>OY856373.1:9220000-9820000 GCA_963693495.1 Malacosoma neustria | reverse complement strand
CTCGTGGCCCGGGACGGCGCCGGCCCACGCTTTGTCTTAAAGCGGGCCCCTTCTAAAGTGCTGGCGCCAGGGGGTCAGGGTTTCGTCCCCCCGGCACTCTCTTGTAACAACTCTAGGAGTTGAGGGGGGCTGCGGAACAGCACGCGGCTTTCTCCCTCGCGGCAATAGTGCGGGCGGCGAATCCTCCCCCGAGGGGCCGCCCGCGGCCGCTTTCTACGGCAGCCTGAGATCATTGCCCGCCCTCCGGCGCCGACGACGCGGCCTACGTTGGCGGGAGGGGAGTGCAGTGGCGGACTCCAGCTCCCGTTCCGCCGCCTCCCTTGCAGACACTACTGCCTCGCAAAAGGAGGCGACGGCCGTCCATCCAGGATCGCCCCCGACCATGGACAGAACCAGGGCCGGGAGCGACAGGTCCGCGGCCAATTCCGGACGGGACTCGCATCCCCGTTACGTGCTAATCAGGCGTGGGTACGACTACCAGACGATACTCCAGAAAAAGCAGAGTCGCCTGACGTCGTAGCCGGCCCAGCAAGACCAACCGACAGCGAGGATGCAATTCCCGCCCCGGGAACACTCTCTGTGCAGGCGCAGTCGAAATAGGCATGGTTTCGACTACCAAATCATGTCCCAGGGTAGAACCCGGAACCCCAATCAGTATTCGCAACCATCCCACCGGGGACCACGCCACGAACAGAGAGCTAAGTTGGAAAGGATGTAAGAGGTAGACGGAAAGAAAGGTAGGACTCTGTCGCCTCGAACGGAGAGGGGAGTGAAGCGACGGATGCTCGGGCACCTCGGGTACGCACACCCGTGCACTCCTCGGACAGAGGAGCGCCCCTGAGGGCAAACCCTTCTATTTGCGTCAGGTTACTAAAAAAATAAAATTATAAAGAAAGTTTGAATATTATTATTTCTATGAGTTTTTATTTTAATGATTTTTTTTTTGTTATTATTACTTTTTATTTATTTTTCGTTATTTTTTAATAAGTATTCTAATTTTTGTAAAAACCCCAGTGACGCACGCCTACATTGCATAAGGTGCTGCCTAGCTAGCCGAACAGGGTGAACGACTACGCAACATTTTTCTAATACTTACATTTTTAAACTCGTGATATCTTTCGAATGGAATATCCGAATTGAATAATTCAAAAAGTCATATAAAGGTATTGAAACATTTTTGAATATGAAGTGATTTATTTTGATAAGGATTAATACCAAGATCCAAATAAAGAGCCTTTTCTAGGGGCGGCATTTCAATTAAATTTTTAAAATAAAAAAACACTTATTGTGGCATAACTATAATACTTAGACATATGCTGTCGCGACACTTTTTGTAAATAATGATGTGTTCTGCAAAGTTGTAGTACATTATTTTATTCTATCATCAATAGTTTTCGCAACGCACGCGATTTAAATAATATTTTAGGTAATTTTTTTACACTTTGGGTTACATTATTGAAGTTTTAGTAAGGATCCCTAATTTTTTTGAAAATATAATATAGCCTATGTCACCCGGGGATAGTGTAGCTTCCCAACAATGAAAGAATTTTTTAAATTTGGTCAGTAGTTTCGGAGCCTATTCAAAGCAAACAAACAAACAAACAAACAATCAAATCTTTCCTCTTTATAATAGTAGTATAGAGTATAGATATAGATACTTATGTGTTGTTAATATTGCTTATTGAGGTTATAGCTTATTTATTTATTTTCTCGAGGAAAATAGGATTGAAACTTAACCTCAATCTTACAATTTTATGCAGGTCATTCGAATAACGTCAGATATTTTCTCCGAGTTATTAAATACATTTTATTTCAAATTCACCCTAATAATAGTTATTTTATGCGTAACTTAATTAAAGTTAGTTATTTATTATTATACTTATTCTATTAAGGAAACATTTTCTATTCGTATCAACAATTATAACTCATAAATAAAATACTAAAAGCCAATATTAACTATTGTAGATACGAACCATCACATTTACATAAATATGTATCCATACGTTCAAACAGCTAAGCTACAGCACCGCTTACATAAGGACTTGAAATTCACAACATAAATCTTAGCAAGTGGACAATGTTTGCGGTCGTGAATTGTCTTCAAAGAAGAAGGTCATAAGTACAGCTATGTAATATTTCGTAGAATTGCTAATGGACTTTTGAACGGCACTATACGTAAATAAGTTCTGCGACGCAGGATTTACTAAGAGATGCGAATTATTAAAAAAAAGTGTGTACGCCATTCACATACGGCAGAAGTGAAATTTTAGAGAGTAGATTACATTTTATATATTACAGCTACGAAATCCCGAACAAAAAGGACACGAAGATTTTAGGAAACACTGTACTTGTATTCAATATCATTCTCTCGCAGGCTAAATCCTATTTATGAATATGTTTGTCTCTTTTTGATGTCGCTTTTTTTTTCATCGAATTTTCAAATCACAACAGTGCTAAAGAAGCTTCACTTCTTGAAAAAAGCCAATCCAGAATAATACAGACAATAATTAGGCGATTATCAAGTTTATATTAATTAAATACTATTTATTTACTTAACTAATTTGTCCAGGTCAACAAGTGATGCTTGCACCGAACATCCGCAGCTAGTGCTACTGTACTTTATGTCGCAACTGCTACTTCGAGAGCTCGCCAAGTGCCACAGACTTGTGCAACTCGTGCCAATGGATATGACGTCATATTATGGTATGTATTAAGATTGTTACATCCACGTATACGTTTCATCACCTTCATATAAAAATAATTCAGTAATATAATTTGGGACCGATGATTGTTGTCCTAATTTTCTCCATCAAAACACATTCCTTTTGCAAAATGGCCACGAAAACAGAATCTCCCTATTCATGTTTTTAATATTACAACAATTAGCTATCTATAAATAATATAAAATATTAATCTTCACAAATATCTTTCATTTTATTAATAATTATCTCGGTAGTGAAAAAGAAAGCATCCCAGATGGGCTCTAGCGCTCACCACACATTATTGTTTCACCTTAGTCAGGAAACAAATTCAAACTACAGACTCCAAGTGATAGTTTTGAATGCAACTAAGATAAACTACTAGGATGATGATAATATAGCAAATTCAAACGTTTGATAAAGTTTAAGTAAATCTTCTAATATACCAGACATTTATTTAAATTCGCCAAGGAATTAAAACTAGTATTTTATTTTCGCTCCTGATACTCTGAACCAATATTTTTATTTTTTAAATCGAACCTTAAATGAAATCTTACGCACTGGCATATAATAAGGGTACGGTGTCGCGTAGAAAACACTGAAAACTTGAGTTAATAGCGACCACATAACCTCTGTCTTAATTGAACGCTGGTCTTAATTTGATATTATAATTAAAATAATATAATTAAAATGTACATGCTAGCTGACCCGGCAGAATTTAATTACGTTCACCCCTACTTCACCCCCTTCAAGTTTCATACTCGTAACAAAAAGTGGCCTATGTCCTTCTCCAAGATCCAATCTATGTCTATACCTAAATTCATCAGAACTGTTTCAGCGGCTTAGTCGTGAAAACGTAACAGACAGACATACTTTCAAATCTATAATATTAGTATGGATAAAGAAGAACCTAAGTTGTGCTTAAGTCCTGTCACTTCGGTCTTCCGCTCCCAAAATCTTTGCTAGTCTGAAAAATGATGGCCTACGACGAAGTGCTTCTTAACCCAATTGAATGTGCCAAACCTTATTAGCCTACAGCAACTCATTTGTTAGTATTTCAAACAATCGAAATTATAATACATTTTTCAATTTGTATCATATATAATATAACATTGTTCTTTTCGAATATTGAATAAATAGCTGTTTATAATTTGTCGTCAACGGAAAATTATTAATCAATTATACTTATACAAGAAACAATTTTATAATATAGCTGTACCGTACACAAATGTTAGATATCTTTTTAAAAAAACAATCCTCACTGCAGCACTACGTTAAAGATAAATATTGATACATTGAATCATTTAACAGAAAACCGTGCGGGTCCGTCCAATTTCGGCAATGTGATCAGTCAAATACTGCTGTGTAAGCAAATAACACCAGACTTCAACCAAGAGGAGCTCTGCAGCATCGTCAAAGATACCCAGGAGATCACCAGAATAGTCAACGACATTCAAGAGTTTTTGCCACAGCACGAGAATCTTAACCACTTAGGTAAGTCACAATAACAGCCCAAAATCCCACAGCTGGGCTTAAAATCTCCCCCGAGAAAGAACAGCCAATACTCCCACTACGCTTATCCTAAGGCGAAGCGGATCATTTCTTCACGAATTTCACTTCACCGTCGGTACGTGGCAATTGTGCTATAATATTCACATTAGATGAGAAAAACTGTCTAAGTGATGCATATCATCTTGGGAATAGAAACCGTTACTTTTAGACTGGTCTCCAGGTGTCTACTACGTGTATAATGAGCGTGATCATAAGTTTGCATTGCGATCGAGTCGACTCTTATATTCTGCCATATAGAATTTAGTCTTTTGGATTTCATAGTGACGAAAAAATTCCATCACTTTTATAGATCCAAATCCCGTTGGAGCCCAAAATTCACGGCTGAGTGATGTCACAACACGAAACTAGTTACCAGTGTACAATCTTTATACTCTATTGAATTTTGCGACTGCTATCTTACTCCCAAATACTTAACAATTTTTTTTTTATCAAAGACTTATTATTTAGAAAGGTGAAACACACTGAATATCTTGATGGTGCTTCTTACTATAGAAACCTATTACATTATAATACTATGTTCATAAATTTTTAATATGTTAAGTTACGTTTTTATCAAGTTACCATCTTCTACCAATAGGAATTGCGCTACTTTTTCTCTAGTCCCAAGACGATTTATTCGTGAAAATATAATCAAGAACGTTGTACCCATTCCACAAAAGTGTCACCGAAATAAAAAGTAATATTTAACAACCCAAGCGAACCTTTGCATATGTAAAATTAATGAGTCCGATATGGGACCTTATTGAAGTACGAACACATAAAACAAACAAAGGCCTTTTTGAATATATAAGTGAGAATTTATTTGAAACAACACGCAATTCCAGCGATGTAGACCTGTTTATTGTATATTATTTGTACGTAACGAAATGTTTGACTAATTTCTATTGTACATAAAAAGACATTGAAGACGAAACCACATTTACATAAACGTACTCGTATTAAGGGATTTATTCCGTATCTTTCATTGACATTAAGAACTCCACGAGGGAGAAAATAAAAATTCCGTTTCAAGTACGCCATTTATACGACATGTTTCACGTTTTTATTGTACTAACATAATCTTTACAAATACTGTATTTTATGAAGCTTTCGAGATATGATATTCAATGTTTTTTTAGAAAATGTGTTTAGACTTGTGAAATGATGCTCTTCTGAAACATAGTTTTATGTTTCAATTAATATTACAACTATGACGTTTTTTTACAAATATTGACTGACAATAGCAGCTCACGTAGAAGAAATAACAACATTCCTATTATAAAATTGCGTTACCTCTATGTTTCACCCATGTTACTAATTTTATATCACTAAATTTATTCATTTATGACATATGATATTTGACGACTTTCGGACGTAACAGCTAACGTATTTCGGTACGCCGGTGGAGGTCACGGGTTCGATTCCCGTCCAGCGTCTGAATGTTTATATATATATATTATGTACTATTTATAAAAACAAAGTATATACTTAGTCAGGTCATAAGTATTGTCACACAGTAAAAACTTTTCTTTTAGAATGCTGGCCACAAAAAAGTTTATTGAATTCGAATCTCGAATTGTTCAAGAAAATAAAAATGTATACTTTTAGAATTTTACTCATTTTTAAATATATGGAGTGGACGCTTAAAGAAGACCGTGTTGCAGTTATTGCATTGCATCGTTGCAGTTACGCGCCAATTCCAATTTTTAACATACTGAAAAATTTGAATATAACCAAAAGATTCGTTTACCGTACCATCAAACGATACAATGAAGACTCTAGTGTAGATGACAGGTCAAGAAGTGGTCGCCCTCGGTCTGTTAGGACTCCAGCAGTGATAAAAGCTGTGAAGGCACGAATTCAAAGAAATCCCAAACGTAAGCAGAAACTGTTGGCCCTTCAGATGGGGTTAAGCAGAACCACGGTGAAAAGGGTGTTAAATGAAGACTTAGGGCTTCGGGCATATCGAAGAAAACAGGACATCGTTTGAATGCTCGTCTAATGGACCTGAGACTGAAGAGATGCCGCGCTTTGTTGAAGCGGTACGCGGGAAAAAAATATCGGGAAATTCTTTTTTCGGATGAAAAAATGTTTACCGTAGAAGAGAGCTACAACAAACAAAATGATAAGGTGTACGCACACAGTAGTGAAGAAGCGAGCAACCGTATTCCGCGTGTCCAACGAGGTCATTTTCCATCCTCGCTCATGGTATGGTTGGGAGTTTCTTATTGGGGCTTAACAGAGGTACATTTTTGTGAGAAAGGTGTAAAAACGAATGCTGTTGTGTATCAAAATACAGTCCTGACGAACCTTGTGGAACCTGTTTCTCATACCATGTTCAATAACAGGCACTGGGTATTCCAACAAGATTCGGCGCCAGCTCATAGAGCGAAGAGCACACAAGACTAGCTGGCGGCGCGTGAAATCGACTTCATCCGGCACGAAGACTGGCCCTCCTCCAGTCCAGATTTGAAGCCGTTAGATTACAAGATATGGCAACACTTGGAGGAAAAGGCGTGCTCAAAGCCTCATCCCAATTTGGAGTCACTCAAGACATCCTTGATTAAGGCAGCCGCCGATATTGACATGGACCTAGTTCGTGCTGCGATAGACGACTGGCCGCGCAGATTGAAGGCTTGTATTCAAAATCACGGAGGTCATTTTGAATAAACTTTAATGTCATAAGAATCTATGTTTTGTTAAGTTCATTTTGGTATATGAATGGTTACATAATGAATAAACTTGTTACAATTATTTTACATTAAACATGTGACAGAATTTATGACCTGACAGGTATGTAGCATATCAGTTGTCTAGTAACCATTTTTTGCGAGAAAAAACTTTTATGATTGACGAGTCCCCTCGACTCAGGGGTATTGAGGGGCATGTAGGACTCCAAGAAAATTAATCGACATCCAACTATCCACTAAAAACCTCACTGTTATAGTACCACCTGGGCCAACGGATAAACTAACCCACCGATCTCGTGGCTCAGGCCGGCGCCAGCCTGGGCACCCCTAGAGCGAGCCTCTTCCATGGTTTGCGCCGAGGGTCAGGGTGTCGTCTCCCGGCGCTCTTCCGCTTCAATTCTAGATTGATGGCACGCGATGTTTAGTAGCCATATCAGAAGTGCTATGCAACTTAGTAAGGGACTAGATGGATGGCGTTGTGTGAAATATCCCAATATATTTATATATTTATTTTATATTAAATGATTTACTTTAAAAACAAATTGGCATTAATTTTTTTTTGTGGCTCGACCCTTAGATTATATTATCTACTCGTAGCTAGGCTCACCTTACCGCGTAGCGATGGCTTGATAGACGAGCAGGCGGCACACCGCGGCGTCGATTAGGCAACGCTTGGACCCTTTTTACTCTTTTTTAATAAATGCAATTTGTTAAGCGTTTTACTTTAAATTCATTTATCTAATAGAATTAAAAATGTTAGGGATAAATAAATAAATGAATGTTTATTCACAGAGCGCTATCTTCTTTTTTTTGTCTCGGGGAAAAACCTCTCTTGACGGGTTCCCCCGGCCCGGGGGGACCGAGGGATATGTGAGAATCCGGGAAAGATGTTCAGCCATCCGACTACCCACTAAAAAACCCCGCTGTTCTCCTATCGCCTACGCCCGGGCCTACGGATATGTGGCTTGCCGATCTCGTGGGCTGGGCCGGCACCGGCCCGCCCTTTGTCTCAAGGCGGGCCTCTTCTAAAGTGTTGGCGCCAGGGGGTCAGGGTTTCGTCCTCCTGACGCTCTCCTGTAATAACTAGAATTTGAGGGGGGGCCGCGGAACAGCACGTGGCCCTCTCCCTCGCAGCAATAATGCGGGTGGCGGATCCTCCCCCGAGGAGCCGCCCGTAGCCGCTTTCTACGGCGGCCGGAGGTCATCGCTTGCCCTCCGGCGCCGACGACGTGGCCTGCGTTGGCGGGAGGGGAGTGTGGTGGTGGACTCCCGCTCCCACTCCGCCGCCTCCTTTGCGGACATGACTGCCTCGCAAAAGGAGGCGACGGCCGTCCATCCAGGATCACCCCCAACCATGGACAGAACCAGGGCCGGGAGCGACAGGTCCACGCCGATTTTGGCGACGAGGACGCGGCGCTCCTCGCGCCACGCAGGGCACACAGCGACAGTGTGGTCCACCGTGTCATCATCTAATCCTAAAGTAATTAACATAGCACTTGTTTTATTGGTTCTGGATAACTAATGTACAACAACATATTAATATATACTTTTATTTTGTAAATAAATGAATATTATACATAAACACCCTAACGCGAGTTAGGAATTGAATTTCAACCTCCGCAACGTACCGAACCGATATGATCTTGATTCTTTTAATTCCATTAAATATTGATCTGAATAAGATTATAAACTATTTATAAATAGTTAATTACAAAAAAATTGTTCAAAAAAGCATTCAACTGTTGAATCTCGTAACATAGTGTAATTGACATCCATTTGTGTTATATAATTTTAATTTATGTAACGAAAGTATAGTATTATGTATAGTAAGTATAGTATAATAAAACAATAATTAAAAACGTCATTGTGAAGGCACTCAATATTCATTTGTTACAGAGAGCAACATCGCTTTGAAAGGTGATGACGTAAATGGACTATGGCAGGACAAACGCAGAGGATCCCTGTACAAAGGTATGGGGGTGCTTTGTTGTGTTTCGCGGCCAAACTACCTCTGAGGGTGACGGGTTTCGCCCACGAGGCGGCTTAGCGCGGATCAGACGCCTGTGACACCAACAATAAGCTAAATCACCAGGGACACCATCCGTTATGTGTTCACACACAGTGACTCGCTCGATCTAGTCGATACCTAGTGATGTGGTGTGACACGGTTAGTAAGATGAACGGGTCCATTAAAATGTTTATTAGTAGTAATATTACACTAGTGAATTAAAACGACGGTGGTGATTATTTAAAAGTTTTCTATATGTATCCACTTATCGCGTAGTTCAATTATGTACCTATTTAAGTATTTATTATACATAAATGCATTTATCATGCAATCATATGCCTGGATCGGGATCAATTCCATTTAAGTAGTATAGCGTGGTAGTTTAGATTGAAGACGTGAATGTGTAAAGGTGAATTTATGATCGAATTCGTTTCGATTCAATAACTTATCTCACGTACATCTGAAACTAAAACTCATTAGTTTTTTTTAAGTTGTGTTATTTTATTTTTGTTGAGTACACTATAATACTATAATGTTATGAAAAATTTAAATAAAATATTAACGTTCTAGACAATATTAGTTCTATTACATTGTAAGAAAATATTAGATTTATTTCATAAAGTTTGCTGTTTTTTGATAAACATAATTTATATGACTTCGCAAACAAAAAGTGTATAATTTTTACTTACGTCCAAAATAATTATCTTGTCGTGAAGCTCTTTACCCGAATTGAGTACGTATTACATTTAAAGATACCTGCCATGCAGTGAAGTAAAAGCTGTATTAAAAATATTTTATTGGTCATTCCGTAAAATCCAGAATCGCAATTCCAACATTATGTGTCATAGACACTATATACACGATATTATAGACACGAAACGAAATGAACATGTAATTATAAAAATATAATATTGTTGTATTACCTATACCTAGTCAGGTCATAAATTCTGTCACATGTTTAATGTAAAATAATTGTAACAAGTTTATTAATTACTAGCAGCCCGTCCCAGCTTCGCATGGGTATTTAACAAAAAATTAAAAATTAAACCCTTCTATTTTTTTTCGGTCTCGGGGAAAAACCTCTCTTGACGGGTTCCCCCGGCCCGGGGGGACCGAGGGATATAAGGGACTCCGGAAAAGATGTTCGACCATCCGACTACCCACTAAAAAACCCCGCTGTTCTATCGCCTACGCCCGGGCCCACGGATATATGGCCTGCCGATCTCGTGGCCCGGGCCGGCGCCGGCCCACGCTTTGTCTTAAAGCGGGCCCCTTCTAAAGTGCTGGCGCCAGGGGGTCAGGGTTTCGTCCCCCCGGCGTTCTCTTGTAACAACTCTAGGAGTTGAGGGGGGCTGCGGAACAGCACGCGGCTTCTCCCTCGCGGCAATAGTGCGAGCGGCGGATCCTCCCCTGAGGGGCCGCCTGCGGCCGCTTTCTACGGCGGCCGGGGATCGTTGCCCGCCCTCCGGCACCGACGAAGCGGCCTACGTTGGCGGGAGGGGAGTGCGGTGGCGGACTCCCGCTCCCGTTCCGCTGCCTCCCTTGCAGACACTACTGCCTCGCAAAAGGAGGCGACGGTCGTCCATCCAGGATCACCCCCGACCATGGACAGAACCAGGGCCGGGAGCGACAGGTCCGCGGCCAATTCTGGACGGGACTCGCATCCCCGTCGCGTGCTAGTCAGGCGTGGGTACGACTACCAGACGACACTCCAGAAAAAGCAGAGTCGCCTGACGTCGTAGCCGGCCCAGCAAGACCAACCGACAGCGAGGATGCAATTCCCGCCCCGGGAACACTCTCTGTGCAGGCGCAGTCGAAATAGGCATGGTTTCGACTACCAAATCAGGTCCCAGGATAGAACCCGGGACCCCAATCAGTATTCGCAACCATCCAACCGGGGACCACGCCACGAACAGAGAGCTAAGTTGGAAAGGATGTAAGAGGTAGACGGAAAGAAAGGTAGGATGTCGCCTCGAACGGAGAGGGGAGTGAAGCGACGGATGCTCGGGCACCTCGGGTACGCACACCCGTGCACTCCTCGGACAGAGGCAAACCCTTCTATTTGCGTCAGGTTACTAAAAAAATAAAATTATAAAGAAAGTTTGAATATTATTATTTCTATGAGCTTTTATTTTAATGATTTTTTTTGTTATTACTTTTTATTTATTTTTCGTTATTTTTTAATAAGTATTCTTATTTTTGTAAAAACCCCAGTGACGCACGCCTACATTGCATAAGGTGCTGCCTAGCTAGCCGAACAGGGTGAGCGGCTACCACGCAACATTTTTCTAATACTTACATTTTTAAACTCGTGATATCTTTCGAATGGAATATCCGAATTGAATAATTCAAAAAGTTTTATAAAGGTATTGAAACAGTTTTCAATATGAAGTAATTTATTTTGATAAGGATTAATACCAAGATCCAAATAAAGAGCCTTTTCTAGGGGTGGCATTTAAATTAAATTTTTAAAATAAAAGAACACTTATTGTGGCATAACTATAATAGTTAGACATATGCTGTCGCGACACTTTTTGTAAACAATGATGTGTTCTGCAAAGTTGTAGTACATTATTTTATTCTATCATCAATAGTTTTCGCAACGCACGCGATTTAAATAATATTTTAGGTAATTTTTTTACACTTTGGGTTACATTATTGGAGTTTTAGTAAGGATCCCTAATTTTTTTGAAAATATAATATAGCCTATGTCACCCGGGGATAGTGTAGCTTCCCAACAATGAAAGAGTTTTTTAAATTGGGTCAGTAGTTTCGGAGCCTATTCAAAGCAAACAAACAAACAAACAAACAAACAAACAAACAAACAAACAAACAAACAAACAATCAAATCTTTCCTCTTTATAATAGTAGTATAGATGTAACCATTCATATACCAAAATGAACTTAACAAAACATAGATTCTTATGACATTAAAGTTTATTCAAAATGACCTCCGTGATTTTGAATACAAGCCTTCAATCTGCGCGGCCAGTTGTCTATCGCAGCACGAACGAGGTCCATGTCAATATCGGCGGCTGCCTTAATCAAGGATGTCTTGAGTGACTCCAAATTGGGATGAGGCTTTGAGCACGCCTTTTCCTCCAAGTGTTGCCATATCTTGTAATCTAACGGATTCAAATCTGGACTGGAAGAGGGCCAGTCTTCGTGCCGGATGAAGTCGATTTCACGCGCCGCCAGCCAGTCTTGTGTGCTCTTCGCTCTATGAGCTGGCGCCGAATCTTGTTGGAATACCCAGTGCCTGTTATTGAACATGGTATGAGAAACAGGTTCCACAAGGTTCGTCAGGACTGTATTTTGATACACAACAGCATTCGTTTTTACACCTTTCTCACAAAAATGTACCTCTGTTAAGCCCCAATAAGAAACTCCCAACCATACCATGAGCGAGGATGGAAAATGACCTCGTTGGACACGCGGAATACGGTTGCTCGCTTCTTCACTACTGTGTGCGTACACCTTATCATTTTGTTTGTTGTAGCTCTCTTCTACGGTAAACATTTTTTCATCCGAAAAAAGAATTTCCCGATATTTTTTTCCCGCGTACCGCTTCAACAAAGCGCGGCTTCTCTTCAGTCTCAGGTCCATTAGACGAGCATTCAAACGATGTCCTGTTTTTCTTCGATATGCCCGAAGCCCTAAGTCTTCATTTAACACCCTTTTCACCGTGGTTCTGCTTAACCCCATCTGAAGGGCCAACAGTTTCTGCTTACGTTTGGGATTTCTTTGAATTCGTGCCTTCACAGCTTTTATCACTGCTGGAGTCCTAACAGACCGAGGGCGACCACTTCTTGATCTGTCATCTACACTAGAGTCTTCATTGTATCGTTTGATGGTACGATAAAACGAATCTTTTGGTAATATTCAAATTTTTCAGTATGTTAAAAATTTGAATTGGCGCGTAACCGCAACGATGCAACGCAATAACTGCAACACGGTCTTCTTTAAGCGTCCACTCCACATTTAAAAATGAGTAAAATTCTAAAAGTTATACATTTTTATTTTCATGAACAATTCGAAATTCTAATTCAATAAACTTTTTTGTGGCCAGCATTCTAAAAGAAAAGTTTTTACTGTGTGACAATACTTATGACCTGACTAGGTATAATATGTAGAACAATATAAATCCTATTGTAAATTATATAAATAAGCTCAGACTTAATCTCTTTTTAGACTTTCAATTATTATATTATTTTTAAGCGAAATTAGTTATGAAAAAACTAAATAACTTTAATTCAATAACTGGTTATTTAAATAAATTTATAACATATTTATTTTATATTTTCACTTTTGTGTTTCATATGTTTTCTGTCAAAAAGTACTAAAGAATTGACTGAGAAAAATATTTGTAATCGAAGCATAAAACTCGGAATCTTCTTATCCACAGTCAAATTGTCGTAAACATTCGTCACAGACTGTGCTTAAGATCAGAAAAGCATAAAAGAGTTGAGCTAATACAAATATTTGTACAGAAGTGTATTGAGGAAAAATAGATCCCAAATTGGACAGTCATAAAGTATAAGTAGTACAGTCATATAATATATATCCACTGCGTTTGCAAAAACTGACAAATAAACATGACTAATTTTCCAGCAAGTACACAATAATAATTTAATCTTTTTTTTCTTTCTCTCTTTTAAAAATATATTAATAAAAACAAACCTCTTAGGGCTTTAGCTTAGGGCTTAGGACTTAGGTCCAGAAAAAAAAACATACCGTATAATTGTTTAAACGTATATAATATTATCAATGTTTAAACTAGAATTCATATTATAAAGCATCAAGATATAAAACTATATTGTTTGTCAGATTTAGCTGTCGCAGATTTTCATCATTTTAACAAAGTTTTAAATCTAATTCCTCCAATTATATTTGTTAAAGACTTAATTATTTGTATTTTCTAATATAAGGCCTAGAAATATTGTAGTCAATTATTGTAATATCTTGAATAGCAAACATATACAGCACGTTATATTATAAACTCCACTAATGTTAATTTGTAAGTTATAGTACAGTACTGCTCGCTGGAGGAGCACACTTCATTGTAGAAACTGAGCGTCTACCAAACTTATAAAGTAACTTTCGTAGTTCGACCTTTGAATGCAAATTTTGAAGGTTTACCAGAAGTTTTCTTTTGTAACGGTAACGTTAATGAGGTTTCTTTCAAAATTTACTTTCATAAATGGAATTATTAAAGTAATTTGATAGAATAGTCGTATTTTATCCATGCCAGGGCGGAGAAAGAAAAATAAGCTTTGCGTCCCGGGTCGGTTTGTCGTAAAAGGTGACAAAACAATCCATCCTAGATCCTACATGCCCCAAGCCCGTCTGGATGGCGACCTCTTTTGGTTTTAACTTTGTGTTGTGTTCCGGCATTAGTGACCCGAGTTCCTATATATACCCTTATGGGACAGCAGCGTGTTCGCGATGCCACTGGCATAGGCGACCACGCCGGGATAGGTGATGGTAACTGCTAAATTCTAAGTGGACTGTCAGCTTGTCTGCTGTCCTACAGCAATAACAAAAAATTATTCCTAAAACCACATTATACGGCATAATTTCCTATTCCTAAAATCTTATCATAAAGTCAAATTTGTATTATGTGTGCTGGAACCAGATATTTATCAGTATCATTGTCGAAGCCTTAATTCCTGGTTAGAATCTTATTTAACTTCAAAAACCTAGGTTTTCAGTTAAACATTATCATAGACACTCTTTCTTGTAACTTATTTTTTGTGCCCACGTAATTTGGTCATAACATATATGAAAAATATAGTTTTACTTTTATAAAAATCTCGTTTTTACCTAACCGTATGATTAAAGGTTATATTATAAATAATAATTATATGCATAGATATAAAATACTTCAATATTCGAGCATCTAAGCTAATTCAGACCACGCATTGTCATCGCTTTGTTGTAAACTCTTACATTGTAAATCAAATTTATAAAAGTCTATAACCAATATAAGAAAATAAAGGACACCGTTATCGGTGGCTAGGCTTTTTGGGTAGCTCCCTAGTTTCATATATACTTAAAAGAATTCTATAATATTACATTAGAAACGTATTGAGATAAACACTAGCTTTACTGGCAGCACTTAGTAAAATTTATTCAAATACTAATCAAAAATGTTCTAGTCTAGAATAGTTCATATTTACAATTGATATATTATTATAATCCACTTATTAAAGTGAATACTGTGATATTATAATCATAATATAAATACTATAGAAAAAAAATACTAATGTATTAGTAAAAAACGTAATGGAATTATTAATGTGTTTTATTTAACCACAACTCTAAAACGAAATACCCTAATTTAAAATTCACAGGAAATTCATGTGCAGTTATTGTGATCTAATTGATCTGTACTATTCCCATCACGGACCCAAAGTACACTGTACAACGTTGGTGCGAGAGAGAGAGTAGTCGAATCTTAGAGATTAATGAGAAGTAACTGTGAAGTATTTGTGACCACTTGCAATAGAAAAATAAGTTCGCATTGATCTTGATTCCACCGTTTCCCGATTCGTTTCAAGACTGCTTGTAGAAGAACTATTGCACCGTACCAGCTATACTTCACAATTCTGTACACTTGCAATGTTCTGGCAGGGTCAAGAGATCGAATATCTGAAGTCATTTGAGCATGTTGTAGAATGTTGTTCTCACAGAAATGAGGGTCGAATGTTGACATGTCTCGCGTGCGTAATACGTTGCTGGGTCACAAACAGGAAGTATGAAAGGATGATGAGAATGCTTAGATAGATGGGTAGTGTTACGATATGGATAAAATTAGAAATGAATATATCAGGGGCAGTTTAAACGTAGCGCCAATGATTGAGAAATAACAGACTAGTGTCTTATGGGCATATGAATAGAATGGAAGAATGCCATGTAATAAGAAAAATACTAGAAAAGTAGATGGACACATAAAGATGGGTAGATGATAATATGGCGAAAGAGGAGGAACTGAGGAAGAAGAAACATATTATACTAAACATATATATTGTGGGATAAATGCAGAAAAAGGAAGATTTTATTATTATCCTTTTTATGTTATTAATAATAAGCTTGGTTTTGGAAATCGGAAAAATGGATAACTGCTATATTTTCATTATATTTTAATATTATAGTTACGTTTCAAGGAAATAACTTTTGGGCCTATCTCTTTTTGCGCATCGAATAACTCTTTGGTAGACGTAAACTTAAATTATAGATTCTATTAAGTATTATTATGTTTTTATGGTAACATCTCACGATATGGGTGTTCGTGATGCATTATTAAGCGAGCTGTACATTAGGAACACGCTAGTATCGCGTGATACTTCTGGACATGTGTAATCACACCCTTCCGATGTTATCATGTTACAAAGACTCTTCAAAAAGAATTCATATGCTTCTTTTGTCAACGTGGCAGACGATGTTGCTTTCACCACCCATACAAATATACACGTTATACACATACTTGATTATATTAGATGAACTAAAAGCAATGTTTACGAGTTACATATAAGCAAATATAAAAAATAAACAAAGCAGTTAGATTTCTTAGAAATTTTTATGTCAGTTATAATAATAAAAAAAAAAAATTAAAAATTTCTTTATTGACACATGCTTTACATAATTATAAACTTATTCTAGCACTAACACCCAAACTAGGCATGGCCTGTCCCTTAGGTATTAGTTCCTTCCAGTGACTTCAACATTATTGTTATAATAATAGATTATAAATTTTTACAACTACCTTCTTATATAAAATTAAATGAGTAAGACACGATCGATATGGTTTGGTTATATAAAGTTAGGACTTAAGCAAATAAAAATTTTATGTACAATTAACATTTTATAATTTTGAAGTGTTCATTAAACAAAGATTTCCTTTAATATTTGATATGATATATCCCATATATACATGATATATATTTTATATAATTGGTTAAACAATCACACGCTGGTCTTTCATTAGAAGTGGAGAGCTATGACCATACTTTATGTCCAATAAGATCCTAACACCAAACATTATCTGGTGAGTTGAATGATTACACAGGCTAAATTAGTTCAACATTCGAGCGCGCTAGATGGCGCTGTACATTTTTGAATCGCGCTATAGTTTCATTAATGTCATTTACCTGGGGTCGCTTATGTTTTTCAATAAACGAGTTTCATCTGCAGCGTTGAGTTTTATTTTAGTTGTTTGTTCGTTTTAAAAATAGTTAAAGAGGTCGTTGTTGTCGTTTTCTTTGGTGGTCGATTTGGTAGCATTCGATTGTTGGTCGTAGTAGTTGTTGAATTCAATTTTCTAGTGATCGGATGCTATCTGTAGTACCATCGAAATTGAGGTAAATTTAGATTCGCTGACACTTTATGTTAAAGGCCGGTCAAGTACGAGACTCGCATAAGAAGGATTTCGTGACATTCTAAAAATTACACTATTTTCTTAATAACTGTCTGTCATCTTGATATTTTAATAGGACGACCTTATAATTTAGCATTTCATCACTCCTGCTGCTAGATCGCAAGCAACAATAACATAAACATCGGAGGCAATTGCTTGCATGAAAATCAAAGCCGTATTTAATTTCACATACGTCATAAGAACGCACCAAAAGTTTACCTTTTTTTTATTGCTGAGGAACAGTAGACAGGCTGTCGCCTGTGGATGATTGCGATGCATATACATTATTTATAAAAGTACCTATGAAGTAAAAATTTTATTTTATGTTTATTTAATGTTACGTATATTTTACATAACAGATACAAAATTTTATTTTGCAGTTTTAATTTAAATTCAATTAATAAATGTATAAATTAACATGTGTTTTTACTTTAAGTTTTTAACACTAAACTTCACTACAGTTAGAAATTTACAGGAAATCAATATCAGGTAAGTAGGGGGTCTACCCAACACGGAAAAACATGGCAAGGGGTCTACGACACAAAAAAGTTTGGGGAACTCTGACCTAGAGTAATGAGTTTTTTAAAATACAACTGATTCGTCTTGTTTACTTTTATTTATTTACTCTCTTTTATCTGTAACGCTCGCTGCGTTAGAGCTGTAACGCGTTAACTATATCTCTCTCGCTCCCATAATCGACTCCTACCGACTTTCCCCGAAATAGCATTACATAGCCCAGTATGACAAAGTACAGAGAAAATATTGTCTAGAATAATTGATATTCCGAATCTAATGAACGGAATGAACGGATTCTCATGAACGGAGAAAGAATATTAAATCAAATCAAATGATTTATTTGTATGAAACAGTTACAAATGATATATGTACATGTTTAGCCATTATTGGAATAAAAATTAGTTGAGTTATATAAAATTAATTAATCACAATTCTAAACTTCTAAGTAATAATGTTGTTTCCTGAATCAACATTATTATTAAAATAACCGCGGGAAGAACCACGTGAAATATAAATTCAACAAATGCATTATTATACAAAGCATGCGTATAAATTTAGGCATATTTCAGCAGTCTGTCACAACAATGAATAAATCAGGACGCTACGTGAACATTAGTCATAAGGGATTGGACCGTTTCACTTATATCTTCAAGGTACCCGAAAAAATGTCTCGCACTACTACCAGAGGTGGCAGTAGCCTTGTACTTTAGATGACAAAACGTGACTCAGTTTTTAACGAATAATAATACATTTGTTTAAAAGATATATGACTTTATTATTTATGTTGCTGTAGGACAGCAAATAGGCTGCCAGCCCGCTTAAAATTTGGCAGTTACCGTCGCTTATGGATGTTTGCAACGCCAATGGCATCGCGAACACGCTGCTGTCCCATAAGGATACAGGAACTCGGGTCACTAATGCCGGAACACAACACAAGGTTATTTTGGCGGCATACTTAAGACCAAAGGTGGTCGCCATCCAGACGGACTTGGGGCCCTACCACGTAGCTAAGGTAGGTTATTTTGTCGCCCTTTACGACAGGCTGACCCCGGCCGCAGAGCTTAATATTCTTTCTCCGCCTCTGCACGGATAAAAACCTCGACTTGTGTCGGCGCATGTATATACTATGCTTTAACTTTTTTCTTACGGTTGTTTCACCTATGCCTACTTACGCCTATATCCTTTAGAGTAAATATTAGGTTAATTTCGTTTTTACAGGGATAATTGCCCAGCTAATCCCTCAAAGTGCACGCCATATCATTTATTTTGCTTACTGTCTATGGACTAACAAAGAAGGTTTCCATTTATATTAAAACCTATCCACAAAACAACTCCAGCTATTTCAAATAAATGTTCTCTTCACATATATAAGAAGTTACGTATGTAACTCACATTGCCGGTACCTACAAATTCCCTCTTATATGAACAATCAACGTTGCCGAGTAAACCATTTTCCCGGTAAATAAATGAAGACGTATCATACAGCAAATAACTTATGAAATAATCCTGTTTACTGTGAGGGAATTGTTACTGCGATACTGAAAATGACGCTCGGAGTATATTGAATGGTTCTGTTAATAATAAATAGAGTAACACACAATCACATGACTAATGTAATATGTAACAAAAAATCTCTCGGACCAAATTTCAGACCACTCCGACCACTGAAAAAAGGGAATTGAATTCCAAATCTACTCTGCCTAATATAGAAAACAAAACTTCAGTGTTCAGGTGAATGGCTTGGAGTAGATCCACCATCTATACACCCACCAATCCACCAGACCAGACAGTTTATAATATTAAGATTTTCCGTCTTTTAATAAAATTGAAACAAAATACATTAATTAGATCGATATCGTTTTTTTTTCAAAACTGATCTGCTGTTGTTGTAAATCTTCTTTAATGTATAATTGTAAAAAAATATTTATTGATTATTATAAGGATATAATTACATGAGATATAATTATGTTATGATCAAAAGTTAAACACCATCTCGGGGAAAAACCACACTTAACGGGAAAGATGGCTGATATCCGACAACCAACTGAAAACCCACAAAAAATCCGACTACCCGCTTTTCCTTTATAGCTTGTGCCTGGCCCACGGATAAACACAGCCCTCCGATCTCGTAGCCCAGGATGGGGTCGGCTCGCCCTTTGCGTTAGGACAGGTCTCTTACTCGACGACTGGCTCGGGAGAAGGCATGGCTCCCTGTCGTTTAGGGTGACGCAGCTGCTGTCGGGGCATGGCTGCTTCGGCAAGTACCTGTGCCGCATAGACAGGGAGCCGGATGCTCGGTGTCACCACTGCGTTCATTGCGGGGAGGACACCGTGCAACACACGCTCGCTGAGTGTGTAGCTTGGGAGGAGTGTACCGTGTCCTTACAAATGAAGTAGGATCTGTCGCTGCCGGCCGTAGTGCGAAGGATGGTCGGTAGCGCAGAGTGGTGGGACGCGGTGGTGTCCTTCTGCGAGGACGTGATGTCGCAGAAGGAAACTGTGGAACGGGAGAGGGAGATCTCGACTCCCTTCCCCGACCGCAGAAAGCGCACCGGGCGCAGGAGAAGGGCGGACAACGCCCTTTTCCGGCCCCCATGAATGGGTCCAGGGGCGAGGGACTTGGGAAAGTCCCCGCCCCCTATTTGATATACCCGAGGCGGAAGCGCGCGCGGGTGTCGGCACGCACCTCTGAGGCGAGTGAATACACGGGGTAGTTAAACACCTCACTACCCCGTGCAGGAGACGAGGCCCGGACAGACCGGGCCAGCACTAGAGTGGGGCTGTGGAAGAATCTGGATTCCTGGCACTCTCCTATGTTAACTAAGGAATTGAACGGGCGCATGGAATGGCATATGGTCCCCACCCTCATAACAATGGTGTGGGCGGTGGATCCTCCCTCGATGGTTCGCACGCAGTCGTACTTTCGAGTTACTACTGGAGGTCGACGCCACGTGTCGTGGCCTTCGTTGACGGGAGGGAAACTGACTAGTCAGCTCCTGCTCCCACTCCGACGCCTTCTTTGCTCAAATAACGGCCTCACAAAAGGAAGCAACGGCGGTCCATTCGAGTTCGCCCCCGACCATGGCCAGAACCAAGGCCGGGGGTGAAAAACCCTGCCTCGAGCCACCACATTCTCCACCTGGTTCTTCAGACACATGATCGCTTCATCGTTGAGTGGCATGGTTGAGAGCTCCTGGCGAAACCCAAACTGCACGTCCCCCAGGTTCAGTCCCTCCGTCTCTAGGTGCTAGACGAGGCGGTCACCTCGTGCATCGGTGCTAGTATCCGCCTCATCCTAGTTAGGCGGGACCATGGTGGGAGGCATATGCTCAGCCCTCGAGAGGAACAGAGCGCCAACACTTTTAAACTAGTCATTTCGTTACGAAAATCCAAAATTTCAAGGCGCACAACTTGAATTTCATCCATTACATCCCTAATATTAATGAGGTCTTTTGTCGTATTGTCCTTAATTATGATATCCTGTGAACTCATTTCTTGGAGAATCTTCGCTAACAGTCTCGCAGGCAGGGCATCGCCTGGTTAAGAGCACTTTACCTTTAGTTGGATGCGCAACACAAAGTCTGTGCTGTGGAAGTCTGCATATACAACACCTGACACCCTCTGTTGAATATATAAACTTTTTGCATTACCACATCTTTCCGTAGGCATGTTGATATTATTGGTTTTGACTGACAGTTAAGATACGATAAATTTATATACAATTTTAAAAGTATTGAAACCTTCCATGTCACAAAATAACACTTGTTATAATAATATGCACTGCTATACTACGATTCAAATTATAATTTTAGTCTTATTTAAATGTATTGATTTATAAAACATTAAAAACTCAGAACGCGTATAGTGGATCTCAATATTAAAAACTACCTCCTAAATACTGACGAAGTTTGAATAAGATCATCAATATTTTGTTAACATACATACATACTAAACCAAAACCACCCTTGAGGTATTAGAAATACCTCGAAGACAGTTAGCAGGTAGTACTTAATTACGGACGCGGCTGTGACTTAAAATTTTCCTTTTAGGGTTGGAGTTTAGTGAAGCTTCTTATCGCTATTTAAATCCCTTGTTAATTTCTTCGATCTTGATGGTTACCTTCAAATTTTATTGAATTCCACATCAAGCTTAAGATAGAGTAATTAAAAACACGCAAGTATTAATTTTTAAAAAATCAAAGATTTTATTTATTGTATATTCGTGTTTTAATACTAGCTTTAATCGTCTTTTTCGTACATGTCCCCTCGCTGTCTGATGTACGGTATGGAAGTGCGACCAGCACTGCTGAATCTCTGGTCACTTCTAATGCGTTTTGGCTTGTATTCATCCTCTGAATTGACTAACGGTATCACTGCTGGTAATAAAGAGAAACGAAAGGTTAACAAATTAGAAACATACTTTTACAAATTAAGCGGTTTCCGTAGTATACAATGATTACAACATTGTATACCAGCATGTTGCAGATCTTTAAAGATTGGTGTGAGCTTTCAGTACGGATTGCTTGACCTTATAACAATATATTTAGTCCAAAAATTAATAATATACATACAATGTTAATAAATTTACTGTAGCACCATGAAGTTCAATCCATACGCCACCTTGTTACTTGACATGGGACGCAAACCAACATTATTTAACGTTGGGTTTTTAACAATAGGAATAGTAAAGATAGAAGATAAGGGGCACTGGAACTCACCATATGATTGGCTAAAACCTATTACCTATATACCTATTTCTCTCTACGGTAATATAAATAGACACCACAAATCAGTTCTAATCAAAGAATCAGTGCCCAACTGGAGAAAGTGCGATGCCATCAAAAACAACACTTGTTTAAAAACCAAGTTTCTTAACTAAGTTCTTCTACCGTAAAAAGTGGTGAGATCCATGTAATAACAAGTCGGTTACTTTATAAGTCCCTACTTAAGGGAACTAATGTCTTAAGTTATTATGTAATTAGCAAACCTAACAATATCTTATAGTGACCATATCAATATTAAAAAATCCTTTATCTATACAAATAAATAAAATTGGAGGGTCTGTTTGTAATATTAAAATAACCGCTTTTTACTTAGTGCATTTGGATATATACGCGGTACATATAACAAAACAACATTTTTTACAATTTTTGTCTGTCTGTCTTTCTGTCTGTCTGTCTGTTCCGGCTAATCTCTGAAACGGCTGGACCGATTTTGATGAGACTTTCACTGGCAGATAGCTGATGTAACAAGGAATAACTTAGGCTACTTTTATTTTAGAAAAAAAAATGGCTTTAGTGATCAAATTCGGATTTTAAAATCCAATTTAAGTTGACCTCAGATTTATATCATCAATCATATAAAATAGGGTTCAGCTTAGGCTGGACTTTGTAGGTTCGAACGCAGTTTGTATATTTCATTTATTTATATTTTAGGGTTTATAGGGTTTGTAATCCAAAATATACCATAAGATATATCCTAAAAATGCTGCCCAACGTCTAGTGACTACCACGCGGACAGAGTCGCGGGCATAGCTAGTGTTTTAAATAAAATAGATTGACTTGAAATAGCCATCTCATCAATATTGCCAATGTGAATAACACCGGCTGAATCTAAAGGATTCACCTTAGGCAACAAAGTAGTTTTCTATTAGTTTCGAAAATGTCTACTTTTGTTTCAAATGCATATTATAGTAAGAAAATATGAAGAAATTGGTTTAGACACTAAAAATTTTCAACCTAAAGGAAAAATGTAACGTAATACACCGAAAAAACTTGAAGACAACGAATTAAAGGAACTGCTTGAAGAACGTCATACGCTAGAACTTGGAGAAAATCACTCATAGATCAAAATCTCTAGATAGAATCAAATCTTCAACAGCTTAAAAATGTTTGAAGTGTTAGGAAACCAGAAACAAGGATACTGGGCACAACCTGTACCACATAAACTGGATTTTCCATATTTGTTATAATTTCTACTCAATATAACCTTATAAAATCGCATCTAAAAATAAAACTTACCACGCAGTATTATGGAAAGCATGAAAAATATATTTGAATAAATAACGCTCGTATAATATACATACATCTCGTACTTTCTATGGAATCTTGATTGCCTCTTAGGAAGGACACATCTTTTTTTACAGGAAACCCTTTGTAATGACCCACCGACCTACTTTCATCGTAGTCCCTTCGACTAGACTCAGACGTTATGGATAGAATTTTTGATAGCCTAAAATTAAATTTAACAACGATTATATTCTTATACAGCGTGTTAAAATGTATTTTATTTTTTTTAATATACGTATATATAATAACTACGATTAGTTAACTACTGCTTTTTTACATTTATTTTACATATTTAATAAATATATATATATATATATATATATATATATATATATATATATATATATATATATATATATATATATATATATATATATATATATATATATATATATATATATATATATATATAAAATATAGTTCTATTAGCCCTCTACTTCGTTTCTACAGTTCACATTGTGCCATCTAGTTAAAGTAAGCAAAAAAGCGTGTGTGTTATGGATACCAGACTGATATAGCATTTATATACTTTTCTTAATAGCTAAATACATAGTATACATAAACCACGGGCCAGGAATCATAACCACCACAGGCGATCTGACGTACGGTAGCCGTTGCACCACGAAAGTCGTCATTTTTATAAATCGTAACAACAGGAATACTGGGAAATAAAGATATAACGCCTAATGCTAAACTCTTTAGAAATGAAATTACTTATAAATGCAAATACAAACTCACAAATCGGTGATGGCATTTTTATTTATACTTTTTTGTATTTCTTCCGGATTTAAAATTATGTATATTTGTGAATAATTATCCAAATTACCAATTGCTTTGAGTTTAGCTTGGTCCTCAATTTCAAAACTCTCACCAAACAATCTGTTCGGAATTAGACGTTGCTGTTGTTTAAGTCTGTGTTGTGCAGAATAGTAATAAGCATTTGATAATGTCCCTTTCAAATCATTTTCGCTATGTTTATGACTTGAATAACGATCAACAGGTTTATATACTTTTTGTTTAAATTTTTACTCTGCTTTTACATTTTGATCCATTACTTGTATTAGACTGACGATTTCTCTATTCTTCAAAGACCCGTAATGACTATAGTTTTCATCTGTGGTTCTCGATTCGCCAGTATCTTTACAGTTATCATCCTTGTACAGATTCTCCGGATTTTTGATTGCATATTTAAGTAATTTTAAAATATTATTAACCCTTGGATCTTCAACATCATATGTGCATGTTGCATAGCCTACGGCAAACAATTTAATATTATGTAAATTTAGTCAATCGTCTCTGACATATACTTATCTGGCACAAGGCTGAACTTGCATCCAAGTTTGGACATACTGAATATATTATCACTTTAACGTATATAATTAAAGTGTAATTATGTCCCAAATTAAACATTTCTTTCTTTCATATAGAAAATATTAAGTCAAAACTTTAGATCTCTATTTCGAATAAGTTTTCTTCTAGGCAAATATTTCATACCGTTCGCATCTGTAAATTTCCGAGCCACATATTATTTGTTGAGTATTATAAGGCAAAACTTCTGCATGTCTTTCCGTACTTCCTTTTCTTGTACAAAGGGGCATAAAAAATTAATGGAATACACGTGGCTGAATTTCTACTAAAAACAGGCCAAGTGGAAAATTGAATGGAGAAAAACTTAAGCTTTAAAATCTGAACTTGATCCATATTTTAAAGCTGATCAATTAATTATTTGTAATATATTTATGTGTACTAAATGTGTATTTATGTGTAGTACGAGTATATTATTTTCCATCCAATTACCAATTTCATTTATACACCATCCAAAGGCTGTCTGGAAGATATCACCATCAGCAATAAGACCGTTTTGTGTGTTGGTATGTTTCATGTCACATCATCATGTAAGCGTTAAGTCCCGGTTACAACGGAAACTTTCACTTCGGTACCCAGGGTCTGCTTTCCGACTTGTTCTTCTCATTTTTTCATGTTATATATATAATGCTAAATTTTAACAATAAAGCATATTCTAATTTAAATATCTAACGTTATTTATATACATAGTGAATAACCATATTTCTTCCTTAAAAAGTTAAAAATGATAATAAAAATTTATATTTATTTTCTCACCGTCCTGTATTATTCAAATATCAATTTCCTACTTGATTTATTAAACTTAAAATATATCTGATACACAATCAAGATGGCATCAAAGAAACCACAAGCAATTATCGAGTAAAAATTAGTCAATCAAAACACACCAACAAAGAGAAGCAAAAGGAACATTATCAGCAGCGCTCAGTTGAAACAGCGGACGCAAAAATATTTAAAACCTTATCGAACCAGTGAACCGTATATTCATATTCCACGGTAATTTAAAATTTTCAATCTCTTATCGCTCTTTGAATCATAGTTTAGTAATATTTTTAGTATATTTGATATACACGTGATATTTTCAACCGACCTTCAAAGGCCTTCTTAAATTTGTTTTCTAACTTTTGGTTGAATAAGTAATTCTCTAATATTTTTCTGATATCTGCTGAAGTTTAGTTCTAATTATGAAATGTTAACAATTATATGGTAAATATCTATCTCTATTGCACTATTTTTAACAACTACTAGTAATCATGTATTTTCATTGGCAAGTAATCTAGGTTCCCCTGATACTAGAGACTACATAAAGGCAATAAAGCACATATATATATATATATACAACTCCCGGATTTCGGTGAGGTTTAAATCACATAATGTAAATAAATACGGACTAGCTGAAGTACATGATAAAAAGGTCCGCCTTAACATAAGGGACAGGCCGGCGACGGCCTGGACTACGGTATTGACAGGCCAATTGTGCGACCACGTGCTAAGGATAGGTGAACAGCGGGGTTTTAGTGGAAAGTCTCACGGAGTTACTCCCCCCCCCCCACATCCCCCCCCCCCCCCCCACTGTCTAGGCCCGTAAGCCTAAATTTATTATGGGTGGAAATAACGGTTTTTTGCTTTTTTTTTGCATATTCATGAAAATAAACCGCTGATAATACCGGTAGGTAGGTATTGGAAATCCGAAAGTGAATATTGTATCTCAATTATATTTGTCCGCATTGAAATCTATAAATGTAGATTCAAGATAGATTATATTATAACATACATTCAATTTGGGTAAATAGCTTTCTCTTTCATCATTAACATACTTAGATTACTAAAATATATTTTTAATCGTCGTTATATTTGAAGTAGTAAATTACGGTTGTATTCAACGTTAGGGATCCACTATATTGTTATAAATCGAAAATAATGAAGATCATTTACATTGATGTCCACTACTTTCTTTTCCTGTGTCGACAACATCTCACAATAAGAAAAAAGGTCCAATTTGGTGTCTACATGGTGAGTACCGTCTACGTGTCACGGAGATAAATATGCTGCGCTGGATGTGTGGAGTGACGCGGAAGGACCGCGTTAAGAACACCCAGTTTCGCGGCAGCCTTCATGTCCGTGACAATGTGGACAAACTGCAGGAGTGTCGCCTTCGTTGTTATGGCCACGTTTTATGGCAACCGGCTAACTACATGGGGAACAAATATCTGGCCATACTGCCTCTACCGGGCCCCGGCAAGAGGGGTATACCCAAAAAGTGCTGGCTCGACGTTGTAAGGGATGATATACGTGCCAATGGATTGACTACCAGGGATGCCGAAGACCGTGCCAAGTAGAGAAGAAAAAATTGGAAAGCGGATCCCGGGCGCCGAAGCGAAGGTCTAGATTGCAACCGAGATTTGACGCTGGGATGATGGTGATGGTGAATACCGTCTGACCCCGAGGTAAAGCTTATTTCAGGCTGTCGATATTTGTTTTGGAGGCTATACCAGCTAGCAGATGAGGTTCATTAAGATCCCGAAAGTTTTGTTGGCACTAAAATCCAAAATATATTATATCAAAATATTGTTGTTTTCTTTTTCTCTGGGTCTCCTTGATCACAATTTTTTCTTACGGAGGTCTGACGTCCCAGATTGATACACTTAACTCAGGGCAAAACAATACGCTTGGCATGGCTTCGCCGCAACTCCAAGGTGTCTTTGGCTTTTCTTGACCATCAGCGGCTTTTATTGGCTTGTCTGTGACTTAAAGATTTCGTGACCACATTATTCATCTCTCAAGTCTCCAGTTCAGATCTCTGAGGATCAATATGAGTATACTTGTGATGTATGTTACTTTTTACTTGTTATTGATTGGTAGTTATTACGAGAGTAGTTTTCTATTTATTTTCTTCCTATCGCTGAAATCGGATTATTTTGAATATTGAATCGGATTTCATTGTTTGTTTTTTACTTTATAATAAATTATATAATTGTATTAAACGAAATTATGCTATAAATAAGTGTATGTATGTGTACGATTCACGAATCTATGTAATGAACATCAGTGTATGTATTTAGTTTTACGATTTCTCTATGTTGTTTGGGTCATAAATTATTTCTCGCTGTCAGGGTTGACACTGAAAATCAGTGCTGTGTCGATTTATTTTAATGCAACAATTCACTGAGCTGTTGACCTCGTTTGGTGCTAATTGTTGCAGTTTAGTATAAATAATGTTTGAGGCCGACTTGCACAACCAATCACTAAACCGATCTAGCGCTAAACTTATTTAAATCGTCATTCTGTCCCTGTCACATTGACAACATTTGACAGGGACAGAATGACGATTTAAATAAGTTTAGCGCTAAATCGGTTTAGTGATTGGTTGTGCAAGTCGGCTTAAATGTTTATAGCTATAAATCACCAAATAAATACTTTTTCTTCTTTATATTTCTTATGTAAAGATATTTTAAGATCTTTTTTCGTTTAAGTGAAAATATTAGAACTTATATATGCAAAGCTGAATACTCATTCGTGGCACTTTGCGTGAGTATCAAAATGGGTAATTTAGCCCAACGTTCACCGACATGGAAAATTTCGTAATTAATTATACATTCTGATATCGAACTGAGATTTTAATTTCAATATTTTATCTTTTCTGATTTAAAGCAGTAAATATACCAAAGGTTTTTTTTTGATGTTTTTTGTTTTAATTAAACATGTACAGCAAGCATAGTCCACGGCTGGCTACAGAAAGCCCGAGTATATATATTTCATGTTTTTCTTGCATTCCCTATTGAATCCATTTGACATCTCACACTACGTTTTACTATAAACCATTAAATACTTGTTGAATTTGATAAAAGCTTAAAATAATTAAGTTCTGTTTGTAAAATTTTACTTTATAATTTTATCTGCAATGAAAATAAGAATGAATGGCGTTGTCCCTCTGTCTGGTATGTGTTGAGTTCTCAGGTTAAACGTAGTTACCAATGAAAAACCTGATGCTATCACACATATTTACAATGTAATTATGTGTGACACGTAACGTAACAGTAGTATCAAGTTAAATATTATTTAAACGAAAATAATGTTAATGGGCTGTGGATAATCTGACTAGCACCAGCAGGACAGTAGCAAATAGACTGCTGGCAAAACTGGCAGCAATTGGTGTCGATTCAACTATAGCACTATAAACATTAACAACAATTTGCTGTCCATTATTATAATGAAGAAAAAGAAAATAATCAACAATTTTTCTTAAAGAAAACCTCCATAGACGAGTCCACCCTACTTAAAGAGGTATGTGGGATTCGGGGACATAGGGTGACTGCCAACTACCCTAGGGTTGCCAACCGTCCTGTTTTCCCAGGACATGTCCTAGTTTTTGTGGCGTCCTGGGATGTCCTGGATAGTTTTTAAGTAGCATCCTGTTTTTTAATATTCAAATACTTATTATTAAATAATATTTGTAACTAACTTGTTATATCCTCCGTGCAGAGGCGGAGTAAGAATAATCTCTGTGGCTGGGGTCGACCTATCGTAAAAGGCGACATAACCACTCTGGCTAAATGGCAGGGTCACAAGCCCCTCTAGATGGCTACTATCCTTGGTTTATAAGCATGCCACCATAATAATCTTGTGTATGTTTATGAGACAGCAGCGTGTTCACGGTACCCCTAGCGTCACAAACATACATAGACGATAGTAACTGCTTACTATTGTACTAAGTGGGCCGTCTGCTGTTCCGCACCAGTAAAAAAAACTAATTCTAACTAAACCTACTTAAGTATTGCAACTCTATTACTGCGTCCTGTTTTTAAACTAAATTGTCCTGGTTTTTCCATCATCATATCCTAGTTTTTTAAATTTGGGGTTGGCAACCCTAAACTACCCACTAAAAACCCCGCTGTTCTTCTATAGTCTCCTAGTGTCGGATCGGGCCTCTACCATAGTTTGCACCACGAGTCAGGGTTTCAACCCCCCGAGGTCAACAAAAGAAAGGCTCGGTTCTTCCATTTTAAGGCAGTCGATTTTGAAAAACTGAAATTTAATTTTCTCATGCCTCTTTAATCGATCTTTCCAGAACACCTATAGGCGCCGGTAACTGCTAAATTCTAAGCGGGCTGTCAGCCTGTATGCTGACCTACGCAATAAAAAAAAGAGAACCGACATGAACACGTCAACAAACACGAGACGATACGAGTACATAATGGTTCAGTAGCTACGTAAGTGGATTTGTGCGTTTCATCCCCCATAGAGGTTAAATACATTATCTAGATTCCTAGTTCCCAAAGTGGTCCAGATGGACCCCCAGGTGGACTCCATGGGAGTCCTCCAATGGGAGTCCATGGGAGACTCGACGGGGTTCACAATTCGTAAGCAAAGGTCTGGTCAAATATGGTAGAAATGTAGCTGCAGGGGGGGTCCACTGGAACCAGCAAAAATTCTAAAGTGGTCTATGAAAAAAAAAGTCCGGGAACCTCTAATCTAGATGATAGTTTGTCCAAATCTGGGAGTATGTCTCCATAAATTATATGCAAATATCCCTGTAATACAGGTTTTCACCTAGTTCAAGGGACTGTTTATAATGCTATATTCGGCTCCGACAAAATATTCGTTCCCGATTATAATAAGTTACAATTTATACTAGTTTGCACATACAATATTTTACAACAAGCTTGTCTATGCGCAATCGCTACCAACTTCAACGTCAACTTCAAACCTGTCACATGCGGCCTACGTCGCATCGATTCCACCGCCATTTTCCACTTAACGCAATGCTACGAAAACAACCTATGTACCTGCCTTAAAATTAAAGTTGAAAGTAAATTAATAAATCATTCATTTATCGTACACCGATTGCTTGCCTCCTCTACCCCTACATAGCTAGATTCTACTCAGAAAAACACTTGTTAATATTTTCTTTAGAATATATAGTTTATATATTCATAATAATGTATCCATAGAAAATATAAGTAGTATTCATAAAAAATATTTTTCTATATCCCAGCCTTAGAATAATTAAACAATCCCAGTACAATGTCACAATTAAAATGTTAAATAAATTTCATTATTCATAGTACAGATTTATGGTCCTATGCATAAATAATGAATGATTTATAACTATTTGAACACTATCGCTTCGAAGATCTGGAAACGAAAGTAGGCCCTTTCGCTGTTTTACGTTCTGACTCGAAAGTGACCAATCTTTCCACTTACGCTTTGTCAAAACAAAAAGTAGTTTTATGTTTCAAGAAAATTCTTTCGGCTTCGGCCGAGCGTCGCGTCGTCTCGGAGGAAGCGCCTGCGGGTCGCGCCATTCCAACAAGAAACATAAAACATGTGGCGGCTAAGCCGCTGCAGAGGCAAACACTGGGGGAGACGGAAGTTAGGGCAATATAATAATGGATCTACACCCACTCCAGTGCAATATGAACCACTGCGCCGGGGCCAAGAATGTGCTCTTCCACACCCTGGCGCAGTGGCAAATTCAACGCGCAGTGGCCGCTGAGCCGTACCAAGTATCGCCCCAAGACGACATATGGGCGTATGACCTGGACGGCTTGGTAGCCACAATCAGCAGGAGAGCTGCCAGTGCCCCGGCCCTCACTAACATCAAAAGGAGCCGGGGTTTTGTAGCGGTGGATATCAGCAGGCGCACGATCATTTGGGTCTACTTCTCCCCGAACCGAGTGCTCGCTGAATTCGAGGTTTTCATAGCCGAGCTGGGAATACTCGTCGTTCGAATACATCCCCGCCCCGTACTGGTGGTCGGGGACTTCAATGTGAAATCCGCATCCTAGGGTTCCCGAGTCACTGACTCAAGGGGCAACATACTGGAGGAGTGGGCCCTCGAGGCGGGCCTGCTCGTCCTCAAACAGGGAACGGTCAACACGTACGTACGTTGGAATGGCGGCTCTATCACGGATTTGTCATTCGCGATCCTAGCCATCGCGCGCCGCGTCGTCAGCTGGTGGGTCCTGGAAGGGGTGGAGACGCTGTTGGATCACCTTTACACCTGATTCGTCGTTTCTGTCACAGACTCGAACACTCCGGTCCGGCCGCCCCTGGTTGAGGTAAGACCACGCTGAAACCAGAAAAAGCTGGACAAGAACTTGCTCAGGGAGGTCTTCATTGTATATGCATGGAACGCGGAATCAGAGCAGTCTCCCCCTGTCGCTGGTGACGTCGATACCGAAGCAGGCAGTCTGCGGGCGGGTGGTCGTGACTGACTCGAAGGCTTACTCGCCAAGAGCACTGGTGGAATGAAGACATCGCGTCGGTAAACGAAGCCTGTGTTTCTGCGCGCCGCCAGTACGCTTGGCTGCGGAGAAGGCGTCATCCCAGACAATCTACCAATCGCCTCTTCTCTACGAGGAGTACAACGCAGCAAAGAAATCACTGCAGGTGGCTATCAAGAAGGTGAAATCGGCAACGTGGGGAGAGCCCCTGAACACTCTCAACCAGGATCCGTGGGGGCGGCCCTACTGTTTGGTTCGTAACAAACTGCGCCAACGGGCCCCCTCACTCACGGAGAGTCCCCCGGCACTGCTGATCGAGGTGGTCACCGCGTTGTTCCCCTGGAGGGATGAGTACGAACCTCCCGCCATGGTTCCAGCTAGTTTTGACGCGGAGAGTGACCGGGAAGACTTGGCGGCGGCTTTCTTACGTCTGATAGGTAAGAACACCGCTCCCGGCCCAGACGGTATTCCAGAGTGAGTTCTGGTTCTGGCCCAGAACGCAATGGGGCCCCGGCTCATTAGGCTCTTTACACAATGCCTGGAGCAGGGCCAGTTCCCTAAAATCCGAAAGACGGGGAAACTGGTCCTACTGAAGAAGAATGGCCTCCCCGCCGATACTCCATCGGCGTACCGGCCCATAGTGTTTTCAGACGAAACTGCGAAGCTGTTCGAGCGTATAATAATGAACTGTCTGGTCCAGCACCTAACGAGTGTAGGGCAGGACCTGGCGGAAAACCAGTTCGACATCCGCTAGGGGCGATCAACTGTAGACGCCATCCTTCGCGTGAAGAACCAGGCAGAGGAGGCAGTCTCTAGAGACGAGTTGTTGGTGGCGGTATCGTTGGATATAGCCAACGCTTTCAACACCTTACCCTGGAACTGCATCAATGAGGCACTCCAATATCACGAGGTACCTATCTACCTCCGCCGCAAAGTCGGGGCGTACTTGCGCGATCGTGCCTTAGTAGTCCCGGGACAACATGGCTGGGGACGCTGGGGAGACCGTATCGGTGTCGGAAAGACTAAATATCTGGGTCTGGTGCTCGACAGCCGAAGGGACTTTTCGGCAGACTTCCGGGCTTTGGCCCACAAGCTGATGAAAACAGCAGCGACACTATCCCGCCTGCTACCGTACATCATGGTGCCGGAGGCCCAGTGCCGAAAACTCTTCGAGGGAGTCATCCGGTCCATGGCCCTATACGGAGCTGTCGCGTGGGCCAATGCCCTGGTGCATGACGTGCCAAAATGTCGCCACTCTCAGGCGACCGCAGCGATCTATGGCCGTCAGAGCTATGAGAGAATACCGCACGATATCCTTCGAGGGGGCCACCCTTTTTTGTTTCAGACTTGTGTCTGAAGTAGAGAACTCTCTAAAGAGAGTCTCTGAATGGGGACGACAAAACCTTGTCCAGTTGAACCCCTCGAAGACGCAAATCTGCGTATTCTCTGCCAAGAAAACTCCGTTCGCACCACAGTAACAAGGAAATTCTCTTGGCAGCGAATAAGTCTTAACAAAAAACAAAAAAGGGAATCATAATGGGTAATGCATACATTGACACACACAAGATGATATCATCTTCGCCGACTAAAACAATCGTAATCTATCTTCCTACTCTTTTACCACGTGTCATAGATAGAAAAAAAACGAGAAATATACTGCCAGGAGCGTTCCACAATAAACACCCCTCATTTAAATGTATTGTCATTTTCATAATGCCGCCAGAGACTGCGTTGGGTTAGTAGTTAATAGCTTTAACATCCTAGCAACAGGGGTCTATCAGTCAGTAGGTTTCACGCGCTGAATTTCAGTGTTCTGATTTGACAATTTTACTACACCATCATTACATGAAAATTACAAATTGACACTCGCGCATTAGGTGCAAAAAACGTTACAGGTTAAATAAAATTCCGCACTTCAAGTTCCGAAAAAATATGCGACCTTCATTGAAAGCTTGTATGCTGATAATCAGACACGCGTTTAGGTAAGTTATAGATAGATAGATATAGATAGAAGATAAGGTTTATTTAAGTATTTTAAGTCCCAAGCGATTTCAATTTAGTCAACCTCTCACGTTGGTTCACTTAATTTGCTCGGAAATAGTGTGTTAGTAAATCGAGGGTTGATTTAGATTTGTAATTAAAGAAAGCGACGTCGGGCACCCGCCGTATATTACTTTCCTAGATTAGCGCAGAGCTTCCAGTTAATTTCCTGGCTTCAATTCCGGAAGGGCGCAATCTACGAAATGTTCGACCAGAAATATTTCACGTACACAGCAAATAAATATGTTTAACATTCTTTTTTACTTTTTAAGATAGATCTTATCAAATTCGAAAATAAAACATATGAAAATATTAACATTGTTTGTAATTATTATAGTATTTGTCAAGTTTTTTGAAATTATTTCATCATCATCATCTTAGCGTTGAATTCCGGTTGTAGCCCAAACTCTCGTTTCGGCGCCCGGAGTCCGCTTTTCTAATTTAAGTTGATTTACATCAATCATATTATGAAACTAGCTGTGCCCGCGACTCTGTCCGCGTGCAATAGTGACTTTGGACAGCAAAAATTCTGCCCAGTCACTATTCCACGCGGACAGAGTCGCGGGCACAGCTAGTATATATATATATATATATATATATATATATATATATATATATATATATATATATATATATATATATATATATATATATATATATATATATATATATATATATATATATATATATATATATATATATATATACCTAGTCAGGTCATAAATTCTGTCACATGTTTAATGTAAAATAATTGTAACAAGTTTATTCATTATGTAACCATTCATATACCAAAATGAACTTAACAAAACATAGATTCTTATGACATTAAAGTTTATTCAAAATGACCTCCGTGATTTTGAATACAAGCCTTCAATCTGCGCGGCCAGTTGTCTATCGCAGCACGAACGAGGTCCATGTCAATATCGGCGGCTGCCTTAATCAAGGATGTCTTGAGTGACTCCAAATTGGGATGAGGCTTTGAGCACGCCTTTTCCTCCAAGTGTTGCCATATCTTGTAATCTAACGGATTCAAATCTGGACTGGAGGAGGGCCAGTCTTCGTGCCGGATGAAGTCGATTTCACGCGCCGCCAGCCAGTCTTGTGTGCTCTTCGCTCTATGAGCTGGCGCCGAATCTTGTTGGAATACCCAGTGCCTGTTATTGAACATGGTATGAGAAACAGGTTCCACAAGGTTCGTCAGGACTGTATTTTGATACACAACAGCATTCGTTTTTACACCTTTCTCACAAAAATGTACCTCTGTTAAGCCCCAATAAGAAACTCCCAACCATACCATGAGCGAGGATGGAAAATGACCTCGTTGGACACGCGGAATACGGTTGCTCGCTTCTTCACTACTGTGTGCGTACACCTTATCATTTTGTTTGTTGTAGCTCTCTTCTACGGTAAACATTTTTTCATCCGAAAAAAGAATTTCCCGATATTTTTTTCCCGCGTACCGCTTCAACAAAGCGCGGCATCTCTTCAGTCTCAGGTCCATTAGACGAGCATTCAAACGATGTCCTGTTTTTCTTCGATATGCCCGAAGCCCTAAGTCTTCATTTAACACCCTTTTCACCGTGGTTCTGCTTAACCCCATCTGAAGGGCCAACAGTTTCTGCTTACGTTTGGGATTTCTTTGAATTCGTGCCTTCACAGCTTTTATCACTGCTGGAGTCCTAACAGACCGAGGGCGACCACTTCTTGACCTGTCATCTACACTAGAGTCTTCATTGTATCGTTTGATGGTACGATAAACGAATCTTTTGGTTATATTCAAATTTTTCAGTATGTTAAAAATTTGAATTGGCGCGTAACTGTAACGATGCAACGCAATAACTGCAACACGGTCTTCTTTAAGCGTCCACTCCATATTTAAAAATGAGTAAAATTCTAAAAGTTATACATTTTTATTTTCATGAACAATGCGAAATTCGAATTCAATAAACTTTTTTGTGGCCAGCATTCTAAAAGAAAAGTTTTTACTGTGTGACAATACTTATGACCTGACTAGGTATATATATATATATATATATATATATATATATATATATATATATATATATATATATATATATATATATATATATATAAAACCTACAAAGTCCAGCCTAAGCTAAACCCTATTTCATATGATTGATGATATAAATCTGAGGTCAACTTAAACTGGATTAACAAAATCCGAAACTGATCATTTTTAACAAAAGCTATTTTTTTCTAAAATATATAATCTATCTGCCAGTGAAAGTCCCGTCAAAATCGGTTCAGTTATTCCAGAGATTAGCCGGAACAAACAGACAGACAGACAATTGTAAAAAAAAAATTTTGGTATATGTACCGTGTGTACATCCAAATGCACTTAGTAAAAAGCAGTTATTTTAATATTACAAACAGACACTCCAATTTTATTTATTTTTATAAATAATTCTATCAATCATTCAAACTGTACTTCCGGCAGTTTCGTAAATACTTTTGTCTTCTCCAACAAATCGTTGAAATAAGTGTATCTAAATAGTTATTTCGCTTTTACTTCGAAATAATAAACCTGTCATTAAAACGATGAGTAAACTCTGTTTAGGACATGGCAAGCTGTTAATGACGTCTTAATTACGTCACGGCTTCCGAATTCTTTTTAAATATGTTCGCATACAAATTAACATTTAAGACTCTTCATTTAACCCGACCATTAATAAGAGCTATGAGGTACATAACCTTCGGGTTTAAATGTTTTGTAACGTGATTTAAATCAGTGGTGTGCCATATTTTTAGACGAAATCAGTGACTCAATGGTTTGGGAAACTAGGAATTATTATATTGCCCATTAATTTTACTCGTTCTTTATTTTCTCCAATATGAATGTAAATGTAGTTTAACATGTTATATATTTGATATATATAACATGTTAAACTAATAACACTAAAACAAAATTGCTGAGGAGTATGTTTTACCGTTTCTTTTTTTTTTTATTGCTGTAGAACAGCAGACAGGCTGACGGCCCGCTTAGAATTTAGCAGTTACCGTCGCCTATGGGTGTTTGCAACGCCAATGGCATCGCGAACACGCTGCTGTCCCATAAGAGTACAGGAACTTGGGTCACTAATGCCGGAACACAACACAAGGTTATTATGGCGGCATACTTAAGACCGAAGGTGGTCGCATCCAGACGGGCTTGAGGCCCTACCACGTAGCTAGGGTGGGTTGTTTTGTCGGCTTTTACGACAGGCCGACCCCAGCCGCAGAGGTTAGTATTCTTTCTCCGCCCCTGCACGGATAAGAGCCTGCTCTGCTCTAGCCAGCGTTTTGCATTGGAATCGGTGGTATAGATTCTACAGGGTTATTTGTAATTCAACATAATGCATGATAGGGGCGACTATTTGCGATAATTTTAACCACCATATGCATTACGCAAAAGTGAACAATTTTTGAGTTATCAGGATTTTTTTGCTTTTTACAAAATAAGTCAAAAATGCAACATCAAAAATTTATTTAAAAAAAGTATCAATTTAAATCTCTTTTTTTTCTTGTGATTTATAAAAATGATTAAATACTGGTTATTTTACTAAGTTTAAAAACAAATCACTGTATGAAACTTGGCTTGCAGATTACTCTACTTTTCTTTTGTAAATAAATAAATATTGTACATAAACACCCAGACGCTGGACTGGAATCAAGCCCGTGACCTCCGCAAGCATACCGAGGTACGCCAGAAGGTCGTCAAATACAAGTGTTAGTTTGGGACTAGATGGCGTTGCGTGAAATGTCCTAATATATTTATCAGTGACCCATGTTCCTATACCCATATACGGACAGCAGCGTGTTCGCGGTACCCCTGGCGTCGCAAACATCCATATGCGACGGTAACTGCTTACTACTAATTGTAAGTGAGCCTTCAGCCTGTCTACTCTCGCTCAGCAATAGAAAGAAAAAGAAAGAAAGAAAAATAATTCATTTAGAGCTTAAAACTATAACAAAAAATATATCTATATTAATACATCACTAACACATTTGTCTTAGCCCTAAAAAGGTGCCTAACTCAGCAATGCAGAGCTGTTTAGAAAGCATCCTGCGCTGATCTTCCGTTAGGACCCTTGAAGTGACGATATAACAACTATTTATGTCATGTTTATTAACAATGTGCAATTAGCAAACATTTATATTACTAAATATTAAAGGAAACAAAAAAGGTTAGTATAAAAAATAATAAAGAAAAAATTCAGACAGAAAATATCAACTGAAGTGTTAAAAGATTGTAAGAAGAAACAAAAATACGAATAAATTAGTAAATAAGCTAAGAATATAAAGATGTTGATACAACATTGACTATTACAACAACTACTTAGTTACAGAAAAAATAATTATCAAAATATTAAGATATTATTTAAAAATACTATATTACAGAGCACTTGTATCTAATTCCAGGTTTGCCTGCCTCTTTTGGTGTTCAAAGATAAATGATTTTAGTTTAGCTCTACGAGTAAAACGGTCACTATGGTAGACACTTTTCTTATAGGAGGAGGAATATTATTCCAACATTTAGTAGATGAGTGCTTAAAGCTACCCCTAAAAGCTGTAGTATGGTTTAATGCAGTAGCGAGCTGTACAGCACACTACCGGATATTTGTAGACCTCTGGGCACCTCTCCATTCAAGCCTACTATATAGATACAGGATCTTTATTCTTAATAACCCCAAACAACAGATACGCCAAGTGCAACTTACGTCGATGCTTCATTTTCAACATTGAGCAACTGTTCAAAGAAAGTGTGACATGACCTCTGTATGATATATATCAAAACAAAACCGAGCACATGCATTCTGTACTCGATGAATTAGTCTCTGGGATTTTGAAAGTAAACGTGGTCCGAACACTATGTCTGAACAGTTTAGTTGTATTAATGATTCGACTAGCTGTATTTTTAGACTTTGGGATATATACGGTCGGATTTTATACAACACCTTCAATTTATAAAAACAGTTTTTAACAGAATTTGCTACGTGGTGTTCAAATCTAAGAGCACTGTCAATGTAGAGGCCTAAATTACGTGCTTCTTCTGAGTAGAAGAAGCACGTACTTCCCATTGAGAGAGTTCCCAAAGGGGGTGCCCATAAGTGTAACCTGCATTGTTGGATTCAATGTACTCAAGTTGTACTTATTGCCAAATATCAGATATTTAGACTTCAATCGATTAAGTATTAAACCATTTTGCTCAGACCAAATGGCGATTCTTAAAAGATCGTCATTTAGTTTAGAAATTGCAGAATCTATTTCCGAAGGTTTACACGAGGTTTAATTAAAAAGTACAATTTTTTCTTTTAATATTAGATAATGCTTAATATTCTTTATCTGTGCAGGGGCGGAGAAAGAATACTAACCTCTGCGGCTGGGGTCGGCCTGTCGTAAAAGGCGACAAAACAACCCACCCTAGCTACGTGGTAGGGCCTCAAGCCCGTCTGGATGGCGACCACCTTTGGTCTTAAGTATGCCGCCATAATAACCTTGTGTTGTGTTCCGGCATTAGTGACCCAAGTTCCTATACCCTTATGGGACAGCAGCGTGTTCGCGATGCAACTGGCGTTGCATACACCTATAGGCGACGGTAACTGCTAAATCCTAAGCGGGCCGTCAGCATGTCTGCTGTTCTACAAAAATAAAAAAAAATAAAAATAATGAGGTTGTTAATATTTTCAGTAGAATCAGAACGTGTATGCTTGAAATTACGTCTATTTATCACCAAAAAGAGGAATTTAAGTTTGTAATGAATCATTTATATAATACAATCTTTTTAGAACTTTAAATTTTTATAAGTCAAAACCATAAATTTTCGGTATTTACAACTTTTAATAGAAAAACACAATTGTTTACTTATTGAAATTTTATTTCATGTATCTATTTATATTATATAGGTACAATTTGATTAAACTGATAAGAAACACGATGACACAGTTTCCTCTTAAAATTCTTTCGACACATCATCTTTCGGGAGCTAACAGCTCATCGTGGGAATGAGTTCCTCCACATTTTTCGCATAGAACTATGAAATTCTGAAAAAAAAATATTATTTAGATCGAAATTTTTCACTGATTAAGTTAACTGTATTAAAACTAGTATACAGAATATTCAAAAATTAAATTAAAATTACATAAAACAATTTTTACGGTAAATTATAGGCACAAACGTACACTATTCTTAACCTTAAAACAAATATAGTTGTAAAAATAGATAAAAATGAAATAAGTAAACGAGCACAAACGTAAAAGATGTAGGTAAAGACTATGTGCTAATTTCTGTTGACAGTTTGGTTTATAGACCAAATTATTTCGAAATAAATACAAATTGATTAACTCAATACTTACAAGATTGTATTGGAGACGTAACAAATCCATTGCTTTATAATAACTATGTTCTAATATTGGCGCGTGTCTCGCTGACAACTCAACAGATCGCCGAACCAATTGCTCCAGTTGAAGGAGGCCAGTAGGTTCACTGCCACGAGCCAACACTCGTCTGCTTCTACTACTTCTACTGTGGTATCTTCTGTTATTCGACCTATTGCTGTCACGTTCCCTCATCCCTCGAGCAGGTTGTAAATTAGGATCGTTTATATTCACCATTATTCATGTGACTTGTTACGATGCTCACATTGAAATGACATTTCTTCAAACAATGTTCCCTATTTATCCCAAACTCATGTAATAAACAAATTAAATAGGTACCATTAAGTACTTAAGTTACTAAGTAATAATTCATTACCGAATATTTCCCTTAGCAGAAATAGTTATTAAATCTAACTCTGTAAATAATAGAACCCCTAATTAGGAGCTATTGTTACCTATAAGTCAGCAGTAAACAATTTCAAATAACAATGCTAATACGGGTATCATAGAAATAGTAAACAATAAGATATTTGCATTTTTTCGATAACGAAGCACCCATTTCGTTTAAACGCTAAGCACCTCTACAAAGTAAATCCGTTTTGCAAAATTTTATGAATGAAAAGGAATTTTTTTTACAATGAAACAATGATGACAAATAAAATTCTTGAGAAGTTATTGAATACAGATCATAGATTGATGTTCAAATGGTGAACATAGATACTTTATTGTAGATAAGTTGCGGTGAGCATTATTTCTATACTTGCTTAATTGTATGACATATATTCAAATTCAAAATCAAAAATTTATTTGCACATCTAAGTGTTTACACAATAAGATCTATATGTAGCAACTGCCACTGAGATTTTTTATTAAATTTATAATTTAAACAGTGAATTAAAACATTTTTTATTTAGGAACAGATTTTACTCTCTTATTAATGACAAAAATTTTACAAAGTTAATTTCTAACATCGTTGCGAAGATGGTAAACAAACCCTGTGCGTTTGATCTAAGTAATTTTCTTAATCTTTATGACAATTATTTCAATAATAGACTTTAAAAATCTAAAACAGATAATTACAAAAGCACTGAGCTCACAATGAATTACGGGGTACCTCAAGGCAATTTGGCTTTAATTATAGAACGCCTAAATAAACTTACGCTGAATATTGACGAAACCAAATAGGTACATAACTCTTTACCTGTCTGTCATAATGAAAACCCTTTTTAGCTCAGCAAATTCCACTATCTTTGACATGATCCATGATGCTTTGTGTCAATGTGTAAATCGATATTGTATTCGTGTGTGTGGTAGAACTTATAAATCATATCTTTGAAAACTTGAGAGAGCTCAAAGAGAAGTGCTGAAAATTAGGAATTTCAAACCATTCTTATACCATACTATATAATTGTATCAAGTTCTGACCTTTCATCAATTATATATCCCTGTCCATAGAAAACACTCAAAAGTTCGCAGCACTTATCCAAACCGGATTAATTAAAAGGGAGAAGATTTAAAACCTTACACAGAAATTGCTTCAAGAACCTCCTTCGCTAGAAAAATTATGCTGTTGCAAGTTTGTACATAAATAACAAAATCGATAACATCCTCCATAAGGAAGTTATATATACCTAGTCAGGTCATAAATTCTGTCACATGTTTAATGTAAAATAATTGTAACAAGTTTATTCATTATGTAACCATTCATATACCAAAATGAACTTAACAAAACATAGATTCTTATGACATTAAAGTTTATTCAAAATGACCTCCGTGATTTTGAATACAGGCCTTCAATCTGCGCGGCCAGTCGTCTATCGCAGCACGAACGAGGTCCATGTCAATATCGGCGGCTGCCTTAATCAAGGATGTCTTGAGTGACTCCAAATTGGGATGAGGCTTTGAGCACGCCTTTTCCTCCAAGTGTTGCCATATCTTGTAATCTAACGGATTCAAATCTGGACTGGAGGAGGGCCAGTCTTCGTGCCGGATGAAGTCGATTTCACGCGCCGCCAGCCAGTCTTGTGTGCTCTTCGCTCTATGAGCTGGCGCCGAATCTTGTTGGAATACCCAGTGCCTGTTATTGAACATGGTATAAGAAACAGGTTCCACAAGGTTCGTCAGGACTGTATTTTGATACACAACAGCATTCGTTTTTACACCTTTCTCACAAAAATGTACCTCTGTTAAGCCCCAATAAGAAACTCCCAACCATACCATGAGCGAGGATGGAAAATGACCTCGTTGGACACGCGGAATACGGTTGCTCGCTTCTTCACTACTGTGTGCGTACACCTTATCATTTTGTTTGTTGTAGCTCTCTTCTACGGTAAACATTTTTTCATCCGAAAAAAGAATTTCCCGATATTTTTTTCTCGCGTACCGCTTCAACAAAGCGCGGCATCTCTTCAGTCTCAGGTCCATTAGACGAGCTTTCAAACAATGTCCTGTTTTTCTTCGATATGCTCGAAGCCCTAAGTCTTCATTTAACACCCTTTTCACCGTGGTTCTGCTTAACCCCATCTGAGGGGCCAACAGTTTCTGCTTACGTTTGGGATTTCTTTGAATTCGTGCCTTCACAGCTTTTATCACTGCTGGAGTCCTAACAGACCGAGGGCGACCACTTCTTGACCTGTCATCTACACTAGAGTCTTCATTGTATCGTTTGATGGTACGATAAACGAATCTTTTGGTTATATTCAAATTTTTCAGTACGTTAAAAATTTGAATTGGCGCGTAACTGCAACGATGCAACGCAATAACTGCAACACGGTCTTCTTTAAGCGTCCACTCCATATTTAAAAATGAGTAAAATTCTAAAAGTATACCTTTTTTATTTTCATGAACAATTCGAAATTCGAATTCAATAAACTTTTTTGTGGCCAGCATTCTAAAAGAAAAGTTTTTACTGTGTGACAATACTTATGACCTGACTATGTACATACGATATTGTAATTCTAAATATATTTGAAATTAAAAGGTCGCTATTAAAAATGGACTATCATGAAACAAAAAACTATATACATATAGAATATGTATATAAAGACGAGTCTTTAACCGGTGCATCTTACTCGTAATGACGTACGGAGCTGAGACGTGGACAGTAGGGTTGGTGTTTACCACTCAGTGAGCAATCGCATCAGGGATCGCATTTGTACTAAAGTTATATATCAGATAACCAAACTCACCGACATCGCTTCTCGAGTGAGCAAGCTGAAGTGGCAATGGGCTGGCCATATCTTTCGTAGAACCGATAATCCATGGGGTAAACGAGCGTAGTCGTCCTATTGCGTTCATCGTCCAGCGGTAAGGTGGGGCGAAGACTTGCAAAAAATGTCTGGCAAGGTCTGGATGCAACGAGCTCAAGGTAGAAAAGTTTGGCAAAGGCTTGCCAAACGAGGAGAGGTTTATGTCAAGAGTGGACTTAAATTTAATGATGATGATGACTGGTATAACAAAATTAAATATTGTGTACTGGACAGGCTCAGTGGTTATGTAAGTGGTCTGGTACAAACGAGTCCTGTACCGTCAGGTTTAGATCTCCATGGAGAACAATATATTTATCTGATGCAAATTATTCTAATCTGGGTGTATATATCCATCAGTTATATGTTTGTAGGCTTGTATTTTGTTCACGATTTTACACATCAACTATTTCTATGTTATATATTATGTACTTATTAAAATTAGTGTTTTAATGTACTTAGTAAATAATAAACAATAAGTTTGTGAGAGCCAAATCACAAAGATAGATTTGAGACACAAAAAGGGGCATTACGCCGGCCCTCGCTATAATCCGGATAAAGCCGGCAATTAAAATACTTATCCCGTTCGGTATTTCATCTCGCTACAGGAGTCTATGCGAAATTTTTCACTTTTTATTATGGTAAAAAGGTATTACGCTGCGTTCTGAGCTTACAAGGGATGGATTACGAGCACGCAGCATAAACAGTAATTAACTATTTTATGATTTATCCCTATTAGTTTTGTTATTAGATATGAAAATATTAGATTCCACTAGTTACGGATTAACAACTGGAACAACAGCTGATAATGAGTAAGCAAAAATACGTCAATCAGACCCATTTCATGTTAATAAAAAATATTTAAACAAATTCAAAAATTGAATATGTTTTAATTTAATTAAATATTTTCATCCGTGCAGGGGCGGAGAAAGTATACTGACCTCTGCGGCTGGGGTCGGCCTGTCGTAAAAGGCAACCCAAGTTCCTGTACCTTATAGGACAGCAGCGTGTTCGCGATGCCACTGGCGTTGCAAACACCCATAGGCGACGGTAACTGCTTACTGTTATGCGGGCCGACAGCCTGTCTGTTGTTCCTCAGCAATAAAAAAACAGTTTTCAGATATCGATAATGGCTCAATTAGTTTACCGTAACTGACTTTGTTATTGTTGAGGAACAGCATACAGGCTGGCGGACCACTTAATAGTAAGCAGTTACCATCAACTATGGATGTCTTCAACGCCAGGGGCGCGCGCTGGATCCAGTGATCAAGAAGTGTTCTGGAATCAGTATGCCTGAATACGACACGGAGTGCCAATTAAAATCAAAGGTAAAATTTATAAGACCGGAATAAGTATTATATGGATTGGAATGCTGGGCCATAAAGAAGAGGGATGAAAGGATGTTACATATTGCAGAGATGCGAATGTTGAGATGGATGTGTGAATTTATGTAAATGGATAAAATTTAAAAAAAAATTAGGTTAGGTTGAACTGGCTGGGGAATACCTAAATTTAGAATAAAATAAACATGTTACAAAGAATGATAGAAAGAAGAGGAATACAGACCAAGGAAAATAATATTTTAGGCAATGCATCCATTATTGCCTAAGAAATTATATAGCGAAAAAGGATGTAGATGTCGGCTAACAAAAGAGAGTGAAAGGAAAGAACATGTTGTGTCAATATAATGGGACCACTATACCTAGTCAGGTCATAAATTCTGTCACATGTTTAATGTAAAATAATTGTAACAAGTTTATTCATTATGTAACCATTCATATACCAAAATGAACTTAACAAAACATAGATTCTTATGACATTAAAGTTTATTCAAAATGACCTCCGTGATTTTGAATACAGGCCTTCAATCTGCGCGGCCAGTCGTCTATCGCAGCACGAACGAGGTCCATGTCAATATCGGCGGCTGCCTTAATCAAGGATGTCTTGAGTGACTCCAAATTGGGATGAGGCTTTGAGCACGCCTTTTCCTCCAAGTGTTGCCATATCTTGTAATCTAACGGATTCAAATCTGGACTGGAGGAGGGCCAGTCTTCGTGCCGGATGAAGTCGATTTCACGCGCCGCCAGCAAGTCTTGTGTGCTCTTCGCTCTATGAGCTGGCGCCGAATCTTGTTGGAAGACCCAGTGCCTGTTATTGAACATGGTATGAGAAACAGGTTCCACAAGGTTCGTCAGGACTGTATTTTGATACACAACAGCATTCGTTTTTACACCTTTTTCACAAAAATGTACCTCTGTTAAGCCCCAATAAGAAACTCCCAACCATACCATGAGCGAGGATGGAAAATGACCTCGTTGGACACGCGGAATACGGTTGCTCGCTTCTTCACTACTGTGTGCGTACACCTTATCATTTTGTTTGTTGTAGCTCTCTTCTACGGTAAACATTTTTTCATCCGAAAAAAGAATTTCCCGATATTTTTTTCCCGCGTACCGTTTCAACAAAGCGTGGCATCTCTTCAGTCTCAGGTCCATTAGACGAGCATTCAAACGATGTCCTGTTTTTCTTCGATATGCCCGAAGCCCTAAGTCTTCATTTAACACCCTTTTCACCGTGGTTCTGCTTAACCCCATCTGAAGGGCCAACAGTTTCTGCTTACGTTTGGGATTTCTTTGAATTCGTGCCTTCACAGCTTTTATCACTGCTGGAGTCCTAACAGACCGAGGGCGACCACTTCTTGACCTGTCATCTACACTAGAGTCTTCATTGAATCGTTTGATGGTACGATAAACGAATCTTTTGGTTATATTCAAAGTTTTTCAGTATGTTAAAAATTTGAATTGGCGCGTAACTGCAACGATGCAACGCAATAACTGCAACACGGTCTTCTTTAAGCGTCCACTCCATATTTAAAAATGAGTAAAATTCTAAAAGTATACATTTTTATTTTCATGAACAATTCTAAATTCGAATTCAATAAACTTTTTTGTGGCCAGCATTCTAAAAGAAAAGTTTTTACTGTGTGACAATACTTATGACCTGACTAGGTATAATGGGATAAGAGCAGGAAGAATAAAGGTGCTGAAGAAAATCCATATTACACAGGTTTATGTTGAGATTGCACACAAATTTACAAATCCACTTTTATCCGTTAATCAATTTTTATCCGTGCAGGGGCGGAGAAAGAATACTAACCTCTGCGGCCGGGGTCGGCCTGTCTTAACAGGCGACAAAACAACCCACCCTAGCTACGTGATAGGGCCTCAAGTCCGTCTGGATGGCGATCACCTTTGGTCTTAAGTGTGCCGCCATAATAACCTTGTGTTGTGTTCCGGCATTAGTGATTAGTTTTATAAGATATGAACAGTATACCTGCCAAGCTTGATCAAGGCCAATTGCCGGTTACGTACAACGGTAATCTCGGTTAATGTTACACCTTCGATTAGTAGAAATTATGTTATAACGTGCCTTAGATGGAAGATTGCATAAACGGTGCGTGCCATTATGAGAATCGAACTTGGGCCTCTGTGTTGGTTGTTGGTTTGTGTTGTATCTTAAAGTGTGATACCACTTGGCCATCACGTACCTATTTGACGGGTGTACTATTTTTATTTGTACACCTCCATTTTTAACTTTTTATTGAAAAAATAATAAAAACTTGATTTACAATTCATTGCGCATTATTTTATGACCAAAAAAATGTATTAATTACACAAACAAAATTAGTCACGTGAATATTTTCAAGGCACTTATATATATTGATTAATATCATTTACTTTTGTTACCTTATAAGGGTCCATAAATCCTTTTGAATATATTAAAATAGAAACAGAAATAGCCCAAACTTTGTTTCGTGAATAAAGCTTAGTTAGGGACAAAGCTAATGCTTATCTAAAATTAATGATCAAGTTGTTATCGAAACTAGTTACAGTGGCGTAGTAAAATATTGACACAAGCAACGTCTAGTTCGCCACGAGCACACCACGCCAACGCTACTTCGATAAGCTAATGAATTTCTCCGTAAACAACTTAACTATCCGACGATAAAGCGAACTACAAGTTTAAGTTTGTGAAAAATGAGGCATTATGATGAATAATAGTGACACTATGAGCTTTAAAAAATCTTATAGCCGCCTAATATTTCATTAAATATTGGTAATTATCATTCATTAAAAACCTACATTTTTTTATAAATAAAGTGTTAGTATTGTAATGTTATTTTTTATATCAACAGAGTAAGTTTAACAACTGTCATAAGATAATAATAATAGAATGTGTAATAACGTAAGTAATTACATACTCTTTGAATGATATTGTTTTGAAAGCTGTTCTTCTTCTTCGTCTTCCTCTTGCCTCTATTCCACATTATATGGGGTCGGCACAACACGTTACATATTGTAATATTGTAACTTACTTTTTACAACCGACCGCCTGCCTGACGTTAACCCCTTTTTGGGGAAAATCTATCATCCTCTTTATTTAAATTATTTTTCTCGTTTTACATTGAAAGCAGGCCGTCAGCCTGTCTGCTGTCCTACAGCAATAAAAAAATCACTCTTATGTATATTAAAACGATTCTCCATTGTAAGAATCCGGTCTCCGTCAAATTGCATGAAAATTTGTGTAAACAAATTGAATAGTTCTGCAGAAAATTATGCAAAAACTCAACATTGATTTAAATAGATGTATGCTTAAAATGCGTTGAATGTATTCCTTATTATTAAATACGACTTTATAATTCCATTTATTTAGATTGATTCATGCATATAAATCTTTTGTAAATTATCTACATTAAAAAAACCAACAGAAATTACTCAAAGTTCAATAGTTTTGCAGAAAATTTTCAAAAACATGTCCCATTCATCTCATCGATAACTAAAAATCATCTCAAAACAGGATCTATCTTGGCAGTATTCATGTTATTGTAATGTGCTCCTACCAAAATTGAGTTCATAAACTTTAAATAATGCTTTAAATCAAAATCATTACAAATAGCTGACCCGGCAATAGTTGTTCTGCGCTATACAATATATTTAAAAAAACAACATTTTGTAATGGACCGATTGTTAATCTAAACCAATCTCGAGTCGTTTAGGAGTTCAGTCACATACACACGCACAGAAGAATCATAAAGATATCTCCCAAAATCATACCAGAATCTCAAAAATAGACTTAATAGCTTAGAAAATACAATATCCTTTGACCGAGACAAAGGCGTTGGATTATTTTATTATCAAGAACATTTATTTAAAATGTGAAGTTTACGAAAAGCAAAATATATATTTAATAGGCAAACTTTTTGATTGAAGAACCAGATTGTTTACAACTTTTAATCGCTGAACTCCTATCCGTTATATGATATTTTGAAAATATGAGGCCATTACGCATTTAAATTCTTAGAATATTGCATATCTAAATATGCAACCCTAAAGATATTTTGACTTCATACGCTGGGCTGGCTCAGTGACTGTGATGCGGCACTCTCTCAACACTCCTACTATTTTTCTACACTCACATCTACTTCTTCTTTACCTGCCTATTCTGCTTTATCTCAATTTTGCATGATCTTTACCACTTTAGTAACACACATAATATTTCAGTTTGTCATATTGTTGATGACACACTTCATACCATATCAGTACGTATATGTATTATGATTGGAATGCTGTAATAATTTTTAAACCTAATACTAACTTCAATTTAAACCTATATTCTTTCATATAAGAATAAAAGTAACATTTTACAATTGCAACATAAATGTATTTTGGAATAATTCCAAGTATCAAAGGCTAAAATTTGGAGTGAATCGTGATTTTAGATAAAGGAACAGAAGCTAGTGTTGTTATTAAAATCTGTGAAAGCAACGAACTCATCAATCAAAGTACTTCAGCATTCCGCCCCCGACATCTCCGGCAATCTTTAGACCGTAGTCTCTACCTATAATATGTAAATACATAACAAGTGATTAGGGCGAGATTAATAGCCTTTTGAACAGCTATATATATATTTATATTATTGGAAATATATTACCAATTCTAAAATATAACGGTCGTATAATTCAATTTAATTTTTTATCTTTCATCCGGCCTCGTCCTAATAAACTTTTGCCTTGTTTAATTAAGCTTTCATGCTCCGCAAAATATTAAACGTTCGAGTTAAATTAATTTCTGCAACATCGACGTTTCGCATTATGTCGGGTAATTTCTGGCAAAACGTGAAACGTAAATGTTATTACATTTCCTATTACATATTTTATCTGATTATTTTATATTAGTGTCCAATATGAATGTATGAAATAATTAATGTGGTGATGTGGTTTTAGCATGATCGACGTCAGTACAAACATAATTTATTGTACGAGAGTATTCATAATCTAATGGTTAATTAATATTATATATATCTAGATTGACAATTAGAGAAAATATTGATGAAAAGGTGTATTTATGCCTTCAGTGCATTTGTTAATGATTAGCCAAAATCAGTGTGAAAATCCAGTGAAATATGATATATACAAATATATGCTAATAACAAGTGCTTTGTAGAGATTGTTTTTATTAAGTGTTCCTCTTGTTCATTACGCCTGAGCCAATGAATGATACAATCACCGTCGATACCGCGGCACTGGCAGGCGCGACCATTCCCCTGTTGATGAGGCTGGCTTCTACCCAGGAATACGCTAACGTGTAATGAAATTAAACTCCTCAACGCTCGTCTCGTCAATTTGCGTTCGAGGGAGGGGGTGCCAGAGTAAAAAAACCTGTGCCTCCTCCTCGCAGCATAGATTTGGGCGTCGAGCCTCCGCCAAGGTATTGCCCGCGAACGCCATCTACAATGACCGAAGACCATTTTATGCTAATTAGAATTGGCAAGCGAACTCTCGCTTCCGCTCTGCCACCTCCTTCGCAGTCGTAACTGCCTCACAGAAGGAAGTGACGGACGTTAAAAATCACTACGACCTGCTTGTCAATATATTTTACCTTTTTTTTATTTATGTTGGATAATCATCTGACAAGTATGGATTTGGGTAATGAATCAAACCACCTATGAGCACCACTGTCATGAATTACGTTTTCAACTTACTAGCACCGTTTCCAAAGAGCCCCATTAAATACGGGTCTGGTAAGGCGTGAATTGAAATCACAAAACTCAATACTATTTTCTGTTGAATTGCTGTATGCGTATTTGTTTACCAAAAATATTGTATTAAGTGATATCTTTTTTCAATATACTCAAAATTTACTTATGTAAGTATGTACTTCATACAAACTTTTTCTTTTTTACGACACAATACTTGTCGCGACAGATTATACAAGAACAAAATCCACATCTTTTTCACCATATCATATTTTATGCAATCTATTCTTTCATCTAGCCCTCCTTCTGTATTCAGCCTCTCATTTCTAGCATTTTCCTTATCACATTGCTGTGGTGAATATATGACCATACCATGCCTTTTAATTTCTCAAACACTGGCGTCATTTTTAACCTCCACTAATATACTTATTTCTAATATTTTCATTTCATTTCCACAATACTCAATATTCCTGGATCCTTCCCTTTTGTGGCCCAATATTCCGATCCATACAATACGACAGGTACTTATAAAGGACTTATAAATTTTACTTTTAAATTTTAGCAGTAGCAAATTGTTCCTTAGCCCTTTCACCATTTCATTAATCCTGCATTCACCAATATTTCGGTCATTTGAGCTTGTTTTAGCTATTCTAGTATCCACGTAGGTAATTTAGATGAGTAACCCGCGGGAAGATCTTAGTTTGCAATAAAAAACATGTTTACTTGTTTAACGATAACAATAAAGTACTAAGTAACAAAATATCTGGGTGATAAAACCGATAATGTTCCATAAAAGAAAATCTCAGATAACTTGCTACACACGCAAACCATGAAACTATCCAGCCTGTTATGATTTAAGGTATTATTTTATGACAGTTGTAAAACATTTGATGTCATGTCCAAAATCATATGAGACACTGCATGGTCACAAACAAGTTCAAAATTTATTTTTTATACCTTCAAGAAACTTCCCGAAGCGTTATCCCGCTAGTTGATGCTTACTAAAAAAATCTGAGGTTGTGACGTAGACTCGTCCTTTTAGGGTATAGTTTTTTTTTTTATTGTTGAGGAACAACAGACAGGCTGTCGGCCCACATAACAGTAAGCAGTTACCATCGCCTATGTTTATCGACGCTAGGGGCACCGCGAACACGCTGCTGTCCCATAGGGGTACAGGAATCTGAGTCACTAATGCCGAAACACAACGCAAGTTTATTATGGCGGTATACTTATAGACCAGGGGTAGTTACCATCCAGGCAGGTTTAGGGCCCTACCACGTAGCTAGGGTTGTTTTGTCGCCTTTTACGACAGGCCAACCCCAACCGCAAACGTTGTTATCTTACTCCTCCCCTGCACGGAGAGAACATACATATTAGCTACTTCTGTATTCTACTATTTTTTGTGGCATGGACCAATTTTGAATTTATGATAGCTGCTAGATGTAGTCATTTTACTGTATATTTTCTCTATACAGCTTTTAATGTTACATTCCAGTATTCTAATGAAATTTCTTTTAGTACATCCAGATCCGACGAGTTATCCTTGCAGGGGCAGAGAAAGAATACTAATCTCCGCCGCTGGGGTCGGCCTGTCGTAAAAGGCGACAAAACAACCCACCCTAGCTACGTGGTAGGGTCTCAAGCCCGTCTGAATAGCGACCAGTTGCGTTGTGTTCCGGTATTAGTGACCTAAGTTCCTGTACCCTTATGGGACAGCAGCGTGTTCGTAATACCATTTGCGTTGCAAACACCCATAGGCGACGGTAATTGCCAAATTCTAAGCGGGCCCTCAGCCTGTCTGCTGTCCTACAGCATTAAATAAAACAACAAACCAATGATTTAAATTTCCTATAAACTCGTACTATATCAAATTAAACATATTGGGACATTTCACACACTGCTACTTAGTCCGCCGACAAAGCACTATATTATGGGTACTAAATATATTATAGTAAACAACTGGAATGAATCTGAGTCCCTTATGCCTACACGTAAACACGACACTAGGTTATTATGGCGCCATATTTGGAGACCAGGGAAGGTTGCCATTCAGACGAACTTGGAGCCTTACCACCTAGCTAGGGTTGGTTTGTCGCCATTCTTACTCCACCCCTACACGGAGATATATCAATCCCAAAAAAATGTAGTGGGGCTAATTGTGAATCTAAATCATTCTCGAATCTAAGTAGTAGAATACACACAAAAACATTTCCTAAAATCTAGTCCAGCTATTTAGTAGGAGTTCAATCATATACATAGAAGAATTATTAATGTAAAGATAAACACCGCATTCAAACGCGGGACGGGAATAGAACGCGTTACCTCGTTTTGACGTATGTTAGCCGTTACCACTGCATATTGCTGCACTCTATGAGTAAAATTATTGAAGGACTACCCATAGCTTACAGCTACACAGCTACATAGCGCTACAAGATCTCAATGTATGTAGGTTCTGTCTACATCTTATGAAGAAACTATTTAGAATTTCAAAGCAGAGATGTAAAATTACTTTTGAGTTCACCGTTTAAAAAGTTATGAAGCGTGACGGAGCACCGTCGGATATAAACTGATGAATATTTCATAAGAATGATACTTTTGACGAAGCTTTCTCTCTAGTACAGTTTATATATTTGACGACGCACGTGGCGTCACAAATAACGTACGTACGCTTGTGGAGGTCACGGTTTCGATTCCTATCTCGCGTCTGGGTGTTTATGTATAATATATATTTACAAAAGAAAAATAATACATTGATCAAAAAGTTCCCGGACTGACATATAGATAACGCCACATATACAAAACATATTACAGCATTCGATTGCGCCATCCTTTATAAGGTATATGTCAAAATTTCATGAGAATTGGACCACGTGTTTTCAAGTTATTGTTGTTTGTGTCAAGCAACTTTGGTGTCTTTGTCAAAAGATGTTTAAGAAGGAATTTCGTGTGTTGCCAAGCATTGTTTTTTGATCGGAAAAATGCGAAGGACGCTAAAGAGTGGCTTGATAAGCATTATTCGGACTCTGAAAATGGTATAGATAATGAATTTAAACGTGTTCGTAGCGACGTCAACGACGCTCAACGCGGTGATCACTCAAATAAGGCTGTTAACGAAGAAAACGTCAAAAAAATCCGCAGAATTGCTTTCACCGACCGCAAAATGAAAGTGAGGGAGATGACTGAGGTTTCAAAGTTATCATATGGCAGCATGCTTATTATTTTACATGACAATTTGCGTATGACAAAGCTCAACTCAAAGTGGGTGCCGCGTTTTTAACACCGGATCAAAAACCACAACGAATCGACGATTCGGAGGCCTGTCTGAAGCTTTTCATCCATAAAAAAGCAGATTTTTTGCATTGGTATGTGACCACGGATGAAACCTGGTTATACAGTACACTCCAGAGTCAAAGCGCTCGTCAGCTGAGTGGGATGAGGCCGGTGGAAGCATTCCGAAGCGGCCAAAGACAACAATCGGCTGGCAAAGTTATGGCATCAGTATTCTGAGATGCGCATGGTATTTTGTTTATCGACTATCTTGAGAAGGGAAAAAATATCAATTTTGAATACTACACAGCATTATTGGACCAGTTGAGCGAAGAAATGAATAACAAACGCCCCCACATGGCAAAGAAAAACCCACTGTTCCACCAAGACAATGCACTATGTCACAAATCAATGGCTACGATGTTCAAATTGTATGAACTAACTGCACTTCAAATTGCTGCCCCACCCCCCGTATTCGCCACATTTGGCCTTCAGCGACTACTGGCTGTTCACAGACCTGGAAAACATGCTCCGGTGAAAAAGATTTAGCACCAAAGAGGAAGTCATCGTTGAAACTGAGGCATATTTTGCGAAGATCAAGAGGCAAAGATCAAGCGTTCCATAAACATGGTATCGAGAAGTTAGAGAAGCGTTGGGCCGATTGTATCGCCGTAGATGGAAATTATGTCGATGAATGAAAACGAATTTTACGAAAATTTTGTGTTTTTCTTACTTAGTCCGGAATTTTTTTATCAATGTTTTATATATGTAGTATATGAGTTATCTAGTATCCATAACATAAATGCTATGCAATTTAGTGTGGGACTAGATGTCGTTGTGTGAATTGCACCAGACAGTAATAATAAGGAAAACTTATTTTCACAACAGATATGACTGTATCATTTAAATGTGGTAAATGAGGTAAATGTGGTGGTATTGTTACATCGATTCATAATTATAGTCATGTAAATATTTGGGTATTTAATTAATAGTTTAATTTTAGCTTTAATTTAGTTATTTTAAAGTATCCATGCTGTTATTATAAATGTGAAAGTAACTCTGTCTCATCATAATCATCTAAGCGTTGTATCCAGATTGCAACCTAAAATTCCGTTTCGGTGTCTGGGGTCCGCTTTCCAACTTTTTCTACTCCACTTCGCACGATCTTTAGCATCCCTGGTAGTGAGGCGTCAAGCCAGTACTTTTTGAGTCCGCATGCTGAACCGTTTGCGGGGTCATGGTTTTGAGTCCCTTTCAATGTATCAGCAGTGTCTAGTACTCATAAGACAAGTGCTTTACTACTTTGGTGGCGCTGTGTCAATTGTAACACCATCATCATCTAAGCGATGTATCCCGGTTGCAACCTAAACTTCCGTTTCGGTGCCCGGGGTCCGCTTTCCTATTTTTTCTACTCCACTTCGCACGGTCTTCAGCATCCCTGGTAGTGAACCCATTGGCACGCATATATCACCCTTTACGACGTCAAGCCAGCCGCCTCCTGCCGGGGCCTGGCGGAGGCGGCATGGCCAGACATTTGTTTCCCACGTAAGCATCCAGTTGCCGTAAAACGTGGCCGTACCATCGGAGCCGACACTCCTGCAATTTATCTGCAATGTCTCGGACATGAAGACCGCCGCGAATGCGGGAGTTCCTAACGCGGTCCTTCCGCGTCACTCCACACATCCACCGCAGCATATGCATCTCCGTGAAACGCAGTTCTTGCTTGAGTCGCTCTAACACCGGCCACGCTTCACAGCCGTATAAAAGAACAGGCCTAATGATGGTCTTATAAACCTGTTCCTTCAATTTGACCGATATTATGGAGTCACAAATGACACCAGTCACCTCACGCCATTTGGCCCACGCGGCAGTAATGCGTTCCTTGACGTCGCAATCGATATCACCAGACGCGTAAAAACGCGATCCCAGGTATTTCACTTGGTCCGTGCGCTCGAATCCGAGAGTCGATAACCCTCTTGAAGAGCTTCATGGTGTAGGACATGACCTTAATACCTCGGTAATTACCGCACTCCTGCACCGACAGCTTGCCTTTGAAGACTAGAGTAATGATACTCAGTCTCCATTGGCTCGGGATCGTACCGGTGAGGAGTGTCCGGTTTAAAAAGTCGGTTAAGATACCCACACCACGAGAGCCCATCGCCTTCCAGGCTTCGGGGACTTCATCGGATCCAACCGCTTTCCGATTCTTCATGCGCCGAAGACAATTCTGGACCTCTGCAGGCGTTACCGTGAAAGTAACTCCGTCTATTAGTCTGTTATGTTTTTACGCCTAAGGGGCTGAAGCAATTTTGATGAATTTCGGTATATAGATTTTTTAAATTATATGGCAAAACAACGTTTGCCGGGTCAGCTAGTCGTATATAGTAAAGTTAGTAGTATTCAATAAATATACTGTAATAATTCACACAAGGTCATCTAGACGCAAAGTAAGCAGCAGAACACTGGTGTTATTGATACTCAACAACTGATATACTACTTGCGTATTATCTATAGTATACATTTATTGGAATTATATTGAAATAACACATATCCTCGGAACATGTATCGAAACCAGGACTTCCACATACACCTGACGCGCGTTAGCCGTTAAGCCACGGAGGTAGAATTTTTATAATTCAATTAACTGCAGAGCTTTAATTCTAAAATAATCTATGAATATTCACGATTATTCTTGTGATTCTTTGGCCAGAAAAATAAAGTCTATGAAAGGCTCCAAATATGCGCACAAAAGCTCTGTGGCGATATTCGACAAGGATTTGGATTGAAAAAAATGCTATGACTCGAATAATAAGACTGTCAAAGAACATTTTTTGTTTTGTTTTAATGTTGAAATGTTTGCATAAACTTTCGACAAAGATGTAACAAATTTACAGAGCAGACCATTACTCAGTTAAAACCTGTTTGTTTTTGCCTTTCCGCATACCAAATAAGAAAAAATGAGCGCAATGTTTGCTATGAATATTTGAGATCTTCCCCTTGCTTACGTTTACATAGTCCTATAAATTGTATTAGGGGTTAAAGTATGAAATTGCCGATTAGTACTGAACAATTGAAACTTGTTTTTTTCTATATAACATATTTATTTAATTAAAATATTTATCCTCATTCTTCATTATCTATACATTGCTGCCATCTAAAAGGAAGTTCATTTATGCCTTTACGATAGAACTCTGGGGATCTAGATTCGACAAACTGTGTGAAAGCATTTTGCACTGCCTCCTGGGAAGAAAATTTTTTATTACGTAGAAAATTGTCCAAATCACGAAAAAAATGGTAGGCCGTTGGAGCAAGATCTGGCGAGTACGGTGCATGGCGTATGTTTTCTAACTGCAACTCCTGTAGGGTTACAACTTACAACGGTTTCTCGTGCAGTGTGAGGTCTTGCGTTATCATGGAGCAATGATGGTGAAAATCGATTCACGAGTCGGAGTTGATTCACTGTCAGTTTCGCCAACATTGTTCGAAGTTTGGCATAGTAAACATCTGCTGTTATTGCTTAAGTAGTGAATAACACCATGAAGAGACCACCAAGCATTACCTTTATATTGGTAAACTTTGCTTTAAGGCACTGTTGCGATGTTTGACCTTTTTTTATTGCTGTAGAACTGCAGACAGATTGACGGCCCGCTTAGAATTTAGCAGTTACCATCGCCTCTGGATGTTTGCAACACCAGTGGCATCGCGAAGACGCTGCTGTCCCATAGGGGTCAGCCTTTGCATTTTTCGCTTGCGGTTATCGTAAAGAATCTACTTTTTGACACATGTCACAATTCGATCCGATATTCCTTCATTTCTGTACCGATTCTATAAGACAAAACAAGTTCAAACTCGTATTTCCTTCTGCAGATCAGTGATAATACTCTTATTATGACTGATCTGCAGCATCTATTTTTCATATTTTTTATCTCATTGATTTGATGCAAATGAGTCAATATTTTAGGTAGGGTAACGTTAAACCATGCCACTAATTCCTGGATAGTTTAACTCAGTGACTCAGTAATAATTTGGGATAAGTCAAAAACCAGAGGCAGAAACAGCCTCTGGGATGTCTTAATACTATAAGCCTACGCCTAACAATCCACCATATCTACCTTTGCGTGAATAAGGTGCACTTTATTAAGAAATACAAAGGACGCTGACATTATTAGGAAAATCAGTAAGTAGTTCTTGTTCCACCACACATAGAATAATTACATACAAATCTAATAATTATTCAACTTTAATAGATAATGTTGTTATTATTTTCATTAAAATATCACAGAGAAAGCTGGAATTTCAGTTAGCCAGGGGTACGCTGTCTGGACTACCGGGCGAAGAAAATAAATAGGAATACGCGTAAAAGGCGACAAAACAACCCACCCTAGCTGCGTGGTACGGCTTCAAGCCCGTCTGGATGACGACCATCTTTGATCTTAAGTATGCCGCCATAATAACCTTGCGTTGTGTTCTGGCATTAGTAACCCAAGTTCGTGTACCCTTATGGGACAGCAGCGTGTTGGCGATGCCACTGGCGTTGCAAACACCCATAGGCGACGGTAACTGCAAAATTCTAAGCAGGCCGTCAGCCTGTCTGCTGTCCTACAGTCATAAAAAATATAGCAGCCATTTTAAAGACTTGTTATACATACGTACTAAATATCACATAAGTAAACATTTTGTGCTGAGGATTGATAATTACATGTTTGTTCAAAAATACATACATTGATACTTAATTTATTGGTTATAATTATTATTAACGTGGGTATTTATTTTGGCAAACAAATACATACATTTAATTTGGTATGTAGGTATAATCCGCTAATTGGAATTCTATGTACCTCAGAAATAATGACGAAAACCTATGTACCTAAAAATTAATAAAAAAAAATTAAATGATAAAGAAACTTCAAAATTATTAAAAATAGCATAATCATCATCTCAGCCGGAAGACGCCCACTGTTGGACAAAGGCCTCCCCCAAAGATCTCCACGACAATCGGTCCTGAGCTGCCCTTTTTTTTTTTTTTTTTTACGGGTTGGGGAAATCCTTATGGACTACCTCCGCCTGGGGAAAGGCGGAGGGGCATGCCGGACTCCTACCGGCTAAAACCACCACCCCGGTGTCTCCTCACACGTGCGCGCGGGGCCGCGGGAATCCAGATTCTTCCGCAGCCCCACACTAGTGCTGGCCCGGTCTGTCCGGGCCTCGTCTCCTGCGCGGGGTAGTGAGGTGTTTAACTACCCCGTGCATCGCCTCAGAGGCGCGCGCCGACACCCGCACGCGCCTCCGCCTCGGGTCCATCGAATAGGGGGCGGGGACTGAGCTGCCCTCATCCAACCTATTCCGGCGATCTTGACCAGATCATCGGTCCATCTTGTGGGGGAAAATAGCATAATAATTATGTAATATTAAAGTAACCTAAAAACATAATAATATTTTATATTACATGATAAAGAACTAATATGAAAACTTTTCAAGATAATGACGATAAAAATGATAACTTAGAATGTAAATCATATAGTATTCTTATTGAAACCTAATAAAAACCAAATTTACCATTCATTTTCTTATCAATACCTACTTTACATAACTAAAATACAAAACATGTGTGCAGTTCACACGTCATAGAAGTGAAACCTTAAAAAATTTAAGCTTCAATTTATATTGAACACAGCACAAAGAAGAGACCACAAATATAGGAAACACTTTATAATATCTTTTATCTTATTCTCTCCACGTTATGTTCTAAATATAGGTGTCTCTTTTTACTGTGACTTTTCCGTTTCATCAAGTTTCAGATCACAACGATGAACGAGGAGTTTTCGCTTCAAAAAAGCAAAAAACATTTGAAATGAGTTATCAACATTTAAATCTCTAGATTCAGACTACGTTCATTCTTACACTAGTACATATCTGAAAAGTAAACGACAGATTGATTCGATGGAATTAAATGAAGAGTCACATATATTTTAGTTAGTTTATAAGAATCTAACCTCATGTCTAGTTAGAGCTGAAGCTAATAATAGTCAATGCTCCGGTGCTAAGTTTCCTTTGAGTGCTGAGGGTCAAACTGCAGTAGGAATAGAAAAAATTTGAGCTAAATTACTTAAGCTAATTTACTCGGCACAAAAAGAGGAAGTATGATGGATAGGCACCAATACAAACGACGCACCTTTGACATTACTCCACAATGAACATCAAGTGTGCTACGAAAGCGGCTCTAAACTGAAGCTCTGGATGGTACCTGATGGTAATATTAACGAATATCGATGCCGAGAAAACTACGCCTTATCAATACCGCGTCGTGGTAATATGGTGTTCTCTGCACCCCCTATTGCGACCACTCAGCTGGCTAGTTAATGATGTTTGCTCGTCAGTGGTGATTGCGGCAGCTTATCCAATAAGTAACTCGTCACCTGAGCCTTTATGTAGGGGTTGCAGATTCGACTTTGATCATTGTTTTGCGAATTAACTAAAATTCCTGCCAGAACATCTCACTGCAATAATGAAGCAACCAGCCCCCATTAGTAGTTAAGTGAGTTGTACATTATTGAAAACCCAAACAAATGTGTCAATCTCGTAAATTATTACAGTATTCTAGTCTCTAGGGAGTTTAAAATACATACAATAACTGTACGCGATTTACAATCAAAAGCTTCGTTGAAACGCTAAATTTCACAAAGCCCAAAAGTTTCCAATTTTATTGTTTATACGAAACAATACAATTCAAAAGCTTCCCCGTTCCCTATTGAAGGTAGTCACCATACATTTTTTAAAGATCTACAGTCTATTTATTTTTATAGTGGTCATCAGAAATTCCCAGTTTTCAACGTATACGATTTTGATAGAGCGATACATACGATAGAGTGAGTGAGTTGAGAGAGTGATACATACGATATATTACAGTCAATATAAATATACGAAGATAACACTGCTACAATATGAAAGTTTAGAACTACTTTGATCTTCCTGAAAGGAAACAGGATTCTCATAAAGTTTTACGAACACTATTTTTACCTACATTTACAACTTTTGATAAATTTGATGTTATGACTAAATTTAAATTAACAGCTACCCGCAACTTCATTCGTGTGAAGTGTCTAATTTTCCAAAAAAAGTAGCCTACGTCGTATTCCAGAATATATATCTCTGTATGAAATTTCGTATAGGGATAACCAAACATCCACTATCAAGAACGAAATATAAACAACCAAATTATAATCGGCATCAACTCGCTGATATGGATTCCAACTGAGTGTAGTAGAGTGTAGTAGTAGAGTAGCTTTTGTTGCAAGGGATTAATTTTATCACCTCTTGAAATACATTTGTACAAGACTCCTAAAAAATTGTTTATCATATAAACATTTTTTTAGTAGTCGCCATATAAACATTTTTTTAGTAACGCCTTAAAATCCGTTTAGACCCTTTTTCAAATTTAAGCAAACATTGTGCGCCGTTCTACGAATATAATTGATTTTGATTAACTATAATTTGAATCTTCCAATCTAACTTTTTTCAGAACTTATTTATGCGCGTTACCAACCCTAAAAACATCGTACAATTTGAATGGAGAGAGAATGAAGAGATAATGAAGAGAGTACAGTGGACTGTATGAGGGAGAGAAATTCAGGACGTAAAATATGATACCTTGCAGTAGGCAACTAAATTTACACTGACCTTAATCCCATTCTTTCCTGGTTCGGTTCAGGCTTTTGCGCACTTCACTAATTTCTACATAATTAAAACAATGTATTTAATACATACTCGACACGTCTAATAATAAGACTAAACACAAGTATATAGTTCGAAATCTAACATTGATACGTCCTACTACAAAAGCGTTAGTAATACCACAAATTAGATAAGTAATACTGTTCATTCTATGCTCGTTCATTATCATCTCACACGAATGAAGGTAGTTAATAAAATCATGAGGTGAGATTAGATCTATCATTTATCCCAGAATCGAAAAAGAAACTATTTTTTTATTGTATAGCATAGCTCATTTAAATGTTTAAACGTTAAACTTTTTGCGGTAATGCAATGCTTAATTATCCAACTACACTAATTGTCTAAGATATCTGACAGTACAACAGCTAGCATTCAAAGACTACATCAACGTTCAAGATGTATCCGTATTCAGAGACGTTCTGTAAAAAATTATAAGATACCAATAAAGAAAACGAAAATGTAATAAAACTTTCAAGAACTAGTAACTCAAAATTCCCGCCAAACAAAATATAAGGAACAAACTTAATAAATTATCAAATATATTAATGGTTTTTATAGGGATCTATGATTACAATAAAACACATTTATTATGGGTGAAGTATTATATGGTGAAGGGTTTAATTAATACACATTGTTATTAAATACTGGAAAACAAGTGCAGTAACAAAAAGTAACTCTATAAAAATATATTATCTGTGTTCGTCCTCAGTGATGTACACAGTTAAATTTCCTACAATCGATAAACACAATAATAAACTTATTGTTAAATTAACTGTTAGAACTTTTTAAGCGTTTTTTTTAATAAACCACTTACAAAAACAACAAAATATTCTCAAGAAAACAGACCAATTATTTACACAGATGAGTCATATGCTCATGCCACGCACACAACACCGAAAGGTTGAACAAATGGGTCCACTCAGTGATTATAAAACCTATTTCAAAAGGGCAACGCTTCGTGATAGTACATGCCGGAACGGAGAATGGTTTTGTGCCAAACGCTTTATTAACATTCAAGTCAGAAACGAAAACCGACAACTATCATGGTGACATGAACTATGAAAATTATGAGAAGTGGGTATGCCAAATCTCCCCTCGAATTCAGTAATAGTTATAGACAATGCCAAATATCATAACAAGAAATATGATTTACCTCATCAAATGCTAATACAAAGAAAGCCGATATGATGGCTTGGCTTTGGGAATAGGAGAACAGTTATGTATTGACATTTAGAAGCCTGTTAAATGATTTAATAAAAAAAACCGCTTCAAAGTTTTTAGTATAGAAGGATTTTTACGGACCATGGACATGACATACTTCGCCTACCACCGCTACCCTACCATCCGGACCTAAACACCATTAAAATGGTATGGGTAGCAATAATAGTAACAAAAATTTTCAGTGGAATAGAGTTAATGCACGAAAAAATAAATTCAATGGGGCCAAGGGATTGGAAAAAACTATGCGATAAGGCCAAAACATTAGAAGAGGATTACGTCAAAAGTGACCATGTCATCGACACAATGAGTGAAGAATTTATAATAAAATACGAATTGGCCATTCTGACAGCAGCGATTCGAGCGACAGTGAAGATGAAGTCGTAAGCCCTGGTTCAAGTTCCGGTGCCATGCCACTTAGAAATTATGTAAAAGGTGTCGTGCCAATGAGTGACAGCAGTGAGTGATTAAACTTTGTTATTTATTGATTTAATTATTACCTATCAACGTAACATGATAGGATACACATATTATTTATATTAAATTCTTGATAGCAGGTGTTTTATAAACTATTTTATCCTTACTTATTCATTTATTAATAATTCATTATATTAATATAAATGTGGCAGTGAATTTGTTTTTGTCTTGAATCTTAAATCTGAATTTAAAATTTTACTGAGAGTTTAAAATTTCGTGGGTAATCCCAAGCCTAGCTTTTTTGTGACCGCCATTGATGACCGCCATTTTGGTTCAGCTTAGATCTGTAGATCGCGGCATCTAAGCTACAGTTTTCGTTGCATGAGGTAGTACTGATTATTAATTGTCTCTGTCGATCACGGTATGAGATTTACCATCGGTGAAGTATTATCGACATTTTTAATATCGATAAGATGGACTTCACTTCAAAACTATGTTGTATTTGTCATGTCAAAATCAAAACTGTGTCGACAGCTCATCGTTACGTTAATTTGGATGATAAATTTAACATATTTATTAACAATAGTGTTTGTGTCCTAAATCATAGTTGCAATAATGTGGGACCCGACTCATGTGCAAGTGACGATACAAAGAGCACGGGGACTCCTGATTAAAGGTAAAAACGGTACAAATAACTGTTTTGTGACTATAGCACTAGGAAAAGAAAAATTCCAAACATCCGTCAAACACAAAGCCACTCAGAATGTGGAATGGATAGAAGAGTGCGAATTACGAATCCCTACACAGGGGAATACCGCTGAGATAGTCCTTAAAGTGTACGATGAAGATTTTGTAAAGGACCATTTACTAGGTCAAGTATCGATTCCGTTAAAAGACCTCGATGTATATGAGCGACCAAGAAACCGTTGGTATACGCTACAAGGAAAGACTGGTAAAGAAAACGACAAGAACAGAGGTGAACTGGAAGTGAAAATTGCGTTCACTGTCAAAGAAGGAAGTCTGAGTGATTTGAGCAAAAAAGAAAAACATAGATCTTCATTATCTAGCATTGCCCAAAACGTCAGCGGAAGCTTGATGAGCATTGGGAGTATTGAAAAACGTAAAAGTCTTAAGAAGTTTGCTAAAAACCTTGGTTCAAAAATAAATATAAATAAGAAAGATAAAAAGAGTGATTCTGCTTCTCTTAATGGAAGTGTTGGCAACCTAAAAAGTCCAACTCTTTCTCCACCAGATCATTCCACTCCTAAACTATCACCAGGTGATGCAGATCCAGGAGTCATAAGTGAAGATGAAGATGAGTTTGCATTTGACGACTTATCACATAAAAGTTCTGGTAGTTCATTGAATGTGCAAACTAGCTATGCTCCTCGTAGCTTCAAATACACACCATCACCTGTGAATGCTTCTCTTGAAAATTTAGGTGGTGGAGAGTTCTTAAGAAGATCTACAAGTAGTACACTAGTTGTTCCTGAGAAAACTGTTCCCCAAAAACCTGTACGGCTTAGTCTTGACACTTTCACACCTCCACAGCTGCCATCTCAGGTGATTGATAAAAATGATGAATGGTCACAAAAATTGATGCCAAGAAAATCTGCCAGTCAATTAATGATTGATAAGGAAAAGTCTGCTAGCCTTGAAAGGAATAAGAAGCTTGATAGTCCCAGTTCACTTAAAGAGAAACCAAGCCCAAAGTTCTTTAAAAAGTTTGGGAACAATAACAAAGCAAAGAAATTGCTTGAAGAACGTATTATAGTAGGAGAAGAGAACATAGTAGAAGAAGACATGGTGAACCCTGCTTTCAATAATATCCCTAAATCAATGTTGCAGCAATTTGAAGGGAAATCAAGGGAAGATTTAATTGTAATGATTTGCAACCTTCAGAAAGATGCTGAAATTGAGAAAAAGAAAAACAAAGATTTGGAGAACTATCTAGATGAATTGTTGCTCAGAGTTATGGAAACAACTCCTAGAATTCTTCAGAACCCTTATGTCCGAAACAACAGCATGCATATTCGCAATAAGTAATTGAATAGAAATTTATGATCCAGTTTATATTACCTAAATATGATTTATGTGGCCAACCTCATTGTTTGTGTTTGCATAAATGCTTATTATTTCAAGTTGAAAATTGTGTATATTTTATGCAAATTGTTTATAATTTGTTAATATTTAGAATTTTAATGTTTGTCATCAGAATTTTTTAACTATCCATTCTATTCAAGTCCAAATATCACTCCATATTTAGAAAGTAGAATTGAGAACTTGAAAACAGTGTTGTGAACCTTACATATGAAATTACTTTCACTTTAATTTGTGTTTACCATTTTTATCATAATTATGTGCCTTATAACAAATTTAATCAATCTGTGATTAGAAATAAGTAGATGTCACTTGATTTTAAATGTATAGTTTTGAACTATGGCTGTAAAATCTGAGTGAGGTTACTTATTAATATATTTATAAACTTCCCCATAACAGGGTTTTGTAATACTCATTATAATAATATACCCTCTTTGTATAAAAAATAAATCACAGAAGTTCTTTAGTGATTACATTTTGATGAGATATCAATCTGCCTGGTGGTTTATCATATAGATAAAGACTCCAACGGAAATATCTAATCATATTTGATGAACAAAAACATACATATTGTATATATCTTACCGCCAGAAACTATAAAATCTATCAATATATATAATACCAATCAGTGCCAAACTTTGTATCCTTTACAATCAAATCAACTTATTTACTTATTGTTTAAGAATGCATGTTTCCGTCCATTATTTTATTGCATGTAATATTCCAGTTTTATACAATGTAAGCGGTTTGGTCCTTGATAGCTGTAAATGTATGAAATGTAACTAAATAACAAATATGTAATAAGATTGTAAGCCTCAATACGTCCATAATCCTTATGATTCATATTTCATGATAATAAATTGAGTGACTAGGAGGCATGACACCTTTTGATATACATAAGTGATAATGTATTAGGTACTATACACAACCAAAAATACTAATATTAATATAAATTACACCAGGACTGCTTTCATGACCAGAATCTGTGGTGATTATGATTAAAAAGTCAGTAAAAAGTTCAAAAACATAAGTGACTTTCATTTATGTAAATTGTTACTTTGTAATGCCATTGTGCAATATATACTTTAACATAAGTTAGTTGGTAAGTTAAAAACTATTTTGGTTGGGCCACACTATTGAAAGAAACAGTATTTATGCTAAGTATTTTGTTTTGAAACAAAGAGTGATCTGAAGTTGTTTTTTTGCTCTGTCTGTGACAATTCACAGCAATATCTTTTATTTTATTACACTATTATAGATAAATGCTTCATTTTGTTTTATTAACATAGTGATATTTTGTTCAAAAGACATTCAGAACAAATTATTTTTAAGTAAAATGATATTTTAGATGTTTGTTTAAATTTGTAGTCATCACAAACATGTATTGTTTTATCAATGCACTGAAGAATTTGTTTGTTACATCACACTACAAACTACTTGGCAGATAACATAGTATGGTGTAATAATGTTCTATTTATACTCTTTAAATAAATAACAAATCACACTTGCAATCAATATAAGACTAATTGTACAATCAGGTCTGTATCATTGAAATTAATTTTGTTAATCTGCCTTTTATTCACCTACTGAAAATCTAAATAGAACTTTTAAAAAGTTGTCAGATGCAAATGAAATTCAGGCTTGACCAATTTATAATTGTTAACTACCTTCTTTGTTTGTGATGACTCACATATTAGGTGGACAAAGAAATGTTTTTTTTTTTCTTTTAACTACCTAGTTAATTATTTAACCAGTTTTATTTTTAATTGTGCTTGATTTCTACTGAATGGGCAATCCAATTTTTTAATAGCTGCAATATATTGTAGTGGTTGTAGTTCTAGTAACTTCAAACTTGATATAAATATAATCTAGCATTAAACAATTTGTCAACAAGTTTAATGTCATTTATAAAATCAAAACTTTTGCACTTAAATTTAATGTAAAAATAAAACATTACTTTCAGGTCCCCTTTATTAGTTAAAATTTAATGTCATTATTTATAGTTCTCGTGTTTGCATTACATCTATTTATTTCCAGTAAGTTATATTATTTATCTAATAACTACATAAACATCTTACTCTTAAGTTATTAATATTCATTAAATGTTAAGAGAAAAGTATGTTTATTTTAAGTATTAAGATAACTTGTCTTCTGGATTAATTTATCAATAAAGTTTTTTTAGAAATGTTTTTCTTGTAGAGAATACCCCTATTGTAATAAAATGTAAACAACATCAATAAAAAAAATAGTTTATTGGAGAACTTAATAAATTCTATTTGTATGAGTTCATTCACTTGTGACGGCGGGTCTTCTGTTGTACCGGAACCGGCGCACTTGCAGCATAAGTTTTTTGCGATAATTTGTTCATATAATAGATGGTTATAATAGAAAATATTAAACTGTAACAAAAGATAAAACACTTGCAAAATATTCTCATTGTACTTTGTTGCAATTACTAAAATATCTCATTCATAATTTACATATACCACCACTGTTCTTTGTTAGTCTAACTGGATTCATATTAAAAATTAAGATATTGTTTGAGAAAGTTTTAGAGATATCACCCCATCTTGACATAATGTAAAACACCCTCCTGTGAGGTGGGGAGATGACCAGCAAAAGAAGCTGGTAGTAAGTGGATGCAACACAATATGCTTATAATAATAGAGGCCTATGTCCAGTTGTGAATTTATATAAGCTGAATGATATGAGACCAATTTATACTTTCAGCATATGTTGATTATAAATTACTTCAATAAGCATATTTATACAGTAATCTGATAGTAAAAGACAATTAGTAACATGGTGATATGTACAAGTTATTATTTCTAAGAGTAAACAAATTCTAGAACATTTATAAATCAAATGCTGAGATGGTTTGGCCATGTTGAGAGAATGAATGAAGAACTATTGACGAAAAAAGTATATAAGGCGAGTGTGAATGGAAGGGGTAGACCTAGGCGGACGTTCCAGACCAGATCAGGGATGTCTTGAAAAAAGGCCAGGTCAAGAGTACCCTAAACCGAAAACATGTATGAAGGGAATAATGAAAGTGAACGAAGTGAAACAAGTATGTAAGGATTGTAGCAAGTGGAAAGAAGTGGTCTCTGCCTACCCCTACAGGAAAGAGGCGTGATTATATGTATGTATGTATAAATAAAATTATTCATTGTCTTAACATAGATACTACATTTTCTGCTCCACTTCACAGCTCAGTCAGCATACTTAATGATGAAACCTCACATACACTACATTAGCATTTAATAGTAAATCAATGTTTTATACTTCATTATAGTATTTAATTTCGACTCTTAGTTCTTTCTCAGCTGCCAGCTAAGGTACTAAAATTCCCGCCTGGGCTGGACATGCTCACGATAGCATATGCCTTCACCCTGGTGTCTAATAGTAAAAGAACACTGCAATGGTTTTAGAGATTTTGCTTGCTCATGTGTCCCACACTACCCTGCTGGGGTTCCCATCAAGCATTTCCACTTCATCTATAAAGGGATCTTCAAGGTAGATGGTGAATTAGGGCTACACATGAAATTAGCCACAACAAAACCAAGAATAACAGCACTACTTACCAAGTTGTAAAACAGATTCTATGAACCATTCCAGCTGCAATTAATGATACTGCCATAGATATAACAACTTCTGGTAGTTTTAACTGAAAATTCTTGCCAAACAGTGTAGCTTCTAAGTTACCAACAGCCTGTTCATTGTGTTAACGAAATTATAAAATATATTTCTCAATACAAATAAATATATTGTTTTTAAAATATCGGTAGCTGAGTGGTATTGCAGTTAGAGACCATGGGTTCGGATCCCACAATAGCTAGCACCACAGTTTTTGTTGTCTAATACCAACAGTGAAGGAAATCATAGTAAGTAAACCTGTATACCAAGGTTATTGGTGTATTATCCACTTTGGACAAGAGTGGTGGGTATACTGTCTTGTTGTTGACTGTTATTATATCTGTTTGCATTTTATCCATAAATAAACCATGAGGATAAAGTATTTACAATCATAGTTTATTTGTGGAAAAGAAAAATCTTTTAATGTATTATTCCAACTAATCTCTTGAATATTTGGACTGATTGTTATCAGCCTTTCATTAGTACCTGTAATAATAAAAAATATACTTGGCTACTTTAAAACAAGAATTAGGTTTGAATAGCAGCATACATTCTTTTAAAAGCAAATAGATTGAAATCTAAGGAAGCTCAGCTAGTTTACTCTAATATTTAATCATCACAGTACGGAAAGCTGACAAATTTAAAAACAAACATATGCAGTATCCACTCGACATCCAGTAGGTATGTGTGCCACACAGTGCTAAAACTTCATGAGGAATTAAAAGGTTTTATCTACAAATCACATTAAAAATTATAGTAAATGATTATTTTATTCAGCACAGTTATTATTTAAGGCTTAGAACAACTTGTTTACAGAAATAATGCCCACTGTGTAATCATAGTGTGAGCTTTCATTCGTAACCTTACTAGCATTAGGATAAGGATTGATCTAATAATGAATAAATTTAACTCCTTTTGTTCATTAAACCTAGAAATATATGAGAAAAGTTAATTCAAGTTTCCCAGAAAAGTAGCATAAAAGGATACTGTTACAAAGAACATAAACATCACTGATCCCAAATATCCACCGAATATTATTGTTATAGGGGATTTAACTAGCACTGGTTTGTACATCTGCATCCCAGAAAATATTAATAGGGTTAAAATCGACGATAACACGAAAGACGTGGCACTGTTCACCGCTGAAATGTTTAATACATAAATTAGATTGCTGAAACAACTAAGAAAGTCAGCGTTCAAACAAAATACTTAACCCATTCTGGTAGAATTTGTAATAGTAATAACAATTGCTTAATGGAAATTAATTATGAAATAGGTTCGAGAACCGGCACGCATTAAACTTTTTGACAGATAGCAACAACAAAGACAACAATTTTGATGTTGTTGTTGTTGTTTTAATTTGCCAATCTGGCAGGCAAAGGAACAATTTTGATGATTATGACAGAAAGTTACAGCAGTGCTGTAAAGTCTGTTCTAACCTAAACATAGATTCGAATTGTACATTTTCAATTTATTTAAAAAAAAATATAAATATTTTTTAACAGCCCTCATTATCAAAAAAACCCTTAATGCTCATTTATTTATTGATATTTAGAATATTTTATGAAATATTTTTTTACTATATTCTTAAATGATCTCAATTAAATTACCGACAGCTTTTTTGGTTATTCTATTTTTCTATCTCTCCCAAAATAGCACATGTCTGCAGTTATGGGTACTTACATATAAGTCTTTTCTATGTTTTCGCGTCTCGAAAACATTCTGTACTAATCTTAATTTATGAACTTACTAAATTGAACATTTTAATTTTCCCGCTAAAATGTAATTTTTGACATTACAAACTCGTCATTGACAGTTGTTATCATATCAATAACATTCTTATCAATGAATTCCAACATAATAATGAAAACAAGTTGAAGGAAAAGGAATGCTAATTTTGGTTGCACGTTCAGCATGCTTTTTATCTTATGTTAAATTTGTTATTTATACCACTGCTCATAATGAATTGCATTAGTAAACCCAAACTGTTTTACCCAATATGCAAAGATATTCATAGAAGTGCTGTAAGTTACTTTTATTTTATTAAAAATAAGATTAATTTTAACATACTGAATGGTTTTTCAAACATTTATGTTTATCATATCCGAGTAGCTTGTTTTAATTTGATTCAATACATTAATTAGGAGTTATTAAAGGTAGGATTTATATATTTGACATAGTAATCCAATAAGAATGACTTATAGAACATGAAATATCTACTTTTTCTGTCCAGCTCTCTATCTATCAAATCTTGGAAGTGCATGTACATCAGCACGAATCGTTCATTTATATCATAGTTTCTTAGGTATAAGAAAAGTAATAAAAGTCTGTATATTTATTATTTTCTTTTTCCAGAGTACTTTGGCGCCTCAAATTCGAATATATGAAGTGGGTCCCAGAGATGGCCTTCAAAATGAAGCAAAGTTTGTTCCTACTGAAATTAAAATAGAACTTATCAACAAACTGGTTTCTGCTGGTATCAAAGATGTCGAGTCTGCAAGGTAAATAATAAGATATTTTAAATATGGATTATGCCTTAAAAACAAGTTGTTCCTGCTTGTTTTTGATCATAGAAGATAAATATTTTTTTTTATAAACAATATGGTTGATCATCTAATTGTTCCAAACTAGCTATTTAAACTAAGTAAAAACATTTGAATCTTATATTGAGAATTTGTTATTTCTTTTTTATAAGATATCTTAGTGGTAAAATATTATTAAAAGTATTTGACGACCTCCATAGTGCAATGCTTTACACGTGTTGAAACACTTGTGAGGAGTCACAAATCCAATTTCCATGAGTCTGGGTGTTATATGTAATATGTATTTATTTACAGAAAAAAGTAAGTATTGTACCAATTATCTTGTATCCATAACACAAGAGCTCTACTGCTTATTTAGGACTAGTAGTGTTGTGTGAATTTACATAATATTTAAATTATTTATTGTTTTGTATGATTTTATATAAAAAATTTTCGCTCAGAGAGCAATGGAGAGGGCTATGCTCGGAGTTTCCCTGCGAGATCGAATCAGAAATGAGGAGATTCGCAGGAGAACCAAAGTAACCGACATAGCCCGGATGATTGCAAAACTGAAGTGGCAGTGGGCTGGGCACTTAGCTCGAAGGACTGATGGCCGTTGGGGCAGAAAAGTCCTCGAATGGCGACCGCGTACCGGAAGACGCAGTGTTGGTAGGCCCCCCACAAGATGGACCGATGATCTGGTCAAGATCGCCGGGATAGGTTGGATGAGGGCAGCGCAGGACCGATCATCGTGGAGATCTTTGGGGGAGGCCTTTGTCCAGCAGTGGGCGTCTTCCGGCTGAAATGATGATGATGATTTTATAATTAATATTATTCTTCAACAGTTTTGTGAGTCCAAAATGGGTTAAACAAATGAGTGATGGAGCGGAAGTGATGAAAAACTTACCAAGAGTCCCTAATGTGAACTACCCTGTTCTAGTACCAAACCTAAAGGGATATACAATAGCTGTAAGAGATTATTTTGTTGTAATATGTATTTCATGCAGAAATATTACCATTAAAATGCAATGGAAATCAAAGTTCACCCCAGCTATCTGCAACAAGTGCTTCGATAAGAAGGAAAAATCAGTCCAAAAGTACTGGAATTGGATGTAGGCAACTTTCCAGTGAATTGCTTGTAATGTAAAAGAGTGGGTTGTCACAAGTAGACAGTGTTAAAATTACACTGTCCAGAATATAATAAGTAGCAATTATCTTTAAATTATCCCAGGGGTAAAAGCTCATTTGAATATGCTTTAAGATGTCCGAAGTGCAAGACATTTCCAAGCTCTGCCGTGTGAAAGATTCTAGAGGCAACCTGTTAGTGTGTTAGTGAAGATATTTTCACGATACCTAGAAGTATGAACAAGCCGTCTGCAAAATAGCCTGGTCTGCTCTCCTGACCGTTGGTCTGATCCCACTCATCCCTACCCGTGGGAGCGTGAACAGCTCTCGGCTGGGCGCTCCAAATCATTCTCCCGGATTGGAGAAACCCACGTCCACTGTGGTTGTATGCTGTTCGAAGTAGCGGTAGCCAGCTCTGGCCATTTCCCGGCACCTCGGATTTCGATAGAGGACCCGGGGGGAGGTTTTTAGTGGACGACCCTCACACGCACATGCAGTCCCGCGCAGCAGACAGTGTCTAAGGGAAATATTCCTCCTCTGAAAAAAATTTTTTTAATTTTAAATATAGCTATTTATTATGGCCTACCTATGAACAAATGTCTATTCATACCACCTCTGCAGCCTCAGTAGGAGAAACAGACCCTTGAAGTGATCACTCACACAAAAAGGCTGTAAGAATAATAGAACTTGGAGCACAAGCGAAAGCTATGAGTGCTACTAAAGTTTAATACTAAGATAAATACATTTTAAATTATATTCTCTCAAGGTACTCATATTATAATATATAAAATTAAATTAAATAATATTTTTGAACTTTCTATAATAGTTATCTATAATTTTACGGCATAATTGATTGATAGAAAAAATCTTATAATCAAACCGTTTTAATTGTAGTACAATAATTTATTTATGTGCTTGGATCAATAATATTTATGATCGAAGAATATTGTGTTATACAAATATAAGTCATAAATACAATTACTTATTGCATAAACAAAAGTAATAGAACTAAAAGAAGGTTTGTTCACAGAAACAATGCAATGTGGAAGAAGTTGCAATATTTCCAGCGGGATCTGAGGGATTTTCACAGAAGAACTTAAATTGTTCTGTAGCAGAAGGTCATAAGAGGTTCAAGGATGTTGCTACTCAAGCAGTGAAAGATGGCCTCAGGGTTAGAGGCTATGTCTCCTGTGTCGTAGGGTGTCCGTACGATGGGCCAATTCATCCCAAGGCCATTGCTAAGGTATACTGTTGTATTCGTCTTCTGTTTTTTAGGTTTAGGGATTAAGACAATCCTAATAATACCTCAAAAGTCATATTAATTGATTATGAATGGATTTGAAAAAATTCTTCTAGGCCTATATTCTCTACTCCAGCTAGTCTTAGGATGTAACTGACTTACCGCTAAAATTAATATTGTACTCCTGGGCTATTTTAGTAAAATTAATCTTATGACTTTTTTAAGACAATTAAGCACTAATTTATATATTAATTAATTGTAAAAGTATAAAAATCAGGCATGTTTGTAATTTTCATTAATAAATGTTACATAAAGTTAACTCCATGCAAATAAATAATCTTATATAAAACATATTAAATTAAAACTCTGACCTTAAAGTGTTCCTTAAAAAAGATATAGGTACGTCACTTATATGACTTATGATATCACCAAGCCTCTACTTCTTATGTACGATGTAATAAGACAAGAATTATGCGATGAGTTCACGTCATCAGCAGACTGGCTAGCGGCCCACTTAACAATAACCAGTTACCGTCGCCTATAGATATTAGGGACATCAGGGGCACCGCTGAGATACTGCCGTCCGCTTATGAGAGCTGGACCCGCGTCACTTATGCTTGAGCATAACACAAAGTTATTATGGCGGCAGATTTAGAGGCCAGGGATGGTTGCCATCCAGACGGACTTGGAACCCGGTAGGGTAGGTCGTAAGGGGCCGTTCATAAAATACGTCACGCTAAAATCAGCTTTTTTTACCCCCAACCCCTATTGTCACGCTGTATCGCACTTTCTGTGACCCCCCTAGAAATATTTCTAGTAGTAGTCACAAAAACTATTATTTGTTTATTTAAGAATTAGAAAAACAAAGAAACCAGTTATGACGGCTCGCTCATGTCGAAAAATAATGAACGGCGAATGTCATGTTGCCGTATACCCCCTGTCCCCCCTTGTCACACTCAGAAAGACCTCCCCTCTGTATGCAAACGTATTTTATGAACGGCCCCTAACCTAACTGGGATGTCTACGTACAAAGAAAGAATCCCTGCACCGGTCAGGTCAACTAATAATAATGGTTTCAGATTTTTTAGCCTTTAGCATCAATAAATGTTGAAATTATTGCTTGCATTTCGTACTTATCGAAGCTGAAAGCAAAACATCAATGGACCTGGTGAAATAAGTCACATGCTTCAAAAGATTTCCTTCTCAAAACAGATAACAGAGGAACTATTAGCCATGGGCTGCTATGAGGTGTCTCTGGGAGACACGATTGGAGTGGGCACGGCGGGCTCCGTTCGCAAGCTGCTCACCGAAGTGTTGACTGTTGCCAAACCCGAACAACTTGCGCTACATTTCCACGATACTTATGGACAAGGATTATCGAATTTACTTGCTGGGTTAGAGGTATGTTTTGAATACCAGTGTCATCCTGTATTTGAAGCCGTAGTGTTATTTACTTTAGAATCAAACTATCTCTCTTCGACCTGTGCCTATTTTTCGAATAAAACCCTAGCGCAATGTTGAAATTTTGAATCTCATGAATTCTCTCGCAACATTGCTCGCCTTTTGTATGGATAGACTCAAATATGAATTTATTCTCTCTCTATTATATAATACTAACTAATAATATAATACTCCAGTCTTCAAAGGCAAGGGGTCGGTGCAGGAGTGCGGTAATTAACGAGGCATTAAGGTCATGTCCCACACCATGAAGCTATTCGAAAGGGTTATCGACTCAGATTCGACAGGAGTGCACTATATCGGAGTGTCAATATGGGTTTCGTCCTGTTCACGGGACAATGGACCCTGTTTTTGCCTTAAAGCCTGTCACGGAGAAATACAGGGCGAAGAATACGCCTCTGCATTGCCTGTTTCTCGACTTGCAGAAGGCCTTTGACTGTGTTTCTCGCGCGATAATCTAGTGGGTATTGCGGTCCAAAGCGATTACAGAGGCCTATATTGACATTATCAGAGACATGTACCGCGATTCCGATTCCGTGAATCGGACCGCTGTTGCTGACACAAAATCCTTCCCCATCACTGTCGGAGTACACCAGGGATCCATCCTTAGTCCGTTTCTGTTCAGCGTGGTATTAGACGTATTGTCAGACAGCATCAGAAACTCACATGAGCAGCCCCCATGGTTGCTCATGTATGCTGATGATATCGCGCTGGCAGATTCGGATAGGGATAGGTTGGTGGGACGTATGAAGGCGTGGAAAGAATCGCTTGAGAACGGCGGTCTGAAACTTAATGTGGAGAAGACCGAGTACTTGGCCTGCAATTCCACAGATCCCACACCCGTGCGCATAGGCGGCGATAGGGTCGAGCACACGGAACAGGTGAAATATCTGGGATCTGTATTCACTGATTATCTGTATTCGAAATCAATGTCACCAGACGGTGACATTGATTGCGACGTTAAGGCATGCATTGCTGCCGCGTGGGTGAAATGGCGTAAGGTGACTGGTGTCATCTGTGACCCTAAAATACCGATTAAATTGAAGGGACAGGTCTATAAGACCATCATTAGGCCTGTCCTTTTATACGGATGTGAAGCGTGGCCAGTGCTGTAGCGACACAAGCAGACACTGCGAGTCACGGAGATGAATATGCTGTGGTGGGTGTGTGGAGTAGGAACTCTCGCATTTGCGGCAGTCTTCATGTCCGTGACATTGCAGAGTAAATTGCAGGAGTGTCGCATTCGCTGGTATGGGGAACAAATGTCTGGCCATGCCGCCTCCGCCGGGCCCTGGCAGGAGGGGTAGACCCAAAAAGCGCTGGCTTGACGTCGTAAGGGATGATATGCGTGCTAATGGACTGACCACCAGAGATGCCGAAGATCGTGCGAAGTGGAAAAGAAAAGGTCAGAAAGCAGACCCTGGGCGATAAAGCGAGAGTTTGGGTTGCATATCCGAAGTTTTTAATAAAGCCTAGGACACATCGCCTGTTATTTGGTTAAATTTTCGTACGCATTTTTTTATTGTTGTGGAACAGCAGGCAGACTGACGGCCCCTTTAATAGTAATCAGTTACCGTCGCCAATGGATGTTTGCGACGCCAAGGGCACCGCTGTCATGCTGCCGTCCGCATAGGAGAACTGGAACCTGAGTCACTTTTTCCGTAACATAACACAAGGATATTATGGCGGTATATTTAGAGACCAGGGTTGGTGGCCATCCACTCGGGTTCGGAGCCCTATCACCTAGCTGGGGTTGTATTGTCTTTTGCCACAAGCCGCCTCTGGCTGGAGGTGTCAGTGTTCTTATTCCGCCCCTGCATGAAATAAACGCAATTTCAACCTTCACTAATTAATATTATCAATAACTTCGCACCAAACTTATTTAAGACCCAATTAATTTTGATATTTTATGTGTTTACATCTGTGTTTCTCTAAATGATGGGATAAAAGTCATCCATCAATTATGGGGAATGGAAAAAGTATGATATGCATCAGGTCTGCTCTTCAAATCGAGTAGTTGATGGCATATTCAGCTTTTACGTAGACAAGTACCATCGCGCCTCAGATAGATAGAATGAATAAAATACAACTCGTCACGTTTATCGTTGGCTTTGTGTTATCTGGAAACATATGATAGCACTCGATAAATAAACAGATACTCCAGCAAACAAAGTCTACAAGAGCTATATGATGTTAATAATAAACACCCTCGTCCGAACGCTATCTATGTACGTCACTAGAGAGCAATAAAAATAACTTGTTTTGCAGTACGGCATAAAAACAGTGGATTCATCCATCTCGGGGTTGGGCGGATGTCCGTATGCGCGCGGGGCCAGCGGGAATTTGGCCACCGAGGACCTGGTGTACTTCCTGTACGGCCTCGGAGTCAACACGCACATAGACTTGGTTAAACTTATAGAAGCTGGCAGATACATATCCAACTTCCTCGGAAAACCCACGGACTCTAGGGTGAACCGAGCGTTCAGCGATAAACTGAAGGATCACAAAGAAGCAATTAAAATGGCGTCATGTCAAGTTTGATAATGGAAATGGGTATTATCAAGTAATACAACAAACAAAGACTAATTGTTTACATTCACTGTAATTACATACGATGATTAATAAATATATTTTTGTTTGAGTGGAGTTTGCATAGCGCGTTGTGATTGTGGTCACGGACGCAGGCGCAGGCCGGGTCCGCGTCGGCGCCCGATGCCGACATATTCGTACCTACCGGTTTTTATCAATTATCATGCGTGGTGTGTTGGCTGCGGGAGCGAGTGGCGCGCACTAGTGCTGCGGGCGCGCAACCAGCAGCTCGCCTATAACCAATTGACCTTATTATTTCAATTTGATCTTGAAAGGTCGATAAACCGTGTTAAATTGTTCTCGAGTGTACTTGCCTGGTGTACAGTCCGCGTCTGTGCCCATTTTTGGTTCATTCGTTTTTATGGAATACTCATTGCGATCGGGAAAATGGTTGAAGTTAAAATCACCGACAACGTTAAGATCGGCGGCAGCAACCCGTGTTTTATAATCGCGGAAGTCGGACAAAACCACCAAGGCGATGTCGAAATCGCTAAAAAGTTAATAAAAGCGGCTAAGGTAAGTAATTTAATTCTTATACAAATTCTTTGTACTAAATACGAAAAGGAAACAAATAAAGCGGCTGCATTGTCGCTCCTGACCTTGTCTTATGTTTGTTTGTTTGTATTCTTTTTAACGCCCTAAGTGTTGATGAGTTAATTATAAACAGATAATACAAATCACGTTTTTTTATGTTATTTGTTGTTGTTTCTCGTGTAACTTTTCTCAAGGTCATTTAATTCTTTTGAGCGGAGGTACTATTAGAGTATGATGGATCTCGTTCATGTTTCTTATTAAATAATTAAATAAAAAGCTCTTTAAATAATTGTAATGAAGATTAGGTATCAGTTTAGGATAATTAACTAATGAGTAATGTCCGAGCCATTACATACAAGTCATCATTCAAAACCTCCAACTCCAAAAGTATTATCCAGATCTTAATACTTTATAATAAATTGAGTGAATTAAATAAATGCAAACTCATTAGTGTACATACTCGTACATTTAAACATATTACACCACAAACGTTTGTGAAATTGGGAATTTACCCGAAGTTGATAAGTTCCAGTTCGATAATGATTGTTTTAACATTATTCATGGATGTTGATTTGAGAACCTTGATTCGCAGTTACTACGATCACAAAGTTTTGTTTCGACTCCCGGAAATATAGATTGATAGATGTCACATTTCCTAAAAATTTGGTATGGGTTTACATTACATTACGCGAGATAAGTCCAGGAAGAAGAGAAGATGGCTTCTGATATTTTCATGTCACCAATAAGCATAATGTGCTCAATTTGGGGATATACATAGTTATGTAATTTTTTATGCTGTGGATCAGCAGATAGGCTGATCACTTTTAATAGTAAATTGTTCGGTGACAATTATCTTCGCTTATTGGCACCGCTAATACGCTGCAGTCCGCGTAGAGGAACTGAAACTTGGGTCACTTAATAGAAGATCTAGAGTGGTTGCCATGCAGGTGGAGTCCTATCTAGTTTTTTTGCTGAAGAGCAGCAGACAGGCTGACGGTCCACTTAATAGTAAGCAGTAACCGTCGCCTATGGATGTTTGCGACGCTAGGGGCACGCAAACACTCTGCTGTCCCATAAGGGTATAGGAATCTGGGACACTAATGCCCGAACACAACACAAGGTTAGGTCACGTCTTTGTCGGTAGGTAAGTGGGATTGTTTCATGGAAATTATACTGCTGTGTACTACTGTAAAAATAAAATTAAAAAATATGTTAAGCAACGTCTGTGGAAGAAAGAATTATGCCTTTAAGGATTACATTGACGACCGCACAGACTGGGAATAAATATGTTAATTCTTGTTTTCCTCTAATTTACAAATTATAGAAAATAAGACAGAACAAATCACTGTGGAATATCGTCGTTTCTTCTCTAACCAGTCTTTTGTATTGGAGATGATAGTTAGTTTCTTGACATTCAATAAGTATATAATATCTATAAAATTTAATATTGAAATAAATTATATTAATTCGATTTAAAAATAAAGAAATATTGATATATTCTTACGAGCTTATAATAATCCTTCCAGGATGCAGGAGCTAGCTGTGTTAAATTTCAAAAGACATGTATTCCCGAGAAATTCACAAAGAAATACTTGGAGAAGCCATACAACAATCCAAACTCGTGGGGGGAAACTTATGGGGATCACAAAAGGCATTTAGAATTTTCAGGAACTCAGTACAGAGAATTGTACAAATATGCACAAGAGGTTGGAATATTATTTACCGCGTCGGCGATGGATATGGTAAGTTCATTATGCTAGCTGATTAGTAGCTATAACAATTAGTGTTTGGAATTTGTCCTTACCACTGTTTTTAATTAATATATGTATTAGGAATGTCGGGACACCTACGGCGGTTATGCATTACTTTCCCGTCATTGAACGTTTATGTTTAATTTTTATTTACAAAAGAAGAATGGTCACAGAATATTTGTTTTTATTTAATGATGCGTTAAAAGCCTTAGAAATTATCTTAGAATACCTCCATATGCTAGATGGAGTGTTCAAAGTATAATATACGATACAGCGCACTGATGTTTTTATCGTGTATTGTGCGTGATCTTGACATAAAGTGGATAAGATTTCGTTAGCTCATTGACATTAAAGCTGGAGGCATTGAATATATGTTAGTATCTTATTAAATCAACATTATATAGTTGAGCAATATCTTGGGCACATTGTACCTTATCTCAGTAGTATTTCTTTACAACTTGCCGTTTATCGTTTGTCAATCAGTAATAACTATAAACCCTTACTCTTCTCACAAAATTGAGATTTACACGAGAATATGTTATTTTTAAGTATATTACGATCTTTAAGGGTTCCGATTACAGCGCCAAGTGTAACGAATAATAAATAATTATAATCGTTGTTAAGCCACATATGTGTCTGACTAAAAGTAGACAAATATCATCCCAAAGTAAAGAAAATCTTAGACAGATATCAATGGTATTGAATGTAGATATTCATATTAATAGAAATCATACTTTTTCTAATCTAAGTATCCAGCAATTTTTAGGAACAGGAATCAATAAATCACAATTAGCGTAATATATCCATTTACAAAAAATAACAGGACACAATAATTGTATAAATGTTAGTACAGTTTATGCGAAGAAAGATTATTGTAAGTTGATTACATCATCACAGCTACAGCAATAATGTTTTATCTAAATGTTTTTGATGTGTAGTATACTAAAGACTTGTGCCTACCAACTCGTCGAGCACAACTGTTATAATAACTCAGACAAAACATACACTTGAATTAAAATGCCTCTTATTTTTAGGTATCTTTCGACTTCCTAGTCAACTTGAAAGTGCCGTTTATAAAAATCGGTTCGGGAGATTCCAATAATTTATTGTTCCTCAAATATGCAGCTTCAAAGAAAATCCCTCTCGTCATATCCACGGGGATGGTGGACAAGTCGGCCGTGAAGACCATTTATGATATAATATCGGCTGAGCATAAACAGTTTTGTTTACTGCATTGCATTTCGGCGTATCCCGTACCGTTTGAAGATTGCAATCTGACAGTGCTGCAAGACTACAAAAACACTTTTGATGTTCCCGTTGGCTATTCTGGACAGGAGTTGGGTACTGCTGTAGCGCTGGGTGCGGTCGCGCTTGGAGCGAAGGTAGATGTCACTTAGATATGATGCAAGTCAGAACCGTTCTAGCTGATTAAAATTAATGAATGATGTTATCTCTCTTTAAAAAAATTTCAGATAAATCCAGTCACACCTAATTAAAATACCAAAAAGGTCAATATTGAAATTTACTCAAACAGAATTAAAACCTTAAATACTGAGTCTAAATAAACCCAAACTGACCGTTGTCTTGACCAGGTTGTCGTAGAATTTCATCCATATCTTTGGGGTGTAAGAAATTCCACCGAGACCTACGGAGCCAGGATTAAACTCTGTGCTTTGCTTGTCCCAGTATATATATATATATATATATATATATATATATATATATATATATATATATATATATATATATATATATATTTATTCTATTTGTATTCAAAATGGGAAGTATCACGGACGGGCCTTGACAAAGATGCTAGTTTTGCCTGTACCCGTACTCATTGAACCCCAGGCTAAGAACGTTTCAATATATGTAAAATATACTATCGGCTTCGTTTATTCCTCCGCGTGTGTCCCTTTCTAACAATTGTATCAACGAATGCACTAGACTGCAAAAGTTCACTGACGCTTGGCCTAATGACTAAACGAAGTAACATGTATTTACATAAAGCCCTTGTTCACAGTGCCATGTGTTGTACTTTAGTAATGAGTGAAACAAAATAATGATGTCATCCTTAATATATAACATAAATCGAAAAATATAAATGTATTTTAATACAGAATTTAAAAAAAATTATTTGTTTAATCCAACCTAGGTTGGATGAGGGCAGCGCAGGACCGATCATCGTGGAGATCTTTGGGGGAGGCCTTTGTCCAGCAGTGGGCGTCTTCCGGCTGAAATGATGATGATGATGATGATGATTTGTTTAATATTAAAAGTTCTGTTATTCCATTATTTCATTATGTTTATGAAATAATGGAATCTTAATTATTTGTTTACTAAACCCCAGTAATCTTATGAGAAACATAAATAAATAATGTGCAATCTGGTCGTATACATTTGTTTTTTAATGTTAGTACGAGAAAAAATATTAATTATATCCGCGCAGAGGCGGAGAAAGAATACTGACCTCTGCGGCCGGGGACGGCCTGCCGTAAAAGGCGACAAAACTCACAAAACAATCCACCCTAGCTACGTGGTAGGGCCGTCTGGATAACGACCACTTTTGGTCTTAAGTATGCCGCCATAATAAATTTGTGTTGTGTTCCGGCATTAGTGTCCCAAGTTCCTGTACCCTTATGGGACAGCAGCGTGTTCACGATGCCACTGGCGTTGCAAACACCCATAGGCGACGGTAACTGCTAAATTCTAAGCGGGCCGTCAGCCTGTGTATTGTCCTACAGCAATAAAAAAAAATTATATTTTGTGTAACCGAAACAACTTTTTTCAATATGATGCGTGACTTAGTTTATTTTTAACTATTGAAAGAGCGTAAACTATATAATCGTATAAGACATATAACATTAACAGAATTCTAGAATTATCCTTAGCTTACCGGATGACTAACATGGTAACGCTATATTTTAATTACTGCAATACAGATAAATTACATTTTTTTCACATACTCTATTTTCGCCCCATGACATTATTATTGGATTCTGAGCTTATTATTATATCATCCATTTATTTTCTTACAGGTATTAGAAAAGCATATAACCCTAGATAAGACAATGAAAGGCACCGACCATGTATGCTCACTGACTCCAACTGAATTCCAACAATTAGTAAGGGATGTGAGAGTGATAGAGGCGTCCCTTGGTACTCCGATCAAGAAAGTCGTTACCTCTGGTTAGTATACGACGTAAAGTTAGTTAGTCTGTACTTACTTTTGTAAAGAAAAAAATGGGGCTTACATGTAATTCCTTGACTAGCTTTATCCAGGGTGTAAGGGCCGTCGGACACAAGCCAATCTCACCTTCGAACCGGTGATCCTTCTGACTAACGAGACTAAAGGTGGCAAGTGGCTGCTATCTCTAGTATACATTTCTTTAATATTCATGTAATTAAAACAATTTTGTTATGAATTTGCGTTACAGGTTTTTTGTGCTGAAGTACACTGTTACTGTATTTATATAAAAATAATAAATATTGGACTAGCCTGTATTAAATGATACGAAATTTATTTCAATTTGAAATGCAAATGGCAGTGTAAAATGATTTTATAAAAAAAAACGTAGACCAGGATAATTTGGCAACGAAACAAATTACTTTCGCAATGCAAATCTAAAAATAAATCTTTTACATATATGACAAATAGAATACATTTTACATAGGCAAATATAAAAACTAATATATTAATTTAATTATTTCATAAATAAATATAACTTATTTAAAATTCGAATGAACATGTTTTGTCTACATCCAGTTTTACATATCATGTGGATGAACTGTTAGCATCTTTATGTCGCTAAAATAATTAAAAATTAGTAAATCTTAAAATATATGATGCGTCAAACAGAGACAAATAAAAATACGTTGTTTATGTCTTCGAATGTGTTACAAGTTCATTTCGTATACAGAGTAAAGGTCAGCAGTCGGAAAGGTCGTTCACAAAATGTGCCCATCAAAAGTATCATACGAGTACACAAATACATTGCATTTGTTTGAATTTGGCTACAGATATATGCTTCTCATTTAATCAGTGTTATTTTCTTGAAGAAAATAAACGTGGTTCGTCTTCCATTCCTCCAAAATGGGGATCCTCCTCCGTGTACTCCATGGCTATGTCTAACATATTTTTATACGCATAAGATATCTTTATCAACTGAAAAAAATGAAATCATTTGACTAATTATAAATTAGATTTTTAAAATACATACTAATATAGTAACTGACAGTAACTCTGTCTGTTACGTTTTCACGTCTAAGCCGCTAAACCAATTTTGATGAATTTCGGTATAGAGATAAATTGGTACCTTAGAGTAGGACCTAGACTTTTTTAAAATTTATATCGCAGAACAACGCTTGCCAGGTTTATTACTCGTAATTATGTTTAAACTTATTCTAATCTTAAATATTTTAATTTCGGAATTACCGTTATCAGAATTTCCTGCTGGTCATAGAAATCGGAACTCCAAGTTGAGACACTCGGGCTTTATTATGCTCTAACCAATCTCTTAATCTTAACCAATCTAAATTTTTTATCCGTGCAGGAACGAAGAAAGAATACTAACCTCTGCGGCCGGGGTCGGCTTGTCGTAAAAAGAAACAAAACAACTCACCCTAGCTACGTGGTAGGGCCTTAAGCCCGTCCGGATGGCGACCACCTTTGGTCTTAAGTATGCCGCCATAATAACCGTGTGTTGTGATCCGGAATTAGTGACCCAATTTCCTGTACCCTTTGGGACAGCAGTGTGTTTGCGATGCCACTGGCGTTGCAAACACCCATAGGCGACGGTAACTGCTAATTTCTAAGCGGGTCGTCAGCCTGTCTGCTGTCCTACAGCATGTAAAAAAATAACTATTAAGTCAGAGAAGCAAGTAACTAAAGTAGGCATATATAATAACATTGATTATTAGTAACAAAAGCTATTGTTGTAGTTATATGAATATCAAAGAAATACGCAAGCCACAAAACCGTCTGATAAAATGCGATTCTACTGATTATACCGTTATATTGCATATTTGATGAGATGAAAGGGTTTCCTCTGACACCTAAAGACTTCAAGTGCATCTCACTTGCTGAGTAGATATGCTATACCTCTTTCTTTAATTTTTGGACAACGTTACCCTGTATTACCGGTAGCATAAAAATATTAGGATCTAAAAGCAAGCGATTTAACTAAGATTATCCACTTAATGATGATGAAACATGATAGCCCACAAGATCCCACTGTTGTTCCCATCACGCTTGTCCAAGGGTTGTTGGGTTACCCTCACGATGTTTTCTTCACCATAGAACATGGCAATAGTAATGGTAACCTTTTTATATTTGTCTTTGTTATATTTAATCATGTATTTTTTCAGAAATCCCATGTATTGATAAACTGCAGAAGTCGCTGGTTATGGGTTCTACGAAAAACAAAGGCGAAATCTTGTATCCTGGCGACGTGAAGATCAAAGTAGCGGAACCCAAAGGGCTCAATGCATTACATTTTGAAGAAGTCATTTACAAAACCCTAGTGTACGATAAAAAGGAAGATGAACCTCTGAATGAGGGGGATTTTTGCTAATTTTGCTCATTCGTCTTTTATAATCAAAAGTATATTGGGATCGTGGTGTTCACCTACATAATGTTATCGTCAAATATTTTATCATATAACTATAAATAAAACTGTATAGCTATTTAGCCTTCATATAATGGGTACAAATGTATATATAAAACTAGCCACAGACCTTGGCTCCGTTCAGTAGAATACATAAGCCTATATATATCTATGATTCCAGCTAATTTGTGAAAAAATAAAATAACAATTTTGAATCTATCCCAAGCACACAAAATATTCTCTTTATTAAGATTGATATATTCGAATTTATAAATTTCATATATGATTTTTTGAATCATGCATTTTGATATATGATTTTTTTTATTTAAACTAACTAGCATACTTATTAGGCATAACAAAGTATAAAATTTAATTGCATGCATTACATTACGTATTTTTTACAAAAAAAATATAAAATGTTTTTACTATAAAAATTTCTCTTTTTATTTATTTTATTAACAACTCAATGGTGTTAATCTTTATATTTATATTTAAAAAAAACACAGACATACACAAAATCATCAAAATAGGTCCAACCGTTTAGTAGGAGTCAGAATATTAATATATATATATATATATATATATATATATATATATATATATATATATATATATATTAATATTCTGACTCCTACTAAACGGTTGGACCTATTTTGATGATTTTGTGTATGTCTGTGTTTTTTTTCACATGGTATCAACGTTTGCTGGGTCAACTAGTTATATTTTAAATGTTTAATTAAGAGTGCTCGGATCCAGACCGACGCTGACTGCCTACCTGTACATGCCAGTAACGATATAACTATCTTTGCTCTGAATCGAATGAAACTAAAGCCGAAAAACTCAGACTAAAGCCGAAAAAAGCTGAATTTAAGCTTAAATTTCGCTAAAGTGAGACCGACTCTTGAATTGAACTTGAGGATTTTTATTTGCTTACCACCGGGATGTGCAAATTTATAAATGTATTGATGGTCACGTAAAACAATCAAAAGCTACGCGCCCATAATCATCGACAACCGAGCATCCAGTCACTTTCAATGATAACACCCGCACGCAAATAAATAAAAGTATTTGTGCATTTGTACCTCTCGTACCTACCGACATGTCTTTCGACCCGCTAAATCTGAATCTGGAGTCAATTTGGACAGTACACCCTCAAAATCTCGAGTACAATTGCAAAAAAAACTGTAGAAAAGCGATAATTGGGTGTTGTGGTTATGAAAAAAAAATTGTGGAACTAAACCAAGCATGACTTTCATTTCATGTATTTCAATCTGCTGAATTTGAATCTGTTTATTTAGACCATAAGCCGTTTTAAATATAAGTGTACTGCAAAAATCCTAAAAAATTGCCAAACATTTTAAAAAGTTTAACAAAACTATACAATACTGTCTACGTATATTCATGGAAATACGAATGTGTACATATATGTGAATATGTATACTCTGTGATTAATTTCTCAAGTCTCTGCGCCCGGAGTCGGCCTGTCGTAAAAGGCGACAAAACAACCTACCCTAGCTACGTGGTAGGGCCGCAAGCCCGTCTGGATGGTGACCATCTTTGGTCGGTTGGGTTGGGTTTGGATAATTAACCTTGTGTTGTCTTCCGACATTAGTGACCCAAGTTCCTGTACCCTTATGCGACAGCAGCGTGTTCGCGATGCGAACGGTAACTGCTAAATTCTAAGCAGGCTGTCAGCCTATCTGCTGTCCTACAGCAATAAAAAAAGTAGTTGTAGTTAATAATATTTTACTAGCCTTTCAAGGTTTGTAAATTAAGCTTTGAAAGAAACGTTAACGCATATTTTGAACCAGCTATGAACGAGGTAGATGTACAATGTATATCGATCCTACGACCCATACACAGGCTCGACTGAGGTTTGAAGTGGCTATGTCGCCGCGACTACCGTTATTCACACTTCACAATGACCGCAGTAGAGGAGTAAGGCGTAGAACGCCACATATCAATTTTGGCTTTCGACGCACGATGCACGGTGCAATGCACCTGTACTGACTTTGGAGGGACATTGACATGGATAAGACAGTTTTCTTTGAGATAAAAAAAATTCTTGTGCATACTTATGTCATAAGATTCTGTTGATATGTAATAAGTACTGGTTCGAATATAAAAATAAAAACAGAAGTTATTTATCGCTTAGGTTCCGAACTTCATCATGTATAAGTTGAAAATCAGTAAGATATTCCCTGACATAGTCTATTAACATAGAGCAGCTATTATTTCTGTTGCGTACGAGAAGTGATGAGCACGGTGTCGTAATACAGCTCGAGTGGCGTAGCAGCGAGCAAGCACATGCCGTTGTTGGCTCCTTGCCCGCGTATCCGCCAGTCCCCGGAGCGCCGGCCCCACCGCCGCCTGCGCCCAACGCCGCGCACCTACAGCCGCCCATCGCAACTCGCTCCGGCAATATCTACATCATATCATACCTCGCAAAGCTCGTGTGCTAACCTAACCTATACTCCTATACAACTCGTTTACGTCTACCGCAAGAAAATTTATATACTTTCGAGTTAGAATCTATGTCTTCGTGCCCAGAAAGTCTGAGAAATAGTTGCGAGTTGGGAGCTGCCGATTTAGGTCGCCCGGCTCGGTACTAGTGCTAGCAGCGAGATATTTTTATTACGACTGTTGAGTGCAGACGTACGAACGCTCACGAGTTGCCGGTTAAATAAATTCTTATTTATAGAGTAGAATCGTAAAGTTCATTCCATAAACAATTTACATGTGTAGTCTGTCCTGATTCCCTTGGACGTTCGATATAAAATATTGACAAAAGGCAATGAGATGCACGTCGGTGCTGTATGAGAGAGACGGAATGTGATAAAGTGCTTTTGTTAAAGTGGCATTTAGGTAATACCTGAGACATTTGTCAAGTGCATTTGGATTTGAATAGGGTTGTGTAAGAATGTACGGGCTATATCCGTTGGCGAAGGGCGACCCGCTGTGCCCGCTCGGCTTCCACCCGCAGGTGCGGTGGCCGACACGCTGCAAGCGCTGTTTCCGCGATTACAAGGAACACGGCGGAGGCAGGAAAAAGGAAGATGATTTTACAGCTTCAACTCCCAGCCTGTCCACGTGGAACTCGCCAGCGTCACGGTGGGTTTTTTATATTGTATTTGCCTTCAATAAGTAGATGCTGTATATCTAATACAATATATGGCCATTTGAAGCGAAATTCTTTATGAAACTATAACCAAACCTACTTTTACTTACGTAAGATCGTTGGAGCCCTTCTGTGATATTTTTTTTTTCTAAACAAAGCCAAAAATACATTTAAAAATAAATAATTGTAGATACATTTGAATTTTACAAGGGCTACTGCCATCTGGCTGCCAATATTTATAATATTTTACTTTGACTCTCTAGTTAAAATTAAACCAAAAACAGTGTATATGTCATCTTACTATTCTATTTTTGGTTCGTGGTAGAGCTATAAGCTTGTGTTGTGTTCCGTAAGTGACCTAAGTTCCAGTTTCGCTGCGCGGACGGTACCGTGTTAGCAGTGCCCTTGACGTCGCAAACCTTCATAGACGACGTAACTGCATATTTAGGTAACCATTTGCCTACCTGTCTGCTGTTCCGCAAAAAGAAAAAGACTTATTTAGACTTAAAAAAAAGATGTGTGAGATTGGACAGGCAATGATGAAAATATCTTTTCACATTGAAAATGTATTCTTATTTGTTCTTTGCCATTATAAGAAATCGAAAATTATTTTAATCGAAGAATACAAAAAAATCTACACTGAAAACGTAAAAGGGTATTTAGAATTTAAAAAAAAATGAGTTTTGCTAAAAATTGCAACAACGCGATGTTTTTTTACTTTTATATTATTGAAATATTATGAATTATTCCAAGCTTTTAGGTAATAAATAAACAACATAGTCTCTTTGACTAAGCAGCGAATAGTTACAAACTATTAAATTAGTTTTATTTGTTTCATTTTACACATTGAACAAACTACCTGCACTATGCTAATATTCTGTCTGGGGCAGATCTACGGATATGATCGCATTGTATGTCACTGTGTAATATTACATACCTATACGAGTACTAAATCTTTGTTAATAAAAGACAAAACCGCCCTACGTGGTAGGGCCCCAAGCCCGTCTGGATGGCGACCACCTTTGGACTTAAGTATGCCGCCATAATAACCTTGTTATGTTCCGGCATTAGTGACCCAAGTTCCTGTACTTTTATGCGACAGCAGCGTGTTCGTGATGCCACTGGCATTGCAAATACTCATGGGCGACGGTAACTGCTAAATTCTAAGCGGGCCGTCAGTCTGTCTGCTGTCCTACAGCAATAAAAATAAAACCGGTTTACCAATCGGATATTTTTAATTTTGATATCAATTTCTTTTACTGTTTTATGTGAATATGTTGGACAGAAACTAAAACTCAGTGTCACTCACTCACAACACGATGAGTTAATGAGTGCGCTACCTAATTATCAATAAGCAAATAAAAATATATTAAAGTACATATTTATTTTGTCAATAAAATTCCATTCTGATTTACAATCAAAACAATAGCTCATACGATAAAGGTGGCAGACTTCCAGATAGCTTATGCATTTTCGCGAAATGTTTGTATTACGTTTGTTAAAAACGATTGACGCAAAGCTCGCCTACAATTTCATGTCCGACAATGCCTCCTCGGATCAACAAGCTTGTTATTACACCGAAAGTATTTCAAACAATTTAGTGTAAAGGAAGTGTTGATTAATAATTTTCTATAATTGCATCAACATGAAATTTTGCGAAATGTAAATCTATTTGCAATTACTAAAACAGGCGATGGATGGATGATAATACTCATTTGCGAGTTCCCCGGTCACGAGGGAGCCGCAGGGTATGTGGGAGACTACGACTAGACTACCTACTAAGAAAACCGGTTTTTGTCTTACCGCCTAGTGCGTGGATTAACGGAGACTAGCTGGCCCCTGACGTTTGGGACGGGTCTCTTTTATTGTATGAGGTGACAGATAAAGTGTAAGGATTTCAACCACCGGCGCTCTGCTGTGTGAATCCGAGATTGACAGAGGGGAACACCGACCCCGCCTCTTCTGCGAACATTACTGCCTCGCATATATAGGTGACGGTCTACCGTCACCTACACATGCGGTGATGGACTACCATACGAACTATGGCTAGAATCAAGGCCGGGATCGAGAGATATTGTTCGATATTTACGACAAGCACGCGGCGCCTAACGCCTATCCTTAGTTAACACACGCAGGCAATCAATGAGACCGAAATCATTCTTCTGATCGAATCTTGGAAAAATTTACTTGAGTAATGAGTACATAATCATGCCATATCTGTCTGTTTCTCTCCCTCTTTATTTATGTACCACATCCCTGTTATATCTATGTTAAATAGTAGTTTGCGAAGTAAGACATGAAATTACTGAAGGTGAAGTAATCGAGAAGGTCAGAAGATATTCATTTCACACCGATTGTTATAATTCCTATCATATAAATACAATCCTTACAAATCCTAACTTAATATGAATCCAAGAATGTCAATTTTCGAAGTGAGTTCCACCAAAAAGAGTCGGGCTCAGATACTATAACTTGAATAAACAAATATGGTCACGATAAAACATGAATAATAATGAGAAGCTGATATATTTAAAATATCGTATACACATACATACAGTTCTGATCTTTTTTTTATTGCTGTAGGACAGCAGACAGGCTGACGGCCTGCTTAGAATTTAGCTGTTATCGTCGTCTATGGATGTTTGCAACGCCAGTGGCATCGCGAACACGCTGCTGTCCCATAAGAGTACGGGAACCTGGATCACAAATGCCGGAACACAACACAAGGTTATTATAGCGGCATACTTAAAACTAAAGGTGGACTCCATCCAGAAAGGCTTGGGGCCCTACCACGTAGGTGAGTTGTTTTGTCGCCTTTTACGACAGGCCGACCCCGGCCGCAGAGGTCAGTATTCTTTCTCCGCCCCTGCACGGATATCTTACAAACATAATAGGTAAGATCAGTAGTCTACAGGCTCCATAACTACGATTATTGTAATTCTTCTTGCCGCCCTTATCCCAAACTATATGAGGTCGACACAGCATGTTCTCTCCTTCCACTCTCCTCTATTAGTCGCCATCTGGACATTCACATTTTTCGCCATATCATCAGTTGTTAGTTTATTCATCTACCGTCATTTCTAGCATTTTCCATGTTACATAAAACACTTCTCATACGATTATTATAATTGCAAAATAAAATAAATGGTTCTCTTATACGAAATAAGACGAATCGTTGTAAATAAATGACACAAGATTAATCAGTAGGTAACATTAATTCTTCTTGCTGTAGGTAAAACGTCTAATTACTAGTTAAGCCTTAGCAACAACGAGTTATCACTGCCTCCAGTATATTATTCTCAAAATTGTGAATATAGAATTATACGACCTTCTAAAACCCATGTCAACATGCCTAATATAAGTATTAATTGTTTCCTGTCATTATTATCACAATAGTAAAATAACAATAATGTACTTCGTTGTATAGCAGAATTGGAATAATGCTATTGTGTAATAAAATTGCTATACATTATTATCTTTTTAAACGATGAATAATAAATATGATAAAAAAAACATTTGATTATGATAGGTTGCCAATCGGGTAACTTAATCGTGGTCAAGTCAAACTTAAGCTGAGCTGTGCCTCAAATTCTTTCAGGACTGGGGATCAACAGGCAACAGTAAAATATTTTGTTCAAATAGCGGGACTCAATGCAATAATTTGGATTTATTAAGATGTGTTATGTAAACGATAATCGTATTGGAAATAGATCTTACGAGTATGGTAGACCTTATTTCATTGTTTAACGTTTTATAGGGGTTTATTAAAGTATTTGTATGACCTATTTTGCTTTTTTTATTGCTGTAGGACAGCAGACAGGCTGACGGCCTGCTTAGAATTTAGCAGTTACCGTCGCCTATGGGTGTTTGCAACACCAGTGGCATCGCAAACACGCTGCTGTCGCATAAGGGTACAGAACTTGGGTCACTAATGTCCGAACACAACACAAGGTTATTATGGCGGCATACTTAAGACCAAAGGTGGTCGCCATCCAGACGGGCTTGGGGCCCTATCATGTAGCTAGGGTGGGTTGTTTTGTCGCCGTTTACGACAGGCTGACCCCGGCCGCAGAGCTTAGTATTCTTTCTCTGCCTCTGCACGGATAATGCACTATTGTAATAATTGCTACACTATGTTGAAACAAGATTTTAAGAGCAAGTTCAATTTTAGGTACTTTATATTGATTATACAAATTGGCAGATACTTCTATCTGCTAGTCAAATGATTTTTTAATATAAAATTAAGAGATAATCTAAAGATTGTTTATGATTGGGCAATTATGAAATAACGTATGAAAGTGAGCTGCAGGGTACATCCGTAGAGGTACTTGCTTTTTTTTGGCTCATAATTTATTCTTAGAGGATACTAATTTATAAGTTTATATGACCTGGAGAAATTAATTCCTGAGCTATATGACAGTCAACAGAGAACAGTTAGAGAAAATGTTAACTTATAGCCTGCTCTTTTTCTGCTTACGATTTATAATGAAATAACAACAAAATGTCATATAACGAGTAGATTCAAAAAGTAATTTACTATTTTGTTCAAGTGAGCTGGGATCAAAACATTTGCATTTTTATTGCTGTCAACAGACAGGCTGACAGCTCACTATATAATAGCAGTTACAGTCGCCTATAAATGTTTGCGACGCCAGGGGTACCGCTATCACGCTACCGTCCGCCTTGGGGTGCACTAGTGTGAAGCTGCGGAAAAATATGGATTTCCGCGGCCCCGCGCGCACGTGCGAGGAGACACTACAGGAGGGTGGTTTTAGCCGGTAAGAGTTCGGTACGCCCCTCCGCCTTTCCCCAGGTGGAGGTAGTCCATGAGGATTTCCACCCTTAAAAAAAAACTGAAACCTGGTCACTTATGCAGGAACATAACACAAGGTTATTATGTAGGTATATTTAAAAACCAGAAGTGGTTGCCATCCAGACGGGCTAGGAGCCCTAATACCAGGGTTGTTTAGTGGCCTTTTACGACCAAGTCCCGGTTGCAGGGGTCTGTATTCTAACTCCGCCGCACTTGTACGAATATTCCACTATATCCAGGAATTGCTGAATGTCATTCAGACAAATGGATATCTTCCACGTCTCTGATGTAGCTACATCAAACCGTAATTCGATTTAATTATAATAAAATAACTAAGACATTAAACACTGACTAATTATTTTCCAATCAACATTATACCACTGTAGTGAACAATTCCAACTTATTTAAGGGATGAACGAAATTCCTGGACTTAAGTTTGTGACAACATCTGAATTTGTAAAATGAGTTTTGGTCCTGATTTATGAATTTTATAATAGTTCATAAATATAGTTGAACAAAACTAATTTATTCTTCCGTTTAGATATTTAGTTTTTTAGGTTAAAAATTATAAATATAACTAAAAAGGGTCACTTTATGTTAGTATATATACGAGTATGTTGTAGAAGTGGGCACGTGGCATATACCGCCATTTTTTTAACATGTTTTAATACCATAGCCTGTCCAGAACTGCTATAAGTTCTATTCTAGAACGAATATTCTAAAATAGCATTGGCAGTTTCATACCAGATTTGGCTGGGAGGCGGGAGCGACATAAGTAGTAAAGGTAAATGTGATGTGCATTGAAAAGGGCCACTTAAACCTACACCTGTCAAAAGTCTTGAATTCTGTTAAAGAGTTCTCTCTCTGCCACAGAATGGACCCGGGACCAACACAGTGAATATATGTAATGACAGAAATTCGTTATCTTTTCTGAAATTTAACCCATTTTTTTCCAAACAGGAGCCGTGAGGACGATAACAGTGCTGACGTCGTGAAGGCAGGTCGAGGGTGGGCGTCCAGTACGAATCTCAGTTCTACTGAACAGACGAAAAAGGATGCCTTCACAAGCGGTATATATTCATTTAAGTTTATTATTCCGTATTAAAATAATTTAATAATATTATACACGATTGGTTTTATTTGTATGTAAGTTAAACGACCCTATACGGTGGTACTGTGGTCACTAGACATAAACTAGTATTCGTTATGTACTGATGACAGCAATGCGGGGGGTGTCCTAATCCTGACTTATCGCTTGATCGGGGAAATTTCACCAAGGACACTCCCTTTCTAGGCACACAAGCCGGCGACGTTACAGAGCAACGACCACGTCGAACCTGCGATGTTCCCATACATGGCGCTGGGTGGCGAACGGGGTTTTAGTGGGTATGCCGTCGCGGCCACCACTGGCTATCTCTTGCTAGTCAGTCTTGGTGGCCGTAGTAAGATTATGATGGAGGACCCCACATTACCGCATTGGGGGAACCCGGAGCTCCGACGCGGTACTGCAAAACTTCATTTTCCTCGGTATAGAAAAAAAAATAGTATGTAATAAAGTGTTCATTATACCCTTTAAAGATATGCAAGCTTTCTTCAAAACTTCTAGTCATGTTTACTTGGTGACTAATAAATAGACTGAGATGGCTTAAGCTAATTTACATTAGATCACTTTTCTTCAAGTTTTACTTTTGTCGTATATGTTTCACACACGCATAACAGATTTTTGTTTCTCATAAAAGAACCTCTAGCAGTCCTGATAGGCTAGACAAATGTTTTTGTATTAACGAAGACGTATTGAGAGAAAAAAAAATTATATCCTTTAGAACCCCCCTATGGCCCCAGCAACTAGTCAAAGCTAATAAAAAACAAGATCAGTCTCATTCGTGTCCTAATATTATGATAGTTCCAATCTGATAATATTTACACTACCAGTCACTTACATAATTTAACCAACCATTTTAATCCAGGATTAAGTAAAATAAGCGGATCGTGGACGTCTACGCCGGACCTGGGGGCCGACGACGACAGCACCACCGCGGTCACCGTCAACCTCAAATTACCCAAGCGACGGCTTACAGGCCCGTTGCCGTCGTTAGATACGGGACAGAATAATGTCGGTAAGTTTTACTATTTTATATGTACTACTCGATGCACGGAGAGTCCACGAAAACTTTTCCAAGACCAATCAATCGTTCTTACAAGTAGTTCCGTTTTGTGCATACTAATACATGCCAGGTTTACTCACGTGTATTCCCTTAAAATCATCTTATAACCAACAAAATAAGCCATAAAATGTAATATTTGTTAGTAGATACCAATTTTTTTTATTGCTGTAGGTCAGCAGACAGGCTGACGGCCCGTTTAGAATTTAGCAGTTAGTATTTGCAAAGCAAATGGCATCACGAACACGCTACTATCCCATAACGGTACAAGAACTTGGATCACTAATGCCGGAACACGACACAAAGTTATTATGGTAGTATACGACCAAAGGTAGTCGCTATCCAGACGGGCTTGAGGCCCTACCACGTAGCTAGGGTGGGTTGTTTTGTCGCATTTTACGACAGACCGAACCCGGACGCAGAAGTTAGTATTCTTTCTCCGCCACTGCACGGATAAAACCCATTTATTTAGTTTTAATTAATAATCATACCTTCTTGTAGGTGTAAGTTCTATGAGTTTTAAATTTTCCTCTCGTTCCATGTAGTCCCATATATTTTAAACTTCACACCTAAAATTATACAGATTAGTTAGATCAACAGGTCCAATGTTTTAGTTTTAGTTGTATGGAGAAAAACTTGTATTTTATTAATCGTCTGATTAACTTCGAACGATTATTAAGACCACGATTATCAATTCAAAGTTTTCATATTTTGAAATTACAAAATTGTTATGAGGTCTTTCTCCTTACAAGCTTTAACCCTGGTTGCATTCGCAACTTTCGCTTCGCTTCGGTACGTTGTTAACGTCACAGAGCAAAACTACCATGTGCTATTTTTTTTATTTTATTAATAAAAAAATTTAATGTGGTTAAAGCTAGTTTCTACTAAATAAAAGGCAATCCAACTTCATATTAGCCAAAAATATTCAGTTCCAGATGTCTTCAAGTTATATATAAAATAATATTCAAATATTACCATAATGTTGATGCAACTAAAATAACTGCTTAGCTGTTTTTAACTTTACACGAACGATGATCACATTAGGTACCGCAGGTGGATTCAGACGTATAATTAAATCTGGTACAGTCGCAGGCATATGGTTTAGGCCAGTGGTCGGCAACCTTGTCATCAAAAAAGCCAAATATTGATAATACATTTTTTAACATATGTTTTGCTTTAGTAGGAGACATTATTAGGGAAATGATTATAGATAATAAGTAATATTCTACTAAACGTTTCGCGAAAGAGCCGTAGCCGAGGAGTCAAATAGCCGCATGCGGCTCACGAGTCGCGGGCGGCCGACCACTGATTTAGGCAATTCTAATTCACCATATTTAAAAGATACATTGTTATACGAAATAGGAATCACCATTATCTACTATCTCAAATATAAAATGATAAGAAAAATGGTTTTATATCATAGAATAGAAGGCCGCCCTCAAATTAAAAATGTATTTCTTTTTTATTCAGAGACGGTGACGATATTCCGTCCATCACCATCGCCGCCCCCATCAAGCGTAACTTTACCCCATCTGACCATAAACAAAAACGATTCCTTGGCTGAGCGAGTTCGGAAGGTATGTGAGATCTTTTTTTGACCCAACTTAATTTCCTTGAGAATTTTTATAAATAATTATCGAGCTCGTCGTAATTATAACGATTTCATAGATTATTTACCATTTAACCTACAAGTGTATTCATTGTAGTATAATTTACAAAACAGATTTCTTTAACCGTTTCAATTCAGAAATGAGGAGGATAAAAATTTTCTTTCTTGTAATGTTATACAATTGTATTATGCTGTGGTTAAAATGTTGCAATTCTATATCAAAACCTTAATTCGTAAAGAATTTGATATCAAAAAATTCTAGTACAACATTGTTATAAATGCAGTATTATCAAATATACGTCAGATTTCTCTTTAAGAATATTAACTAGATAAAAGTTGGCTTACTGGGAAATGAGAAGGCGGATCGCCTGGCGAAATCGGCTGTTTTTGAAGGTTCGGAGTTGTTAATTGAAGTAAATAGTTTTGAAGTTTTGGTTAAATACAAAGAAGAATATGAGAAAGAATATTTTAACGTAGTAGGTATCTAGAGAAATAGGCATCTGGTATAAAACTTTACAAAGTGAGCCTCCTCGTATCCCCTGGTTTGCCAATAGTGAGGTTGATAGAAGAATGTGTGTAATCGTTCATAGATTGCGATCCGGACACATTCCAATAAATAAATTTTATCACCTGGTGGGCAGGAGCAATAGTCCTTATTGCACAAACTGTGAAAAAAATTTATGATATACACCATTTCTTGATGGAATGTGTCCGAACGGAAGACAGTAGGGGTGACTAGTGCGATCTCTGCGAGTCAACTTGTGGCAAGTGGGTGTTTTCCAGAGCATCCTCGCGAGGCCGCTCTCTGTTGCCGCTGTTTTCATTTACAATAATTCTAAGATTTAGAAATTAGAAATTTTTAGTAATATGTAATTAGGATAAAATGGAATGACATTATATTCTCATTTTTTTATTATATAAAAGCCCCTAAATAAATTAGATAATAAAAAAATATGTTTTTTTTTTATAAAAGTAGAAGGACCGATTTACCAGAAAGGTATAGATCAAGGGCGGAAAAGAATACTGACCTCTGCGGCCAGGGTCGGCCTGTCGTGAAAGCCGACAAAACAACCCACCCTAGCTACGTGATAGGGCCCCAGGCCCGTCTGGATGGCGACCACCTTTGATGTTAAGTATGCCGCCATACTAACCTTGTGTTGTGTTCCGGCATTATAGTGACCCAAGTTCCTGTATCCTTATAGGACATCAGCGTATTCGTAATGCCGGCAACCTGTCTGCTGTTCTACAACAATAAAAAAAGATGGACGTCTGCAATAATTGTGTATTTTTTCTTGATAGAATTCAGTCATTGCTAATTTGCCTTTTACAAACATTTCTTTTGCATAACAAAATGCACAAAGATACAATAAAGAACTTAAAACTTATGACATTTTAAGGTTATTTGTTAATTGTAAGCGAAATTATAGTAATCACTTGTATATTATCAACATTTTAAAGAATGTTTGAGGATGAATTGAACTATTAATATTACCCCACCTTGAATGCGATTATAGAGAATCTGTTGGGATTTAAGTGGGTCGGACTAACCGAATGTCTGGTAGATCTGATTTGGATGCGCCGCTAAAAATAAACATAAAAAGGTCGACATCAAACTAAGAGTTTGGCAGAGCTCATGGCATTATAATTAATTGAGGAAGCGTCTATTAATAACTTAGCATTTCACTTACGAACTACTCATAAGTTCAACGCATATGACGCTCCACGTGGACCATTTCGTGTAATTTAATATATAAATATACTGAGACAATTTACACAGCGCCATCTAGTCCCAAAGTAAGTAGCTTAGCACTTGTGTTATGGGTACTAGATAACTAATACATTAAATTCATATATACTTTTCTTTTGTAAATACATGTTATACTTAAACAATGCGACGCGAGATGGGAATTGAACCCAATACCTCCGCAAGCGTATCGATGTGCATTATCTGTTACGCCAGGGTCATCAATTAAGTTTTCGTCATCGTTTGATTGGTCGTCAATTGATCATCTTGATTTTAAATGCGTGTTTATCAAGTAACATAATGTGGATGTTGGTAGTCATTTATTATAAATAATACGGACTCGACTATTCAAAAGTGGCTAAATTGCCAATATTGATAAAATAAATAGGCGATTAAAATCCGTTAAACTACTTATCTCTTCATGTCAACATTAGCCGTCATCTGAACATGCACATCTTTTTTAGCCATATCATCTTTTACACAATCCATCCATCTTTTTTTTGGTCTACCCCTCCTCTTGTATCCATCCACTCTCATTTCTAGCATCCTGCTTGTTACATGATCTCTCTTCGCATTATATGGCCGTTAAACTACATATCTATTGACTCAGTCACATTATACTGTAGTAAAACATAATGGATTTATCATTAAATTTCTATCTACTAGTATCAAGCCATGAATTGAAATTTGGTATTATTAAATCCTATCGTGTAGATGTTTTTAAAGTTTACGAAATTTTACTCCTATGGGGATACATGGTATTTGTTACATTTGAAAAATCTCCCCCTATGGAATTAAGCTTACAAACAACCCACCCTAGCTACGTGGTAGGACCCCAAGCCCGTCTGGATGGCGACCACCTTTAATCTTAAGTATACCGCCATACTAACCTTCTGTTGTGTTCCGGCATTAGTGACCCAAGTTCCTGCATCCGTATAGGACATCAGCATGTTCGCAATGCCACTGGCGTTGCAAACACCCAGTGGCGACGGTAACTGCTGTATTATAAGTGGACCGTCAGCTTGTCTGCTGTCCTACAGCAATAAAAAAAAATTGTATGCACTATGGATATACAGCGTTCGAGGTGGTCGCAGTTGGCTCACGCCATTTCCCGCCTGGGTAAAATTAATAGGCATTAAGCATGCGCCCTTAAAGACGAATGACGGAAATACTGTCAGTTTCTTAGTACCTAAGCAAGTGGTCTACTACAGTCGTTTATGTGGTGGGTTCGATACCCAAAGACAAAATATTAACATACTTAATTCAAATTGGTTTTTGTGGGCTGGGTGTATGAATCCATTAAGTGTATATTTATACAAATGTCCTACAATATAACTGTTCATCCAACACAGGTTACTTTAAAAAACAACCACTATAAATAAAACTTTAAAGTATTTTTTATAATCCGGGTCCAAAAATTCAAAATTGATTTTAAAACAATTCTTTGTTTTCTAGATGCAATTATTAAAGTCCCAAAATAGTTTTGAAAAAGAATCAAGTATAGACAAAGACAGAGAAAGAAGAAGTATATCCAGAAGTAAAGAAGATGAAAAGAATTCCAGGCCCAAAGAAGATAGAGCTTTGGCCAAAGACGACGTTAATTTCTTAATGCAGGTATAAAAACAAATGTTTCAATTTGATCCAACATTCATTCTCTGTTAGTAATAATTATGTTTCACTATTACAAATATATTTCTAAATAAAACCTAAATATATATATATATATATATATATATATATATATATATATATACCTAGTCAGGTCATAAGTATTGTCACACAGTAAAAACTTTTCTTTTAGAATGCTGGCCACAAAAAAGTTTATTGAATTCGAATTTCGAATTGTTCATGAAAATAAAAATGTATAACTTTTAGAATTTTACTCATTTTTAAATATGGAGTGGACGCTTAAAGAAGACCGTTTTGCAGTTATTGCGTTGCATCGTTGCAGTTACGCGCCAATTAAAATTTTTAACATACTGAAAAATTTGAATATTACCAAAAGATTCGTTTATCGTACCATCAAACGATACAATGAAAACTCTAGTGTAGATGACAGGTCAAGAAGTGGTCGCCCTCGGTCTGTTAGGACTCCAGCAGTGATAAAAGCTGTGAAGGCACGAATTCAAAGAAATCCCAAACGTAAGCAGAAACTGTTGGCCCTTCAGATGGGGTTAAGCAGAACCACGGTGAAAAGGGTGTTAAATGAAGACTTAGGGCTTCGGGCATATCGAAAAAAAAAAGGACATCGTTTGAATGCTCGTCTAATGGACCTGAGACTGAAGAGATGCCGCGCTTTGTTGAAGCGGTACGCGGGAAAAAAATATCGGGAAATTATTTTTTCGGATGAAAAAATGTTTACCGTAGAAGAGAGCTACAACAAACAAAATGATAAGGTGTACGCACACAATAGTGAAGAAGCGAGCAACCGTATTCCGCGTGTCCAACGAGGTCATTTTCCATCCTCGCTCATGGTATGGTTGGGAGTTTCTTATTGGGGCTTAACAGAGGTACATTTTTGTGAGAAAGGTGTAAAAACGAATGCTGTTGTGTATCAAAATACAGTCCTGACGAACCTTGTGGAACCTGTTTCTCATACCATGTTCAATAACAGGCACTGGGTATTCCAACAAGATTCGGCGCCAGCTCATAGAGCGAAGAGCACACAAGACTGGCTGGCGGCGCGTGAAATCGACTTCATCCGGCACGAAGACTGGCCCTCCTCCAGTCCAGATTTGAATCCGTTAGATTACAAGATATGGCAACACTTGGAGGAAAAGGCGTGATCAAAGCCTCATCCCAATTTGGAGTCACTCAAGACATCCTTGATTAAGGCAGCCGCCGATATTGACATGGACCTCGTTCGTGCTGCGATAGACAACTGGCCGCGCAGATTGAAGGCTTGTATTCAAAATCACGGAGGTCATTTTGAATAAACTTTAATGTCATAAGAATCTATGTTTTGTTAAGTTCATTTTGGTATATGAATGGTTACATAATTAATAAACTTGTTACAATTATTTTACATTAAACATGTGACAGAATTTATGACCTGACTAGGTATATATAGAAATATCCTTTTAATAATCCTTGAATTCATACACAATTGGTCATTTCAGATAAAAAGTTCCCGCAGCTCAACAAATTCAAAACCACCAATAAAAGGTGGTCCGACCAAGGAAAAAGACGAATCGGATGATGACACTAGTACCGCTGGCACTGTTACTACTGAAACTACGCTTGTTGATATCAATGTTAAAGAATATCAAGTGAGTGACGCGTAAACATATTTACCAAATGAATTAAGCTATCGTTTCATAGTATTCGAAGTTTTCACTTCCAAGCCTTGCTTTGTATTGTCACAGGAGGAATGTAACTAAAAGTGGTTTACACAGGAGCTACAATAGTCTGGTTCTCCAGTTGAATTAAAAATCGGTTGACGATTTTCCTCTGCTAGCCACCAAATGGAATCATAATCTAATCTTATTTGTGGCTGTAAAAATAAGAAAGACGATCGTTTTACAGAAGTTATAATAATGAATTGTTTAAATATCAGTGAGTTATATTACTCGCTGAACCTTACACAAAATGTATAGATATTGCATACACGTATATTACGTATATTGAATTTGTGTGAGAATGTAAATGACCCACCCAGCTTATACCGATGCTCATAAAAATATAATAAATGATCACTCTATTCCCATAACTATATACGGTTTTAACTTCAAATTTTGCAAAATCACCAACTTAACAGATTGCGAAAATTTATTTTGAATCATTATTGAATATTTATCTGATTAGGACTAGTAGTTGTACAAGTCTGTTAAAACTGCGAGTACTTAGTTGCGAGCAGACGTAACAAAATGATTTCATATTTCAGGAGCAAATAGAAAGTTTAAAACAAGAAATGGATACATTGAGGAAAAGATGTGAACGAGTGGAAAAAGAGAAAAGTGATATACTACTCAGAAGATTAGCAAATATAGATACCGCTAATAAATACACTAGTGGAAGATCATCAGAAGTTCTAAAATTACAACAGAAAGTCAACGAACTAACTTCCCAAAATGAGGATTTGAGAGACGAGAAGAAACATCTTACGCTAAGAATAAAGGAGTTCGAAGCAGAAGTTGAGGTATACGATAGTATAAAATAATTTTAAAAATAGACTAATTGTAAGCAAATGTATTAGTTAAACTTTTCAAAATCTAGCTAGATCCGCAGCTCCTCGTTTATATCATACCACCATCCTGAGTTATAATTCCCTGTACAATACATATGTCCTGTGTACTATTTAGATATGTATATTCCTTATTTGTAAGGAACAAATTGAATAGTAGGAAAATTGTGATATAGTTTATGATTCTACACCGATAAATGTTACTACTTCTAGTCACGACCATCAGTAGAAGCACAAACGCGGCAAATTGAGCAACTAAGAGCTAAACTATTAGCAGCTGAAACGTTGTGCGAGGAATTGATGGACGAGAATGAGGACATGAAGAAGGAACTTCGGGACCTAGAAGAGGAGATCGAGGAAATGCAAGACAATTTCAGGTATATCACATACTTGTAATTTCTAAACTGTTTAGTTAGATTTCAATTGAGTGAATTGTGTATCTATTCTAACACATTGATCAAAAAGTTTCCGGACTAAGTAAGAGAAACACAAAATTTTCGCTAAATTCGTTTTCATTCATCGACACAATTTCTATCTAAGGTGATACAATCGGCCCAACGCTTCTCTAACTTTTCGATACCATGTTTATAGAACGCTTGATCTTTGCTCTCAAAATAGGCCTCAGTTTCGGCAATGACTTCCTCGTGGGTGCTAAATCTTTTCCCCGGAGTATCCTTTTCAGATCTGCGAACAGCCAATAGCCGCTGAGGGCCAAATCGAATACAGGGGGTGATACAGCAATTCGAAGTGTAATTCATGTAATTTGACCATCGTAGCCATTGATTTGTAATATGGTACATTGTCTTGGTGGAACAGTGTTTTGCCATGTGTGGGCATTTGTGTTTTATTTCTTCGCTCAATTGGTCCAATAACGCTGTATATGTTTTCTTGTATTCAGTATATATTTCCTATTGAAAATGAATTCCCCATCACCTGGGGATTTTGCTATGGTAATTTCATTCAAATAAGTAATGTTTAGACTACCCACGAACTCTGGCAATTCGAGAACTTATTATTGAAATACGAGCCCGATTAATGGCAGGTGACTTTCCATACTCCCTTCCTAATTTTTTTCTTAAAACTATAGCATTCCATTCTTCACATAAATCTGTAATTTTAAACTCTTTTAGAGAGGACCAAGCAGACGAATATTCGTCTTTGCGCAGAGAGTTGGAGCAGACCATTAAGAATTGTAGAGTATTATCATTTAAGCTTAAAAAGACTGAAAGAAAAAACGAGCAGCTGGAACAGGAGAAAGCTGAATATGAAAAGAAACTCTTAGAGGTAAGGTTGGGGTGAGTTAACATTTTAAGATAGATATATGGTTTGAAAAATACAGTGATCAGTAACCAAGGATATTCTATGATTTATTTTAGTCAATTCTATTCACAAATGCAAAAAGCTGTTTAATTCAACTCAAGAGTAATTAATGAAAGGAATGTTGATTACATGATTTTGATACGTCAATAAAGAAATAAAATAAACTTATAGCAAACTATTGGTAGTTAGTTCACTATAGTGTAATACAAAGCAATAGATTTTATATTCAGTCTAGACTGAATATACGGCTTGGACGTCGAATATCTTATTGTTTTATATTTTATCTTTAACACACAATGTTTCCTTAGAACATTTGAAAAGATACGAATCATAACGAAACGTAATATGAACATTAATTTTGATAACTTTGGAACAGATAGTGGGTGGGCAAGAAGGGCTACAAAGGGAGAATCGTATAAAGGAGTTAGAGCAAGAGGTAGCCCGATCTACAGAGGTAGGTTTGCGGCTGCAGAGAGAATTGGCTGAAGCCAACGCTAAATTGGCTACTGCTTCAGGTGCCCCACCTGCTAATCTAAAGAAAACTCAACAACCTACAGATGGAGTAAGTATTAATGCAAGTTCGTAAAAATATCTTAAATTTTTTTTAGATGTCATATTTAAAATATAATGTACTTTCTCAGCCTATGCGGCAATCTTTTTTTTTTTTTTTTTTTTTTTTTTGGTCTCGGGGAAAAACCTCTCTTGACGGGTTCCCCCGGCCCGGGGGGACCGAGGGATATGTGGGACTCCGGGATTTTTCCGACTACCCACTAAAAAACCCCGCTGTTCTCCTATCGCCTACGCCCGGGCCCACGGATATATGGCCTGCCGATCTCGTGGCCCGGGCCGGCGCCGGCCCGCCCTTTGTCTTGAGGCGGGCCCCTTCTAAAGTGTTGGCGCCAGGGGGTCAGGGTTTCGTCCCCCCGGCGCTCTCCTAACAACTCTAGGAGTTGAGGGGGGCCGCGGAACAGCACGCAGCCCTCACCCTCGCGGCAATAGTGCGGGCGGCGGGTCCTCCCCCGAGGGGCCGCCCGCGGCCGCTTTTTACGGCGGCCGGAGGTCGTTACTGGCCCTCCGGCGCCGCCGGCGTGGCCTGCGTTGGCGGGAGGGGAGTGTGGTGGTCGACTCCCGCTCCCGCTCCGCCGCCTCCTTTGCGGACATGACTGCCTCGCAGAAGGAGGCGACGGCCGTCCATCCAGGATCGCCCCCGACCATGGACAGAACCAGGGCCGGGAGCGACAGGTCCACGCCGATTTGGGCGACGAGGGCGCGGCGCTCCTCGCGCCACGCAGGGCACACGGCGACAGTGTGGTTCACCGTGTCCTCCTCGTCGCCCGCGCCACAGTGGTGGCACCCTGAAGTCATCTCCCGCCCTATGCGACACAGGTACCTCCCGAAGCAACCGTGCCCCGAGAGGACCTGCGTCAGGCGGAAGGTCAGGGCGCCGTGGCGCCTTTCCACCCATTCGGCCAGGACGGGCCTCACCGCTTCGATGGTGGCGAGGCCCGCGCTAGGGTGCGCGAGGCGCTCCTTCCACTCCACCATGAGTACCTCATCGCGCAGCTCCACCCGCTTTACCTCCACCTCGCGAGGCGCGGGGCGAGAGCCACGCTCGGCCGCATCCCGGCGCCACTGGTACAATAGCGCCAGGACTCGAGCCTCGAGGTCCCATGGTGGGGATCCGGCCAGCAGGGAGGCCGCTTCGAAGGACACCGTGCGGTATCCCCTTATCGCCCTGACGGCCAGGACGCGCTGCGGCCTGCGAAGCAGCGCCGTCGTTTTGGCCGTCAGGCGATCCGCCCATATCGGGGCCCCGTAAAGGGCCATCGACCGCACGGTTCCCTCAAAGAGCCTGCGGCACACTGCGCCCGGCCCGCCGATATTCGGCAGCAGACGGGAGAGTCCCGCCGCCGCCCGAACTAACCTCGGCGCCAGGCGCTCGAAGTGCGCCGCAAAGTCCCATCGCCCGTCGAGCACCAGTCCGAGATAATTCATGGACGGCCCGACGGCGATGCGGACGCCTCCCACCGTTATGCTCAGGCCCGGTGGCGGCCTCTGGCGGGGCCCGTAGAATATAAGGGCCTCCGTCTTGTTTAAGGCCACCTCCAGGCCTAGTAGCCGGATTCTAGCCACCGTTTGCGCCACCCCAGCCGTGCCCAGAAGGCACGCCTGGCGGGGGCTCCTCCCGCGCGCTATGACGAGCGTGTCGTCGGCGTAGCATATGACGCCGACGCCCGGGAGGAGCGCCCCCCTCAGGACCCAGTCGTATGCGATGTTCCACAGCAGGGGGCCCAGGACCGACCCCTGCGGAACACCGCACACGACGTCTCGCCGACTTTGCCCGCCCTGGACCGGGTAGACGACGGCACGATCGTCCAAATATGCCCCGACTATGCGACGCAGGTAGGGAGGCACCCGATGGTACTTGAGCGCCTCCCGCACGCAGCTCCACGGCAGGGTGTTGAAGGCGTTGGCGATGTCGAGTGACACCGCCAATAGCACCCTGCCTCGAGCCACCGCGTCCTCCGCCTGGCTCCTCAGACGCGTGATCGCGTCAATGGTGGAGCGCCCCTTTCGGAACCCGAACTGTTCGTCCGCCAGGTTCGGCCCCTCCGTCTCTAGATGCCGGACGAGGCGGTCTGCGAGGATCCTTTCGAAGATCTTCCCCACCTCGTCCAGCAGCACGATGGGCCGATAGGCGGACGGTGAGTCCGGCGGGCGCCCCTCCTTCGCGATCAGGACGAGCCTCCCCGTCTTCCATCTGCGGGGAAACCGGCCCGATCGCAGACACGCGTCGAAGAGCCTCAGTAGTCGGGGCTCCAGGACGTCGTGGGACAGAACCCACGCACGCCCCGGTATGCCGTCGAGGCCGGGGGCGGTGTTCTTGGCCTTCAGCCGCAACATCGCTGCCCCCAGCTCTGCCCGGTCCACGTCGGGCACGGGGTCGTCGTCCGCGCTGGGGTCCCTCTCATCCCAATGAGGCGGGACCATGGCGGGAGGCGAGTGCTCAGCCCTCGTGGGGAACAGAGCGCCGACAAAACCATCCACCTGGCGCGGGGGGAGACTCTCGGTCAGCGGGGGCGCCCACGGGCGGAGCTTGCCCCGCACCGTTTTGTAGGGTCGCCCCCAGGGATCTTGATCTAAGCTGGCCAAGAGTTCCCCCCACGCCGCCGCCTTCGCCTCGCGGATAGCGAGGTGGAGGTCGTTTCTAGCGCTCCGGTACTCCCCGTAGAGCCGAGTCTCCGCGGCCACTCTGTCCGCGTCACGGCGACTCCGTCTTCGGAGCCTGGTGTACTGGCGGTGGGCGCAGTTGCACGCCCTGCGGAGCCGCTCAAGCTCCGCATTCCACCAGTACACCCGGCGCGGGGGCTGGTGTGGCCCCCGCCTCGGCATCGCCGCGTCGCAGACGTCGGTCATGAGCGACCGCAGGTTCTCTGCCTCCTCGTCGACGTCATCGGGAGGTACGTCGCCCGGCCCTGACCACGTAGCAACGGTCAAGGCCTCGCGGAAAACCTCCCGATTCATCTTCCCAAGTGTCCAGCGCGGACAGTCACCAAATGGGGTCATCTGGGCTGGAGGCTCCCGCTGACGGGCGGAAACGCTGAACCGGATGTAACGATGATCCGACAGCGTCTCAACGCCCGCGAGCACCCTCCAGCCTCGCACACGGCGGGCCAGGAGGGCCGACGCGAACGACACGTCGACGATCGACCCCCCCAACTGCCTCACGCACGTGTGCACGCTACCCCGGTTTAGGATCTCCAGACCCCTTTCCACGACCCAGTCCTCAACCAGCTCACCCCGCGCGTCAGTCCGCGGGGAACCCCAAGCCTGAGATTTGGCGTTGAGGTCCCCGAGGACGAGCACGGGGCGCGGGAGGAACCGCTGGACCACGTTGCCCAACTCTTCCATGTACCCTTCAAAGTCGGCGAGACTCCTGTTCGGGGAGAAGTAGCCGCCCACGACCACTATCTCCCCGAATCTGGCCGCGGCGAAACCCCTGCCCCTCACCATTTCCGTGGGGAGCGGGGTACCCGCGGCGGTCCTGGAATGCAAGGCCACCGTGCCGTCCAGGTCCCCGACCCAATCGCCTTGGGTGGGGACGTGGTACGGCTCGGCGGCTACGGCGATGTTGATATTCCACTGCGCCAAGCTCTGAACCATGAGATTCTGAGCATTGGCGCAGTGGTTGAGATTCGCTTGGAGGAGATGGATATCCATTATTTGGTTGAGATATCCATCTCCTCAGTCCTCCGTGCCTGCGCCTGAGGGGGGGTGATGTCCCCCGCGGCAGCTTCGGCACGACGGCGCTTTCTTCTTTCCTTTTCCCGCCGCTTCTTGGCCTGTCTTTTGGCCACGAAGCGGCTGGTCCTTTCTTCTTCCTTTTGTGCCACTTTCGCGCTCGCCGGTCGGCCAGTGCGGCGGCAGGTACAAAGAGGCGAACCACCCCCGACCCTATGGTTGGCCGGTCTGCTGGCCGCCGCGCAGACCACGCAATGTGGCGTGGCCTTACACGTGACGGCCCAGTGCCCCGGCTGGCCGCAGCGGTAACACGCGTCGCTGCGGCTCACGGGACACTTGCAGTTCACCGCTAGGTGGCCCGGCGCCAGGCACCTAAAGCACCTCGGCTCTCTCTTGTCTAAGACCTCGACGAGAGCCGAGGCCCAGCCGACCGGGATGTGGCCAAGCTTCTTCAATTCGTTGGCGGCTGCCACTGGGACAAGCACGTTTGTTGTGCCCGTCCTATCGCGCCCCACGCGTACCCCGCCAGATGTGACTTTTTCCTTGGGGCAACCCGCGGCGCGAGCTATGGCAGCCGCCACGTCACACGCCGTCGTGCAGTCGTCGAGGCCCGAGATGCGCACCTTGACGCACTTCTCGGGCCTTGCGATTTTTACGTCCTCCTCGGGGAGGGCATCCCTTAACCGCGCGGCGAGGGCATCGGCCATCGCCCCCTGGTCAGAGCCAGGTACTAACATCATGCGGGCTCCCGTCCGGGTGGTCTTCATTTTAAGGCCACCCTTAATCCCAAGGGCAGCGATGTCCACTTTACTTTTCGCCTCCGCCAGGAGGCCCCCGTAATTGACGCCCCTCTCCGTTGCTTCGGGGCGGATGGTCAGCGTGACCGCAGCGGTTTTGGGGACCCTGAATTTTTTGGGACCCCTCCTCCTCCGTTTCTTCTCAATATTCGGAGGCGGCTGCTTCGACCCAGATGGTATGGCCGATGCCACCTGCCTGGCCACGGGAGGCTTAGGACCGGTCTTCGCTCTCCTCTTCTTCTTTGTGACGACCGTCCACCCATCCTCCAGAGGAGGTGGCGGAGGCACTGCTGTCCTTCCGGAAGCCACTGGTTGCACTCCCTTTGAGGGCGCGGCTGCAGCCGTTGTCTTGCCCTTCTTCGGGGTGGGGAGCGGCGGGTAATCCTTTTCGGATAAGTCAGTCCGGGTGACCGCCCTTGTCTGCCGCACCTCATGGGCCAGTGGTGGCCGGTAGCGAGGAGCTGGCAGCAGGCGGTCCTTCAGCCCCTCCAACTTGGCGTCGATCATGGTCCCCACTTGGACCATGACGCTGCGCATGAAGAGCTGGTATTCGTCCCACTCAACATGCGCTGCTGGAGAAGACTGAGATATTTTCTTCTTGGATGTAGTGGCGACGGGAGCGGGCCGGCTGGGCTTATCCACTAACGCCGTGAGACGAGCCACCTCTTGCCGGAGATCGGCCACCTCGGCCTTCATCCGGCGGTTGGCGGCTGCCAGCCGTCCCACCTCTTCCGTTTCGGTGCGGCACGCGAGCTCGGAGAGCACCTCCCGCACCGTCTTAACAGAATTCTTAAGGGCCTTCTGGCAGGTGCCCTTAAGCCCTTTCGATACCCTGGCCACCTCTGTGACAGCGGCCAGGGCCCCCTCTACGCAATCTTAGAGGTCGACTACTGTTTTTGTAGCGACCTCTAGTTGCTCCTCTTTTCTTCGAACGTCCTCTCGTGCCGTACTACGTGGACGTGAGGAAATTCGAGACTCATCGGAGAGCTCGGAGCGGACCCGGTTTTCTATCTCCTTCTTGCGGAGTTGGTGGCGGAGCTCACTCTCATACTTGGCGAGCTCTCTCTCCTCCTGCCGGGCCACTTGCAGCTCTCTCCGAGCCCTCCCGAATCCGACATATTGCCCTGTAGACGTTGGGCGGCCTCGCCCACGTTTAGACGGTCCGCTTTTACTAACGGACCCGTCCACAGAAGCATCGTCTTCTGATGTTGAGGTTCCGGGGTCATTTTCCCTCACGGAACTCCCCCTAGACCTAGACCCCCTCTTGCGCTTGCCCAGGACGGATCCCGGACCAACACAAGAGGGAGTGTTCACTCGAGGGCTCGTGCCGCTCGGAATCGTCCGGAAGGACACCTCCGAGCGGACCGAACCGTCCGAGTCTCCATCTCCCACCACAATGACTCCGCCCTTCACGGGCAACCTCTCTAGAATCACCAGAGGTGACCTATCTCGCGGAATGTGGGCCCCCCCAGAATACGCTGGGCCCGTGCCTACACCCGAAGGCGTAGGGGAGGATTCTCCACCTTGTTGGGTGGTACCTCCCTGGGGTAGTTCTTTTCCATTCGGCGACTGCATTTTCATCTTGTTATATGGTGTGGCGCTCGGGACCAGGTTTTCCCCCCTGGCCATGCAGCCCATCGGCGCGCCACGGAACCTTAGGCTTCGGGTGGGCTGTTATAGGTCCCCCAGCCCCAGCCCACAAAGCTGGGGGATTCCGGACGGGACTCGCATCGCCGTCGCGTGCTAGTCAGGCGTGGGTACGACTACCAGACGACACTCCAGAAAAACCAGGGAGTCGCCTAACGTCGTAGCCGGCCCAGCAAGACCAACCGACAGCGAGGATGCGATTCCCGCCCCGGGAACACTCTCTGTGCAGGCGCAGTCGAAATGGGCATGGTTTCGACTACCAAATCAAGGCCCGGGGCAAAACCCGGGACCCCAACCACTATTCGCAACCATCCCACCGGAGACCACGCCATGAACAGAGAGTGAAGTTGGGAGAGGATGTAAGAGGTAGACGGGAAGAAAGGTAGGACTCTGTCGCCTCGGACGGAGAGGGAAGTGAGGCGACGGATGCTCGGGCACCTCGGGTACGCAAACCCGTGCACTCCTCGGACAGAGGAGCGCCCCTGAGGGGAGCCTATGCGGCAATCTGAGCCAATCTTTTAGGCATCTTTTCACAACCTGACGATCTTTTAGTTTCTTTTTTATTTGTACTTATTTATCCCTTGTTTTTATTGTGCTTAGTTTTAGTTTATTTATTTGGCGTATTTTATTTATTTTGTACTAAATGGTAATTTTTTTATTCCATCTCGATAATTTAATTCTGACCGATCAGGTAAAAGTATCCCGGTCATCGTTAATTCGCGGTGGAAGTCAAGAGGACGCAGCACAGTTGTTACGAGATCTCCAAGACGCTCTTGAAAGAGAGGCAGATCTCCGGGAACAACTTCGCAATGCCGAAGAAGAGGTAAGCTAGTAACTAAATTTGATTTTTTCAAGCCCCATTATTTTCTTCCATGCTGTCAGGGTTCCTTTACTTACTACTCTTTTATAAAAAAGAACATATCATATACTAAAATAATAAAGCTGTTATTACACAAAATACAAATTTAATAAAAACTTGAGTTTTTAACCCTCGTAATCATTGTAAATCCTTTAAATATGTAACATTATTGCATTTGGCCGAAAATTAATACCGAATGAACAATAACATTTTGATTATTTAAGGTTGGTTTGAGATTCAACTACACCGTTTTAAATGATTGCTTGTAATACTACCAAATTGTTTAATCTGATGCTTTTAGCACAAAACAATGCATTCAATAAGGCATTAGCTCTTACGATTCGTTAGCCAATTGGCACCACGCCAACAGACGACTGAGTCATCAATACATTCAACGTCACTTACAAAACCATTTCAAAACAACATCGAAGAATCTCTTACTGATACGCTATTAAGTCTACTTATCTGTAAACAGGCGAGCCGTTACAGGCGACGATCACAGGAGAGGAGGAATCCTCGACCATCTTTAAAATTAGGACAATCTAACTTGCATGAAAAAGCTACTGATTCAGCTTCTAATGATGAGGAAAAACTTGAACCGAATTCTCTAAATCGGATATTTGAAATGCAATTAGCTCTAGAAAAAAGTCTCTCATCTGCAGATATGGGTCATTTAAGTATTGGTATTAACCAAAATTCTCAGTCGCCGCAAGATCTCGTATTTAATTATTCTCAGGGATCTCAAACCGATACCATAATGGTGCATGATGTCGCTTCAGATACTAGAAAAATATGTCTAGATTCAAGCATTCAATGCGTAAATGAAGGTTTGGAAATGTATACTCAAACTGAATTAACTTTTATGAAAAATAAAAATATTCAAGCCTGTCTTTTAGGAGTAAATTGTTTTGCCCAAACTGATAAACAAAAGTTAAGACATGCTATTGTACAGACTGCAGCTAAACTTTATACCGACAAATGTTTTCAAGCCACTAGAAATAGCACAGATCTAACTGATGCTTATACAGAAACAGAAGTTAAAACACTGTGTGATAAAGAAGTTCTTACTGATAGCGTTAATCATGATTGCCACACTGCTATGAATACTTTTATTAAAGAAGATAGTTCGGATCCCATCAAAAATGAAAACAGGTCAAAAGAAAAGTCTGATAGTCCTCCACTAGCTCCAGAAAGAGAAGACCCTAAAGAGCAATCGTCTCTTTTTTCACTTCCATTTGTGTCTATATTCAATCCTATGGCACTGAAAATGCCAGCAATAGGTACTTAATAAAATATTAATATGTGTTCGTTTTAATTGTACAAAATGTTCGTAATAAAACATACGATTTATAATTAAACTTAGAATAGATGAGTTCAATATTAAAACTAACGCAAAATATTTTCAGGCAAATAATTTACGTAAAACAGCGTCACGGGTCGAGGAGGACAATGAGTCCTTGCTTCTACAGCTGAAGAAAATGGCTACCAAAGCCAAAAGTACGTCTGACTAATTCTAATGTGGAATATTTTGTGTCGTTAATCTTTATTCTTGTTTCATACATTTGAATACCCAGTTTGCTTGAAATTAACTAATCATATATCTAACTACCCAAGTTCTTACCGTATTTCTTCCTTTTTTGCCAGTCCTTTACTAACAATCATATTTTCTTTACTAGGCGTATCAATGGTAGCCATTTTCTCCAGTTCGTCAATTTATAAGATGACACCGGAATTGTATATAAAATTGAAGATTTCATTAGAATGTACTAACAAAATAAATAACACGTTGACTATTAATCATTCAATGCTTTTTTACAAGAGTGTGTTCACGTACTTTTTTATCAAAATAGGTCATACATTTACGCATTTGTAGGTCGTAAGCTATCGCCTACACCTCCAAACAAACTCTCGATTGATACTAATGAGAAAAATAGTAAAAATGTCGATGAAGAGGATCCTGCAGAGTTAAGGCTACAGATGGAACTTAATGAACAGGTAAACAATAAAAAATGTTTCATTAAATTAACTAGCTCCGATTATATTGCGAATAGCGAAATTAATCAATGCAATTTTAGGAAGCATCGGTTTTACGGCGAAAAGTGGAAGCATTAGAACAAGATAAAGAAAGTTTACGAAAGCAAGTAAAGGAGTTAACTGATAAAATTTCTACAATCTCCTCGAAAACTTATACAAATTCTTCTACTTTCAAGCGTAATGCTGTTAAGCACAATGAATTAGCCGAAGAAAAAGTTAAAGTAAGGATATCCATATAACATTGAAATCTGAGTAGTATACTAACGTAAATTAATATAATATAATATTTTTGCAGGTGTTAGAAGACGAGGTAGCCGAGTTAAGAAAAAAATTAATTGAAAAAGAACGTGACTGCGAAAGACTACATGCAGAACTTAGTTTAGCACAAAAGAAACCAAAGGCTTCTTTAAGCAAAAGCAGGTATGTTTTACTTGTATACAGAAAATTAGGATCTTTTCAAACATGTGTGGAAGATTAATAAAAAAAATACTGAACGTTTTTCATATCGTCTAGGTCATTAGATGCAAATGACCAACAGAATGTGGATCTCAAAAGACAACTGCAAGTAATTGAACAAGAAGCTAGTGTTCTCAGGGCTAAGACTCAAAGTCTCGAAGCTGACAATGAAAAATTGTTAGCGGAAAACAAAAAGTTACAAGTAAGCTTAGTATCATTAATTATGACTTTATTCAAAACAAATGTGTATTTGTATAAAACGTTTTGTTTCAGCTTCTTAAAAATGCAAAATCTTTGAAGTCGGATAAATCTTTAGAGCAGAGCACGAACAAAATAAACCAATTAGAAATTGAGTTGAAACAAGCTTTGGAAAAAGTTAAAGAATTAGAAAATAAAGAAGAAAAGACAGAGAAAAAAGTAAGATTTGGCAATGATAACAAAAAGGACACTGAAGCACTCAAAGCTAAACAGGAAGAACTTGACAAGCTTAAAGTTAATCTTACCAAGGTAGGTGTGTTCAAACATTTTAAATAATTGAGGATGTTAAAAATCTTTACGAAAATCACTATTGTTTTCTTTTAGTTGGAAAAAGAGAATGCAAAGCTCCAAATATCACTTAAAATGTTAAAGGAAGATGCAATAAAATCATTCAAGCCAAGAGTTCCTAAAAAACCTACAGACTTGACAACTAGACTGCAAATGAAGAAAATGGTTGAAGATTTAGAAAATGAAATTGGTAATGTTATTTACCGTTTATAGTACTAGTACATAACGTATTTTTTTTAACTGTCTAAAGTATTAATTTTATTTCAGGTGAAATGTACGTTATTATGAAAAATGCAGGTTTATCTGCAAATGAAATAAACGCTAAAACGCAATTGTTAAAAGATATAGAAGAAGTCCGTTCTAAATTAGCAAGAAATGATTCAGAATTCACAAATGAAAAGAATCGTTTGCAAACCGAAATTGCTAATTTAAAAGATCTTAATACTAAATTAGAGAAAGACAGTGTGACTTTTGCTGACAAATGTAAAACTTTAGAAACTGAAAAGGATAATATTCAAAACCAATGCAAATCTTTAAAGGAAGAGAAAAAAAATCTCGAAACACAAATTAACAAACTCAATGATGACCTGAGTAAGTAAATTGAAATCTTATAATAATAGGATTTTAATATTATTATTCGCCCGTTCAAAAGAAAACTGTTATCAGTAGGTTTTTTCTTTTGAGCGGAAGAACACGTCAAGGACCTATGTGGTGTGGGTGACAAATACGACGGCCCATGCGGTCACCGTGTTTCGCCCACATAGAACTAAACCATGAGCGGTTGGTGCATACCATAGTCGGGAGGCAATCATGTCCGCAAAAGGAGGCGGTGGAGCGGGAGCGGGAGTCGATCAGCCAAGAATTAGACAACAGCGCTGGACGGCGTCCAACGAACTCCTGCGCATAGGAAAGGGCACTTGTACTGTTTCGCGTTGCTCCACTCAATCTGGGAAAAACATAAGATAGCGCCAGGGGGTTAAGAAGCTCACCTCCTGACGCAAATAATGAGAAGGCGGGCTGATCTCATCCTTGGTAAATACCAATATGGTCCTCCGCCCTCTTCTCCTGGATAGTGGGATTTTAGTGAGTATTCCCGAAGAATCCCACATTCGGTGTGTATATATGACTCCTCCGAAGTCGAAGTGGCTCGCAATAACAGATAATCCAAAAAGTCTTTTATAATCTCTTTTTTCTCTTTTATAAATTAAATTCTCTAATTTTAGAAAATGCTACTTCTCTTCACACTACAATGTCAGATTGCATGAAAAAAATAGAAGAATTAAAACAATCAATTGATATGAAAGACAAAGAAATCGAAAAATTGAAAAAGCAAATTGAGAATATTAATAAATTAGAACAAGATAAAATTAAATTACTCAAAGAGGTAACTATTCGTAAAATATCGGCCTAAATCGTGACACAGGTTTTGTAATATGTGTAATATATAAAACGTTAATTTTATTTAATTTAAGGTCGCTGATAAAACTAAAAAAATTGTAGAGTTGGAAAAGAAATTAAAAGAGTCTGAAGAAAAATGTAAGAGAATCGAAAAGCAACTTGCTACTCGTAAAGATAAAGTAGCTAAATTGGAAAAAGAGGTAAGGATTACTTCAATAGATAAGTTTGGCCATGTCGGGAGAATGAATGAAGAACGATTGACGAAAAGTGTATAAGGCGAGTGTGAATGGAAATGTTGGAAGGGGTAGACCTAGGCGGACGTTTCGAGACCAGATCAGGGACGTCTTGAAAAAAGGCCAGGTCAAGAGTACCCTAAACCGAAGGGCATTTATAAAGGAATAATGAAAGTGGACGAAGCGAAACAAGTATGTAAGGATCGTAGCAAGTGGAAAGAAGTGGTCTCTGCCTCCCCCTACGGGAAAGAGGCGTGATTATACGTATGTATATAAGTTATTTTTTTCTCCAAACTAATTATGTTTATTAAATTAGCTTTCAATAGAAAAGGAACAAGCAGAAGCTTTAGCAAACTCTCATAAAAGACTCTCAATTGATTTCACGAGTGAAAAAGATGAAATTCAAACAAAGTTTATCAAAACTGAAAGCAAACTTATCACATTGGAAACGGACATGAGGGATATGAAAAATGGATACGAGAATAAGATATCTCTCCTTGAATCGACAATAATCTCAAAAGATGCCCATATCAAGCAACTGGTATATAATGGAAATTGAGTGGCGTTAGCTTTTTAGTAGGAACCCATTTAGCAATGATTCCCTCTTTCCAGATTAATAGTTGTATTTCGTGAAGTTTTTGTAGAAGTAGAAGCTATCTACCATATTTTGCATGTTCCCCCAAAGTTCCTAATGAAATTTGTCATGTTTATAGTATACAGTAAATGATCACACTACATTAAAATTGATCCCTTTGCGAGATGTGTGGAAATCAAACTGAAATAGAATTACTGTGTAACACCTGTATGTTGTGTTGCAGGAAGATGCAATGCGTGAAACATCAAATCAAAAATACAATGAAATTACTTCATCCATTGAAACATCTCAACTTCAAGAAAATCTATCAAAAACAATCAAAGAACTTCATGAAAAACAAGATGAATTAGCAAAGGCTAAAAAAGATTTGGAAAACGCTTCTCAAGAACTAACTAGTACACAAACTGAAGTATTACAACTTAAATCAGATTTAGATAAATTGGAGAGTACAAAGAAGGAACAAGATAGTAAATTACAAGCTGAAAAGAAAGAAACTTCCTACTGGGAAAACAAAGCATCTGAGTTTGATACCGATTTGCAAGTATGATGATCTCTAATTATAAAATTATAGTACTTTATATAGTTATCCATGTTACATGTTAAGAATCCTTATTTTCTAAATTACCAAAAAAATATATACATTATTTTATTAAATAATCTTAAATACTTCTGTTATTTGTAATTTCCATTTATAATATTTAGGTATAATGCGAATATATCCATCATTGTATTGATTCTCAGGCAGAACGTAAGAAACTCGAGCGTATGCGTATTGCTCACGACAAAGATATTAAAAATAAGGAAGTCGAGTTAGCAACATTAAAAGGCAAACTGAAAGTTCTAGAACAAAGTTCTGGTGCAGGTGCGAAGAGAATAGCTGAGCTTAAACAAGAGTGTGAAGAAACCGTTAAAAGTAAGTTTTTTGTTATAATTTTCTGATGTTTCTTCAGTTTGGAGTGATAGAGAACCCTTGTGAATCTTCACACTCAAACCTTCGGATCAGCGCAGCCAGATCATGGGTAAAATGGCACCGCGAGCGCGTCGGACACCACATAGCAACCAACCGTGTGTGAATCTTTCGGCTTCGCGACACATTCTGTTAGCCGATTATGTTATATGTGACGCGCTCGCAGTAGAGGGCCATTTTACCCACGATCCAGATCTGTACTGCTTCGGATACAAGTCAACCTCATCTGGCAGTTGGAACACAATTTGAACAAAGGACGAATATCTGACGCACATTTCTCTTTTTTTAATTCTTCCTTCCACAGAGACTATAGTTCCCCAAGAATAAGCAAAGAAGAGAAAAAAAATTAGAATACTAAATAAGCAAAAGCTACGTAAATATAAGTTTTTTTTTATAAATTCGTTTGTATTTAAATATATCATATCTCAAATTACAGAATTGGAGCATTCTCTCGCAGTAGAAAGAGCAGAATATGAAGAATTGACAAGTAAATACGAATTGCTCGAGGAAGAACATGTCGTAACCAAAGCACGGTTGACTGTTGAGAAGGAACAAGCTCAAGGGTATATATAGTTTCTAATTTTTCATCGCTTAGCATTTAAAGAAACGTGGAATATTTTATGTATCGTATTGACAGTAATGATAACAATATTATATTAATCATTTAATACTGTGCTGTCCACATTACTCAGCATACATATGCTTATTTGTATATTTTTATCCGATCTGATAATAAAAACAATTTTGTTATATTTCATTATAATTATATTTACGCAAATTAATTAATACTCTACCAACCTCTTTGAGAAAAGAATATGAAATGACAAAATAATTGAGGATCTCTTCAGTTAAAACTAACTACTCCGAATGATTTGATTTCGAATTTTCTCTCAGATTCTCTAATTTAAATAATTAAGCCCGGTGCACAACAAAAGACAAACAATAGTAAAAATACGTTTGAAACACTATTGGAATTGCCAACTAAATACAGTCAGGAGAGGAGATAGAATGATGCACCAGACCGCTCTCCCAGTACCAACGGATTAATCTATAGCGATTTATTAGCTCACAGGTTACTAAGAGAGCGTAGTATCACAATTTTGTTTCACAATATTCACGCTTCAGCGAGGTTCTAATAAAATCAAGTTACTTTATTAAGGAAAATGCAAGTAATAAAATATCCATTATTTACAGTGAATTGATTCATGTACAAAAAGAACTAAGCGCGGCATTAGCTGAAGTAAAAACGCATCAAGAGAATTACGAATCGCAATCATCCGCATGGGAAAAAGAAAAGACTGAATTACAGGTATCAGCTATCCTCTTTTTATGAATATACAGTATTATTTATTATGAATAAACAGCTCACCCTAGCTAGGTGGTAGGGCCTCAAGTCCGTCTGGATGTCGACCATCTTTGGTCTTATGTATCCCGCCATAATAACCTTGTGTTGTGTTCCGGCATTAGTGACCCAAGTTCCTGTACCCTTATGGGACAGCAGCGTGTTCGCGATGCCACTAGCGTTGCAAACACCCATAGGCGAGGGTAACTGCTAAATTCTAAGCGGGCTGTCAGCCTGTCTGCTGTCCTACAGCAATAAAAAAAAATTAATCAAATATATTTCAATTTATAGATCTTCTTTTTGGTGTGGTGATAACTTATCACTGATAAGAGCTTTGTCTACTGGAATTTATTTGAGGAAGAGAGTTTCCATCCAAATGAAAATTGCATTAGTTAAAGATATCGTTCTCGTGGAAAATATTTCAATATTATTGAATTATTACTTATTATAAATTCGTTTTATGAAATGAGGATATAAAAACTTTAGAAATTATGTGTGTGGGTGTAATGAATCTGCAGATACGAAAAGTTTTTATCCGTACAGGGGCGGAGAAAGAATACTAACCTCTGTGGCCGGGGTCGGCCTGTCGTAAAAGGCGACAAAACAACCCAACCTAGCTACGTGGTAGGGCCTCAAGCCCGTCTGGATGGCGACCACCTTTGGTCTTAAGTCATCATCATCATCATCTCAGCGATGAATCCCGGTTGCAGCCCAAACTCTCGCTTCGGCGCCCGGGGTCCGCTTTCCGACTTTTTCTTCTCCACTTCGCACGGTCTTCAGCATCCCTGGTAGTGAGACCATTGGCACGCATATCACCCTTTACGACGTCAAGCCAGCACTTTTTGGGTCTACCCCTCCTGCCGGGGCCCGGCGGAAGCGGCATGGCCAGACATTTGTTTCCCACGTAAGCATCCGGTTGCCGTAAAACGTGGCCATACCATCGGAGCCGACACTCCTGCAATTTATCCGCAATGTCACGGACATGAAGGCTGCCGCGAATGCGGGAGTTCCTAACGCGGTCCTTCCGCGTCACTCCACACATCCACCGCAGCATATTCATCTCCGTGACACGCAGCTCTTGCTTGTGTCGCTCTAACACCGGCCACGCTTCACAGCCGTATAAAAGGACAGGCCTAATGATGGTCTTATAAACCTGTCCCTTCAACTTTACCGGCATCTTGGGGTCACAAATGACACCAGTTACCTCACGCCATTTGGCCCACGCGGCAGCAATGCGTGCCTTGACGTCGCAATCGATGTCACCGGATGCATGAAACACAGATCCCAGGTATTTCACAAAGTCCGTGCGCTCGACCTTGTTGCCGTCTATGCGTACGGGTGTGGGATCTGTGGAGTTACAGGCCAAGTACTCGGTCTTCGCCACATTGAGCTTCAGACCACCGTTCTCATGCGACTCTTTCCACGCCTTCACACGTCGCACCAGCCTACCCCTGTCCGAATCTGCCAGCGCGATATCATCAGCATACATGAGCAACCACGGGGGCTGCTCATGTGAGTTTCTGATGCTGTCTGACAATACGTCTAATACCACGCTAAACAGAAACGGACTAAGGACGGATCCTTGGTGCACCCCGACGGTGATGGGGAAAGGTTTGGTGTCGCCAACAGCGGTTCGAACTACGGAATCGGAGTCACGGTACATGTCTCGGATGATGTCAACATAGGCCTCTGGAATCCCTTTGGACCGCAATGCCCACCAGATTATCGCGCGAGGAATACAGTCGAAGGCCTTCTGCAAGTCGAGAAACAGGCAATGCAGAGGCGTATTCTTCGCCCTGTATTTCTCCGCGACAGTCCTTAGGGCAAAAACAGGGTCCATTGTCCCGTGACCAGGGCGAAACCCATATTGACAATCCGAGACAGTGCACTCCTGTCGAATCCGAGAGTCGATAACCCTTTCGAAGAGCTTCATGGTGTGGGACATGACCTTAACTCCTCGGTAACTACCGCACTCCTGCACCGACCCCTTGCCTTTGAAGACTGGAGTAATGATACTCAGTCTCCATTGGCTCGAGATCGTACCGGTGAGGAGTGTCCGGTTGAAAAGGTCTGTTAAGATGCCCACACCACGAGAGCCCATCGCCTTCCAGGCTTCGATGGGGACTCCATCGGATCCAACAGCTTTCCGATTCTTCATGCGGCGAAGACAATTCTGGACTTCTGCAGGCGTTATCAGTGGCACTAGTCCTTGATTCGGAGGAAGATCAGGCGGCTGCACCTCTTTGTGCTGCGTGTTCAGCAGCTCGTGGAAATACGAGCGCCATCTCTCCTTCACCGCGAGGTCCTCGCATAGCAGGTTGCCCACAGGGTCTTTTACACAGCGGCACTTGGAAATGTCCTGTGCCGCTTTGACCCTGGAGCGCGCCAACTTATAGATGAGCTTCTGCCCCTCAGACGATTCCAACTTATCGTAAAGTGGTTGTAAGTGGTCTCGCCTGGCTCTGGCAACAGCTCTCTTAGTGGCGCGCTTTGCTACCCGGTATGCGTCGCGATCTTCAGGAGATCTGGACGCTTGCCACTTCTTAAAGAGGGCTTTCTTCGCTCTAGTCTCCCTCTGGACTGTGTCGTTCCACCACCATGTCTCCTTGTCACACTTGCGACCACCCTTAGACACCCCAAGCACCTCCTTCGCCGACCCAAGGATAGCCGCCTGAATCTTGTCCCAGTAAGCCTGAACTGGTTCGCCCATACCACCGGTGCACTTGTCACCGACAGCTAAGGCGAACTCCTGGGACGTGACTTCATCAAGCAGCCACCACCTGATTCGGCGCTGAACGCGCTCGGTATACGTGTCTTTAGGCTTAGCGCAGAGGTCCATGACAAGCAGACGATGTTGTGCAGTGAGACTCTCACCGGGTATGACCTTGCAGTTGGCTACTTTGCTGATGTGGTGTCTCCTAGTGAGTAGGAAGTCGATTTGGGTAGCATTCCTCCCGCTCCTGTAGGTGATGAGATGCTCGGGTCTCTTTTTGAAATACGTGTTCACGATGGCAAGGTCGGCCGCCGCACACGCATTGAGGATGTCCTCCCCTTCTGCGTTGCGGCTGCCGTACCCAAATCCACCGTGAACACGCTCGAATTCCCCACATTCATCACCCACATGACCGTTCAGATCACCCCCCAAAACGATCCCCTGTGATAATGGGATTCCACGGAGCACTTCTCCGAGTAGATTCCAAAACGCTATTTTATCGGCGTCGTCACAACCGGCCTGTGGCGCATAGGCACTTATCAAGTGGGTAACTATCCCATCGATAAGCACCCTAACGACCATAAGTCGGTCGCTATGACGTTTCACTTCCAAAATGTCATTCTGGAACTCCTCCGAGAGCACTATGGCAACCCCATTCTCCCCACCAGGCGCACCTGTGTAGATCAGCTTGTAGCCATTCCCAATGAACCGGGATCTGCTGGCCTTCCACCGAGTCTCCTGCAGGAACGCCACGGCCACCCTCCGCCTGGAGAGCACATCGGCCAACTCTCTCGCGCGTCCGGTTAACGTGCCTATGTTCCATGTTGCGAAGCGGATCTTTCGAGATGTTTGGGCTGCGTGAGATGGGGCTAGCGTCGTTAGCCGTGCCCGCCCATGACACGGTAGCCCTTGTCCACTTCTCACAAGAGCCGGGCGAAGCTCTTGCGCGCCGTTATGCGGCGGCGCCCTAGCCCTTAGCCGATCTCGTAATCTTGTTCTCACCATGTTGATTTGGCAACTTTGGCTTTTACGGGGGCGACTGCCGTCTGACCCCCCAACCCCAAAAGGAAAGCCGTCGTCAGAGCCTCGTCCGTTATTCAGCAGGGTGCGCCGACTTGCAGGTGAGGTTGACTTGGGCCCTGAAGATGTTGGTAGGGCCCCTTACACCCCCATAATAACCTTCTGTTATGTTCCGGCATTAGTGACCCAAGTTCCTGTACCCTTAAGGAACAGCAGCGTGTTTGCGATGCCACTGGCGTTGCAAACACCTATAGGCGACGGTAACTGCTAAATTCTAAGCGGGCTGTCAGCCTGTCTGCTGTCCTACGCAATAAAAAAAAAAGTTAAGAATATTGACACGCAAGTTGTTCAATGAATGAAATCATATAAATGATCACATAGGCGTAAGCAATGTTTCAGCTTGCTGAATGTCATAATTTGACAGACTTATCCGGCAAAGCAATTCAAAAGTTCTATTTCTTCAATTATTATTGTATACTATATTCTAGTATATTCTACACTAATTCATTCTAATTGCAGGCGACAATATCATCTCTCCAAGAAAGACTATGTGGAGGAGGTTGGGAAGTAGAAAAGGCACGATTAATAGCGCGTATGGAGCAACGTGAGCGCGAACTGCGCAAAGCCATCGAAGAACGAGAAGTATTAGAACACCACCATGAACTGGCCAAAAAAGAGGTAAATTAATCTGAGAAACCGTCTTAAAGAAGGAAGATCTCTAGCCCGGGCCAGAAGCGCATACAAAAGCAAGCCTCCACCCGAACGTCGGGCAGTAGAATTGGGGCGGTTTTACTTAGGCCAAGGCCCCACCGCAGGTAGTACGCTTAGAGGCCAGCTAAGAGGCAAGCTTAGTTGTCGAGACGCTTCGGTACATAATGGCCATACTGTCTGGCTACAAAACTAGTGTCTGGTGATCTAAAGTGTGGTGTGTAGACGTATATTTTGTTGTGCTAAAATGTCTCTGTCAAAATTATTTAAAAAAATTGCTTCTTACTGGAAGCACTATCCTCAAATTTCATTCACTTAACCAAAGGTATCGAACATGTTGGGTACATGATATTAACATGCTGAGTTAATTTTATATATAAAAAACTGCGTAACTACCCCGACAAATTTTTTGACTTACGTATGACACAAGATAGCTTTGATCTTTAAACTTTAAACAGAGGCCATTATTAATTACACGCTTTACTTGTATGTTAGTATGTTTGTAACTATTTGTTTGTAACCGACCTCATGACCTTTGGGGCCAATTTTGACCCACTTTAAACGGCGAGATTTCGTTCAAACTTTGTATATATATCGAGGACCGATGACAATGCAATAATCTGTATAGTTTGTATCATTATCCTTACCAGGATCCTCAGCATTAATGAATTTTCGGTTCTCGTCCGATCACAAAAGTGAAGGAGCGTCAGGCGCGGTCAGTACTTGGATGGGGGTGACCGTCTAGGAAAATCGCGTAACGGTGGATTTTTATACTTTTTTATGTGTTTTATATTAACTTGACCTTTATATGTAATGGAATTTTTCGGAATTCGATTCGATTTTCACTTACTTTGAACAATAAAATCAAAATTCTACCGAAACGCCATCTGGAGCGTAATTAATAACATTACCAGAAGATGGCGTTAAATTAATAATAACGTAGCCGGAAGATGGCGCTATATTAATAAAAAATATTTACCGATTGGATATTGACAACAAATAATTTATATTATCACGCTTTTATTTTATAGTTAATGATACTAAAAAGTGAAAAATAAAATATAGTTTTAAAAAACTAAAAAACACGCATTTATAAAAAATCAAACTAAAAGGTAAAAATTTTTTTTTCAATAAGTTTAAATTAATATATAAAATATGAAAATGTGTAATATTTTGCATTGCGGATAAATTGCAGGAGGGTTAGACCCAAAAAGGGCTGGCTTGACTGACCCCGGGCGCCGAAGCGAGAGTTTAGGCTGCGACCGGGATTCAACGCTAAGATGATGATGATGAAAATGTGTAATAATTTAAATGATTTAACTGAGTTGTAAATTTAAACACTTAGCTTGAGGAAATCCGAAAGAAACTGGAGGACTACGAAAAAGTATCCAAAATTCAGAGGAACCTGACGACTGAGAATGCAGAATTGGAAAGAGAAGTAGCTGCACTTAATAAGAGGATAGAACAAGCGGAAAAGGCAAGAAAAAGTGAATTATCTGACACCAAGATGCGGTTCGAGGGACAAATGAGTACTATGAGAGACGAACTAAAGTCCCTGCACAATCAGGTAAATTATTATTAAGGATTCTTTACAATGTTTTAGGAGTCACAATTAAGAGAGGCTTAAAATTAAAACAAGGATTTAATTACGTAGTATTTGTTAACATTATTTTGTTATTTATAGGTATCACGGTTTAGACGTGAACGCGATAATTACAAACAGATGTTAGATGCAGCTCAGAAGACGATGGCCGAAATGAAGAGCGGCGGAAAGAATACTCGAACTCCAAGGACGTCTATATCAAGCACAGATGAGGTAAACATTTTATCAGGTGTAATGTGATTAAAATATGATATGAAAAAAGTGAAGTTCTTTAACTATATCATACTTCATACTTAATATTATAAATGTGAAAGTTTGTTTGTTACACTTTCACGCGAAAACTACTTAACCGATCATCATGAAACTTTGTACACATATTCTTGGAGGTATTAGAAGTAACATAGGATACTTTTTATTGAAAAAAAAAATATTTTCACGTAGATATTACCCTTTCTCATTTTTTTCGATTTAATTTTGCCTGTCAATCGCCCAGCGCAGCGGGCGTGGTCGGCTAGTACATTATAACTGTTAACATTACTAGTGATGTCCCCTTGAATTTTAAAAGAGATAGCAGTGGAATTTCTACTATTGTTTGAATTCCAAAAACCATTTGTACTTTTTGAAAACAACTCAAATAACTACGTCTTCCATAGACCATAGACAAACGTACCGGCACATTGCCTGTTCCTTTTAGAGAGAAGCCTGATTCCAACAGTGGACAGCCACTGTGTGATATTACATTTTATCATCTTCCACAGACGTAGGAATAGTGGTGATGAAAGTACTTGTTTAGTTTTTGTATCAGCGGAACTATATAGTTTAGTCTACTACAGACGGACATAGAATAAAAAAAATAGACATAGAATAAAATTACTGATTTTTGAATGAAGGGCTTTCTTACCTATGTAATAACATAACAAATAATCACGAATGCTTATTTTTCAGGCGATTCACCAAATTATGGACTATTTATATATAATTATAATATAAAAAGTAAACTCTGGCTTTGTAGACATCCTTTACCAGATTTTGTATTGCAGTCATACAATTAAACTTCTTCCATCATCCAAAAGAAATCGTTTGTTATGAATATTTTTCATTTGTAGGAAGAATATCGCAACAAAGTGGCCATCTTGGAACAGCAAGTAGCGTGTCTCGAGGACGAGTTATGCGAAGCAAGATTGCTTTCGTCCAAACTTAACACTGAACTGGTCAGCGAGAAGTCCGCGGCAGAGGTCCGTTTGGCTGAGATGCAGTCCAGACTTAATGAGGTACTTGTTATCTCTACAATGTCAACAGTTACTATTTCTTTTAAAATGTAATAAGTACTTATTTCATTACAAGTGTATTTTGTTATAGCACCCATGTATATAATAAGTGGGAATAAACTAAATGCACTTATGCAGTTTTCTCGCCCAATGTTGCGTATTGCTACGTGTTGTCTATGAAAAAAACGTCGCGAGGAAAGAAGCCAAATACACATCACGATCACCCGCTTAATAATCTACTAAATAAATCTACTTTGAACTAGAGTATCATACGTGTTGTGTTGCCAATCGATTATATCTAAACCCAGCGTGTTTAAAAATTTACAACAGCTTTTCTCAAAAACGTGTTTGAGCGTTTTTTACTACACGACTTATAGTTTTAAGTATTGGAGTGATATTACAGTACTTAAACTAAAATGTGTCTCTAAGGAACTATTTAGAATGGTGCCCTTGTCGTCTTTCTACCACCGCACTACCCGCCATCGGCTAGGTTTTCATCCCCATTTCTTGGAGCCTCTTCTTTCTTGTACGAAACGGTTCTCAAGAACGATCATGTTGCGTACTCTCAGTATCTGGAATGAGCTTCCGGCTGTGGTTTTCTCAGCGCAGTACGATATGGGGTTCTTTAAAAAAGTCGTTATAAAATGTCTGAGAGGCCGGCAACGCGTTGGTAATGCCTCTGGTGCTGCAAATGTCCAAAGGCGACGGTGACCACCTACCAGGGTGTGCCGTTTGACTGTCTGCTGAACTCTAGCTATAAAAAAATTAAAAACCATGATATAGTACGTATACTTATCTATGTTACATGAGTAGAATAAATATTTTCTCGTAATTGTCAGTACGAGGAAGAGAGACTATTGTCATCGGGACGGGCGCGCGTGGCGGGTCTAGCGACACGCATGGAGCTAGCATGGCACAAGGAGCGCGACGAGCAACAGCGGCTCCTGCAAGAGACGTCGACCCTTGCACGCGACCTTCGCCAGACGCTCTTCGAGGTGGAACGCGAGCGCGATAAGGAGCGCCTCGATATGAAGCGCCGCATCGAACAGCTCAAACGTACCACCGAGGAGGAGACTGAGGAAGCTAAGAAGAAGGTTAATACTTTTAATACATCTGTATTAGCACTTAACTTCATTAATTTGGTAACCTTTTTGTGTAGGTGATGTAGACACTATATATTGATTGTAGATCATCAGATATCATCAGCAATAGGGCAATTATTTCAACAGTGCCTGTTTATGATCGCTAATCTATAAAAAATCTACTCTTAATACGAAATATATGTATGATATTCGTGGTAATTAATAATTGATAAATTATTTGTAGGTGACAGAATTACAATGCGACTTATTAGAGCTACGCGACGCGCACGCGAAGCTTCGCACGGCCAACGAGAAGCTGCGCCGAGACAAGGAGCGCCACGACCGCGACCGCGACCAGAACAAGCTTCTAGTCGCATCACTGAAACGGGCACAACAGGTGATCAAATCAATTAAACGTAAAACTGCCTTTTGACGTCATTCCGTGCTAGCGCCAGATATCATGCCGTGGCTTCAAAAACCTTCACTCTGGTTGGTTAGAAGCCCGAACGTGCTATTTGTCCTCCAAGAATGAACTTGTTTGCTGTATCCGTGAACTGAACTCATGCCAAACGATCCATGGTTAATTTACGCTCTCATCAAAAGATAACAAGTGCTTTCTAATAAATATTCATTCATGAAAATTAAAAATATTTTCCATAAACCACTCATAATAACAAACCTTAAATGTAATATATGTATATATTATAAAAGTTACTAAATAAAACTAACGCGAACGTTAATCACCATGTATTTATTTCAACTTCACTTATCAATTATATTTTTTACACTGTCCATTTTTAGTATTAACCGTCTTTTATAATATTCTGTCCCTAGTTTTTATATCTCGTCGACAGGTGTCTCTCCTCCTGTCATTACTTGCCAATAGCCAAAATTAAATCTCTACCCAAATATTTACAACAGAAACGGAAACAATTATGATATTATAATATTAAATTAAAAATGTGAACATAAGATTATTTAGGCATTAATTATTATATTATTTCTACAAGTATTTTGTATTAATTTTGGTTACTGTGTTTTTAAACATTTACAAACTTCCGGTTAATTTTATGTTATGGAAACCTACCTACATTTAGGTTATTTAGAAATTACATCATAAATTTAAGAAATGTCCACACCAGAATATTTAAGATAAACTTGAATCTAACAATATATAGTAATATATGCGTGTAGTATGCATCTATTGTGTAACATACATACAACTTAATAACAATATAGTAAGTAACTTTTCAATAGTAAGATAAATATTGTTAATGAGCAGCCCCCGTGGTTGCTCATGTATGCTGATGATATCGCGCTGGCAGTTTCGGACAGGGGTAGGTTGGTGGGACGTATGAAGGCGTGAAAGGTATCACTTGAGAACGGTGGTCTGAAAACCGAATACTTGGCCTGCAACTCCACAGATCCCACACCCGTGCGCAAAGGCAGCGATACCGTCAAGCGCACGGAACAGGTGAAATACCTGGGATCTGTATTTCACGCGTCTGATGACTTTGATTGCGACGTTAAGGCACGCATTGCAGCCACGTAGGCCAAATGGCGTGAGGTGACTGGTGTCATTTGTGACCCCAAGATGCCGGTAAAGTTAAAGGGACAGGTCTATAAGACCATCATTAGGCCTGTCCTTTTATACGGCTGTAAAGCATGGCCGGTACTGAAGCGACACAAGCAGGCACTGCGAGTCACTTAGATGAATATGCTGCGCTGAATGTGGGGAGTGACGCGGAAGGACTGCGATAGGAACTTTCGCATTCACGGCAACCTTCATGTCCGTAACATTGTGAATAAATCGCAGGAGTGTCGCCTTCGCTGGTATGGCCACGTTTTATGGAGACCGGCTACTTACGTGGGGCTGAAATGTCTGCCATGCCGCCTCTGCCAGGCCCCGGCAGGAGGGATAGACCCAAAAAGTGCTGGCTTGATGTCGTAAGGGCTGATATGCGTGCCAATGGATTGATCACAAGAGATGCCGAAGATCGTGCGAATTGGAGAAGAAAAAGTCGGAAAGCGGACCCCTGGTGCCGAAGCGAGAGTTTGTGTTGCAACCGAGATTCAACGCTAAAATGATGATGATCTTTTCAATCGTAAAACGTTTGATACGACGCTTTTTATAAAAAAATTCAATATAAATTACTCTGTGTATACAACAGGAAGACGACCGCATAATAACACAATTACTGGAAACGATAGAAGACCTGATGAAACAAAGTCCCGATTTGTTCCGAGCGGAGCCATCTAAGCCTGAAAAGAGCTTGCTCACACCAACGCCACCTAGAAGAAATAGGGTAACGGTTTATTTTTATTGCATTATTGATAAAATAAATAATTATTATTATTTTAATTTTTTATATTGCTGAGGAACAGCAGGCAGGCTGATAGGCCACTTACACATACAGTAAGGAATTATCGTCGCCTATGTATGTTTGCGACGCTAGGGGTACTGCTGCAGAAAACTTAAATTTTATTTATTTTAGAAAGAATACCTACTGACCTCTGCGGCCGGGGTCGGCCTGTCGTGAAAGGCGACAAAACAACCCACCCTGACTACGTAGTAGGTCCAAACCCGTCTGGTTGGAGACCATCTTTGGTCTTAAGTATGCCGCCATAATAATTATGTGTTGTGTTCCGGCATTAGTGACCCAGGTTTTTGTAACGATAGCAGCGTGTTCATGATGCCACTGTCGATACAAACACTCATAGGCGACGGTAACTGCTAAATTCTAAGTGGGTGTCAGCCTGTCTGCGATCCTACAGCAATAAAAAATATATATAAATACATTTCTGATATGCGAGTTTATACTCGCATTTTTATTTCAGGATATTATTATACTGAAATAAAAATTAAATTATTTCGTCAATTTCGTTTATTTTGATAATTATAATTCGTCCATCTAAAATGTTCTTGATCTTTAACGGTCTTTCCAGGTTTTTTCTATATTCTGCGTTTGTACGGATATTGTGCGGGTCATTCATCATATAGTGAATTGAATACATGACGTAGATTGCTTTCATATTTCTCGTTTTTCGATTCAATCTCCAATGTTTTGTCTATAGTCGTCAAAATCCCGCTCGCGATCGGCAACGCCGGAGAGTACGCCCGCAGGTGCGCAAGACACGGCGGCACGCCTGCGCCGGCTCACCGATGAATTGCGAGCCTCCCGAATCGCCGAGCGCCAGAGACGGCAGCAGGCAAACCCCAGGCGGTAAAAAAATCCTATAAACCTAAAATTCTATTGTTTTATTTATACTAAATAAGATATTATATAAAATCACACACGTTCAAGGAAAAAATTCTTATTTCAGCTTATCAGAATCTTTCGATGATATTTTAAGCCTAGCAAACTTTTGTTTTGATAATTACTAATGAGCAACAGTAAAAACTTTATAGCTACATCCATCAATCAATGACTTGTTCAAGATCACCACAATAAATCAATTTTATTCACCTCAAAATGTTCTAAAATCGTTTTCGGTTTTTATATAAAACTAGCTGACCCGGCAAACGTTGTTCTGCCATAAAAATAATATGTCAAAAAATAAAAAAATAAATTTAGGGGTGGACTACCCCTAACATTTAGGGGGATGAAAAATAGATGTTGGCCGATTCTCATAGATACCGGATAAGCACAAAAAATTTCATCAAAATCGGTCAAGCCGTTTCGGAGGAGTATGGCAACGAAAACTGTGACACGAGAATTTTATATATTAGATTTTCCAAAACAGTATGGAAAATAAATTGGTAATCATTCGCTTCTCTTCAAAACATACAACGTAACTACTATGTTGAACATCATTACTGTTTAAGACCATAAAATATTTATATATGTTTTTCAGAGCGCTATCAACAGAGCCCCGTGATACATTGTCTGTGACACCAGCTTCGCGGACGCCGAGCAGAGCACCGTCTCTTAAGAAACGATCCATCTCCCTTGAACAAACAACTAAAGAACAAGTACAATTTTTTTGCTTTCTTCCAGTAAACAAACAATCCAATTAAGTAGTTAAAGATTGATTTTATACCTATACACATTGATATATAAAATTTTATTTATTTACAACTTTCTAAGTTATATAATGTATACAATATTAATGTAGATTTTCACTCTGCGTCATATTTTCATTTTCTTACATACCAGTAACATTAATTAGAGCGAGTTGCTGGTTTTCAAGGCTGGCTCCAAGATATGCACTTCTGTGCCAATAGTTTATGTTGGTAATACTCCTCTTAAACGTACTTCCCAGTTTAAGTATCTGGGCCACTGGCTGACCGAGGATCTAAGTGATAACCTAGATATTGAGAGAGAACGTAGGGCTTTAGCTGTCCGATGCAATATGTTGGCTCGCAGATTTGCAAGGTGTGGACGGGATGTCAAACTGGTTTTGTTCAAGGCCTATTGCCAAACCTTCTACACCTGTAGTCTGTGGCTGAGGTACACGCGGGCGGCAATCGATGCCCTGCGAGTGCAGTATAACGACGCCCTCAGGATTTTGTTGGGGTTGCCTCGTTTTTGTAGTGCATCGATTATGTTTGCAGAAAATGATATTGACAGCTTTCAGGCCCTCATGCGTAAACGTTGCGCAGCTACCTCAACTAGGTTCCGTGATAGCCCTCACAGTATGGTGGCAATTTTATGCAATCGGTGGGATAGCCCAATGATTCGCCACTGGGTACAGCTGCACGCACCAGTCGCGACATGGACATTTTGATCATTTTATATTTGTGTTTACTAACAATAGATTTTTAAGTTTACTTATAATTTACTAACCCACTATGGACATGATTTTGTAACTGTCTGAAATAAATAAATAATAATAATAATAATTACTTACTCTGAGTAAAAAGTCTGGCTCGAAGGACCGAAAAATATTAATACTGAAATTTTTCTGTCAGGGCCTAATATGGAAATCAGTAGACGACAGTAGTGTATCGTCGATGCAGTCGCTGGACGGCGACGACGCCCGTCTTTTCACTATGCAGCGGGACACCAGCCTTGACAGGTCTGTACTAATAAACCTTAAAAACACGATTAAGAAACTGGAAGAAATATTAAACTTTAAAAACCTTTAAATTAAATAAAGCAATAGATACAGATATAAAAAGAAATATGTATGTCTTAGTAATAACTACGATTATAGAGTTGTATAAAAGAACCTTTGTTCATCTGTCTGCGTTAGTTATCTTAAAGAATTAACGAAATCGTTAAAACGGTATAAAATCCATTTGGAGTACCGCATGGAATAGTAGGAATACATGTCCTGGAATTTTTTATAGCATTCATGCTGTCAAAATGTTTTTTCTCTAAGTTTGAATACATTGTGTAACTTGTTTACTAAATAACTCAAATTATTTCCCGTACAGCCGCCTATCTGGCGGATCGGCGCAAAGTGAAGTGTTGCCATCAGAGAAGAAGAAAAAGAAGAGTATATTTGGGAAACTGAAGAAATTAACTAAATCTAGGTCCATTGATGACCAGGTCGATACAGATGCGATTGATTTTAGGCCCATCGGCACTGTCTCTCAGGTACATTTCATTTGATATAAATATAAACTCAAAATGTTGTGGTGCGACGTGTGATGACGTGTGATGACGTGGAAGGAGTCGCTTGAGAACGGTGGTCTGAAGCTCAACGTGGCGAAGACCGAGTACTTGGCCTGTAACTCCACAGATCCTACACCCGTACGCATAGGCGGCGACACGGTCGAGCGCACGGACCAAGTGAAATACCTGGGATCTGTGTTTCACGCGTCTGGTGACATCGATTGCGACGTCAAGGCTCGCATTGCTGCCGCGTGGGCTAAATGGCGTGAGGTAACTGGTGTCATTTGTGACCCCAAGATGCCGGTAAAGTTGAAGGGACAGGTCTATAAGACCATCATTAGGCCTGTTCTTTTATACGGCTGTGAAGCGTGGCCGGTGTTGGAGCGACACAAGCAGGAGCTGCGTGTCACGGAGATGAACATGCTGCGGTGGATGTGTGGAGTGACGCGGAAAGACCGCGTTAGGAACTCCCGCATTCGCGGTAGTCTTCATGTCCGTGACATTGCGGATAAACTGCAGGAGTGTCGGCTCCGGTGGTACGGTCACGTTTTACGGCAACCGGATGCTTACGTGGGAAACAAATGTCTGGCCATGCCGCCTCCGCCGGGCCCCGGCAGGAGGGGTAGGCCCAAAAAGTGCTGGCTTGACGTCGTAAGGGGTGATATGCGTGCCAATGGGCTCACTACCAGGGATGCTGAAGACCGTGCGAAGTGGAGTAGGAAAAGTCGGAAAGCGGACCCCGGGCACCAAAACGCAAGTTTGGGTTGCAACCGGGAAGAACGCTGAGATGATGATGATGATAAACTCAAAATGTTAGTGTGACTAGTATCACACTAAGCCCAAAGCGGCAGATCATGGGCTCGATTCTCATGATGGCATGTATGATACGTCTTGGGCAGTTTTTTCCCGCGTAATGTGGATCTTATTAAATAATTACCAAGTAGAAGGCGAAGCAAAACAACGACAAGAAATATGCATATCAAGAAGCCCGATGATTCGAGAAACCATGACCGCGGGGTCGTCGGGGGGTATGTGGGATTCTGTAAGACTACCCACTAAAAACCCGCTCTTCTTCTATCACATAGTGTCTGGGCCGACGGACTACTGGCCTGTCGTCTCGTGACCAGGCCGCTTTAACCTACCGAAATGCTTTTTGGGTTGTTATCATATTCATCTCCGAACGTCAATAAAATATTTTTACTGAATAAAGGGTCCTCGCTGTAAAGCTGGAGAACTGCTCTTAAATTAGTCCTTTATGTGAATAAGATTCATTCGACCATAAATTGCTTGATTTTATATATTTTGATTTTATCAGGGTTCAGATTCCGATATGAGTGCGATGGGCAGCAAACGAGATCTGCGCGGACGCCTGTCGGACATGTTCAATAGAAAGGGACAGCTATCGCGAGGGAACAGGTACCTATAGTTTATTGTTTGTGCTTATATTTTATGTTACAGTTTACAACAGTTACAATTACAATACTCTTTCAATTTTTTTTTATTTAAAGAATACTGCCTTTGTTTTCCGGCAAAACATATTAGTTGTCGGGAAAACTTTGCTACAGATATACTATAAAAAGGGCACCGATTTTCCTTTGGTTTGGCAGTATGTCAGAAGCAACAACAAGCATTAAATTTAACCAAATCTCCTTTAATGACTAATGGCTTAAATGACTTCTTAATAAATTACATGACTTCTGTTCAATAAACGGTAACGAAACAGGTATGGCGCAGGAATTTAACCCTGTGATAATATTTAAACGTCCACTTTGGGTTTGGAAAACAAATGGGATGAAACCTTAGAGTATACATATAGCTTGCTTATGTATACTCTAATGATGAAACCTTGAAAAATTTCCTTAAAAACGACATTGCCTGGAAATTCCATTCAGAAATATGTAGGAAATAAGAAACTGAAAGCGTTAGATCAAACCCCACATAAGCCAACTCAGAAAGATATTCGTCTAAAACCTGGAAAGTTTATTGAACATTGATATTTATTACAACTTAGTAACATACTAAATAAGATTACTATTCGTGCAGAATTTAAGAACTATTGTCGACTTTTATTGTGTTAATATGAATTATTATACAATATTTGGATAATACGTTTAATACAAGAAGATAATCAGCACTAAATCATTAAATAAATGAAAGTACAAAATAATTTTCATTGCTTACAGTAAAGAACTAAGTCCTGAGAGGGCGTCCAGTGCGATGGGTTCGGCCAGTAGCGGAGCGAAGCCCACACTACGCAATACTAGTTCCTCCACCCTTCCACGTGGCGCAACTAAACCGGTAATAAATAACACAAAATCTTTATGAAATAAATGAGGACTTACCAAGACTATCGCACCTCATAAGCCTCGGAACTTCATATTCCAGATTCGCCTTGCTCAGCAGCATCTGTATTGCAATGTCTGAGATGTTTCCTTGGGTAATTTGAGAGTTTGTATATACAGGGCGACTTTGACAAACCCGTCCAAATTCACACAGAAGAATCTTTAGTAAAAGTTATGAGAAACATGTATTTTAGTTTTGTATCACATAGTACAAAAATGTTGAGTAATCAGCATCACAAAGTCATTCAAAGAACTCGCAATTTACATAATACGGCCCTAGAGTGTCAATGACCTCTCCATCTGACCTAGTAAAAGGCCGAGGACGGCGGCATTGAACCGGGCGAGCGAATACGCACTACTCATTTACGCGGGAGAGACATAGACAGGTAATAACAGGTTAACGTACGAAAGTTGCACCATAGGACTATTCTGTACGATTGAATTAATGATCACACATGAAATATTTTATTTTGAAAATTTTACATACAATTTTTTTTGCAAAAATGGGTTTCCTAAGGATGTTTAATGCGTAACAAAAATTTGGACGGGTTTGTCAAAGTCACCCTGTATAAACTATCTACGAAAAATTCCAAGTCGAATCGTATATTTATAGGGTTACAATGCAACGAAATTTCGTGTCCTACTTTCAATGTGAAACGAGAAAAATAATTTCAATAAAAAGGATGACATATTTTTCCCCAAAAAGGGGTTAACGTCAGACAGGCGGCCGGGTGTAAAAACTAAGCCACAACTATTATCCCATATAATATGGGATAAGGGCAGGAGGAAGAAGATATTACATATATTATAATGTAAAATCTTCATTATAATATAAGTATATACATATATTATAATGTTTCAATAGTAAAAATTCTTGACAACGACTAGGTCACACTTTAAAATAATCATAGGTCATAAGTATTTATTTACTAAAGAAAAGTATACAAGTAGTAGGTATATCAGTTGTCTAGTAACCATAATACTAGTGCTCAAGAAAAATGTCGTAAATATTATAACTTAATTAGCGTATTCCATATTTCTATTTATTTTTGTTTTAAACCTAAATATTTATACCATACATTTGAATCGAATGGTTGATAATTTAAATTGTGAGTTGCGTCACTAATATCTACTAATACCTATCAATGAAATTGCTTAATTATTTACTTTTTGTAATGATTAGTCGGGTTGTTATTTTAATAGAGTTGAAAAAAGATCCAAATAATAAAGCTATATCGAATATTTTATGGCAAACATCGATAAAATCCGAAATATCGATGTTATAAGTATTATTGGGATCTTGGACTATATATTGAAACATAACTGAACATTACACGATTATTTAGTACGTCGTTTGTCCTACAGAACGAAGTCGGCAGTTCCCGCCCCTCAAGCGCCACGCCCGCCACCAAGAGAAAAGGAAAATAATATTGTTCGCTTTATTTTAGTGTATTTCCTGTGACTTTTCATAGCGTCTATTATCACAAACATATCACTTACATCACCTTACGTTAGTAGCTGTAGCAAATCGGAAGAAGTGCTGTCATGGCTACGGTTCTGATCGGTTCATATAAGGGTGTACATTTCTATCAATTATTTTATCGTCATGATCGTCGAATAATCTCGGTTTTGAAAAAAATACGAATTTCACTTTTTACCATACTTGGATAGTAGTACATAGTCTAAATATTATTGATGCATTAAAAAAAAGTTATATGTATTTTGGATTTCAAATGAATCAGTCCGTAAAATAAGGGAGAGTCAGATAGACGCTATGAAACAAAAACCATCCTGCAGGATGGTTTTTGTTTCCAGCCTAAATGGTGTGGAATGGTGTGTGTCCAGGATATCGGTGGTCGTCCTCTACCTCTTTTTTGATAACCTGTAATGAGAATATTTTCCACATTATCTGCATCTCGTTTTAGTCTGTCCAAAAAACTTGAAGATTTTTTGTCTTCAAATACCAAAAAGTCGTCGGATATTTATTACACCACTGATACTTTGAATTCAATGTAACATAATTCTATCTTCTAAGAGAAAAATATTTACGTTCTCTTTATATATTCGTAACCTGAAAAAAGGTAAACACTTCATGTACATTTTGATATGTAAACACTTTTTTAATATAGTGATATAGCGTTTAATTAGTGTTTCTTAGCAGCCATGCCATATATTTTGTTTAGTTTTGATTATCTACATTCAAATATATTGTTACAGTTATTAACATTAGGCGATGTGGATTTTTCCTTTGGTGTTTACGTGATCCATGCAGTGTCTCCTGTAAAGTCCATTAGCTTGTACCGATATTTGTATTCATTTTTGTAATTTTAAAAATAATTGAATCGTCAATGTTTGTTTTATTATACCTTTACTCAGCTAGGTGGCGCTGTTCCAAGATTATCCCAATCTAATCATAAATACCAACAGTGCACCTGCAAAATAGACAACCTAGGAAGACCTTCTCTTATGAGTTGAGGTAACAAATCGGTGTAGCAGTATATATATATATATATATATATATATATATATATATATATATATATATATATATATATATATATATATATATATATATATATATATATATATATATATATATATACCTAGTCAGGTCATAAATTCTGTCACATGTTTAATGTAAAATAATTGTAACAAGTTTATTCATTATGTAACCATTCATATACCAAAATGAACTTAACAAAACATAGATTCTTATGACATTAAAGTTTATTCAAAATGACCTCCATGATTTTGAATACAGGCCTTCAATCTGCGCGGCCAGTCGTCTATCGCAGCACGAACGAGGTCCATGTCAATATCGGCGGCTGCCTTAATCAAGGATGTCTTGAGTGACTCCAAATTGGGATGAGGCTTTGAGCACGCCTTTTCCTCCAAGTGTTGCCATATCTTGTAATCTAACGGATTCAAATCTGGATTGGAGGAGGGCCAGTCTTCGTGCCGGATGAAGTCGATTTCACGCGCCGCCAGCCAGTCTTGTGTGCTCTTCGCTCTATGAGCTGGCGCCGAATCTTGTTGGAATACCCAGTGCCTGTTATTGAACATGGTATGAGAAACAGGTTCCACAAGGTTCGTCAGGACTGTATTTTGATACACAACAGCATTCGTTTTTACACCTTTCTCACAAAAATGTACCTCTGTTAAGCCCCAATAAGAAACTCCCAACCATACCATGAGCGAGGATGGAAAATGACCTCGTTGGACACGCGGAATACGGTTGCTCGCTTCTTCACTACTGTGTGCGTACACCTTATCATTTTGTTTGTTGTAGCTCTCTTCTACGGTAAACATTTTTTCATCCGAAAAAAGAATTTCCCGATATTTTTTTCCCGCGTACCGCTTCAACAAAGCGCGGCATCTCTTCAGTCTCAGGTCCATTAGACGAGCATTCAAACGATGTCCTGTTTTTCTTCGATATGCTCGAAGCCCTAAGTCTTCATTTAACACCCTTTTCACCGTGGTTCTGCTTAACCCCATCTGAAGGGCCAACAGTTTCTGCTTACGTTTGGGATTTCTTTGAATTCGTGCCTTCACAGCTTTTATCACTGCTGGAGTCCTAACAGACCGAGGGCGACCACTTCTTGACCTGTCATCTACACTAGAGTCTTCATTGTATCGTGTGATGGTACGATATACGAATCTTTTGGTTATATTCAAATTTTTCAGTATGTTAAAAATTTGAATTGGCGCGTAACTGCAACGATGCAACGCAATAACTGCAACACGGTCTTCTTTAAGCGTCCACTCCATATTTAAAAATGAGTAAAATTCTAAAAGTATACCTTTTTTATTTTCATGAACAATTCGAAATTCGAATTCAATAAACTTTTTTGTGGCCAGCATTCTAAAAGAAAAGTTTTTATTGTGTGACAATACTTATGACCTGACTAGGTATATATATATATATATATATATATATATATATATATATATATATATATATATATATATATATATATATATATATATATATATGTACTCCCTATATATCTTAACAGCCCTAACAGAAAGTGGAACTGATGAACACGGTGACAGAAACAGTCTCACATTCCACTGGACGGAAACCTCTAATTTTCATAGAGCAAATGACCAAATAGACAATATGATCCTACAATACCTCCACATAAGGCTTTAGGTGGCGACCGGGCCTTTAGGTGGTATGCCGTTACGACTGCCACTGGCTAACTCCGCCAGCAGCACAAAGGCGGAGTCTAATGGTGCAGGTAATTTTGTTTCCCGGGATATAAAAAAGACCTCTCCAATTTAGCTCACACATTCCAGTTGCCTGTCCCATCCAGCGATTATAGAGAATCCATAATAAATACATCTATCCCTCGATTTACACGGAAGATATTATGTTCTCAACACAACCGTATAAGATGAAATCGCTGATTTTGCTATGTAAAACCGTGCAAAACTAAATATAATATCCCATTATGTGCTCAATTTTTTTTTTTATTGCTATAGAACACCAGACAGGCTGACGGCCCGCTTAGGATTTAGCAGTTACCGTCGCCTATAGGTGTATACAACGCCAGTGGCATCGCGAACACGCTGCTGTCCCATAAGGGTACAGGAACTTGGGTCACTAATGCCGGAACACAACACAAGGTTATTATGGCGGCATACTTAAGACCAAAGGTGGTCGCCATCCAGACGGACTTGTGGCTCTACCAGGTAGCTAGGTGGGTTGTTTTGTCGCCTTTTACGACAGGCCGACCCCGGTCACAGAGGTTAGTATTCTTTCTCCGCCTCTGCACGGATAAAAAATTCCTTCCTCCCACAATTTGCGCACTACATATCGCAAACTGAAGACACCGGCACACACTTCATCTCTTATGATATTTTACAGTGCAGGCTGCCCGGCTTTGGAATGGGTTGGCTCTTGATGTCAGAGAGGCAAAATCACTATTTACTTTCCCTTAAATGATTATACCGAGTAGTTATTTATTTACTTTTTTTTTGGTCTCGGGGAAAAACCTCTCTTGACGGGTTCCCCCGGCCCGGGGGGACCGAGGGATATGTGGGACTCCGGGAAAGATGTTCGACCATCCGACTACCAACTAAAAAACCCCGCTGTTCTCCTATCGCCTACGCCCGGGCCCACGGATATATGGCCTGCCGATCTCGTGACCCGGGCCGGCGCCGGCCCGCCCTTTGTCTTAAGGCGGGCCCCTTCTAAATTGTTGGCGCCAGGGGTCAGGATTTCGTCCCCCGGTGCTCTTCTGAATCAACAGTTAAGGGGGGCCGCAGAACAGCACGCGGCCCTCTCCCTCGCGGCAATAGTGCGGGCGGCGGATCCACCCTGAGGGGCCGCCCGCGGCCGCTTTTTACGGCGGCCGGAGGTCATTACTTGCCCTCCGGCGCCGCCGGCGTGGCCTGCGTTGGCGGGACAGTTATTTATTTACTTTGTCCAAACAATATCCATCCAATATCCAAAATAATAAACCACATTAAGTTTATAGTTAGTTCCATTTAATTAATTTCAATATTTTGTACATACATGCCAGCAAAAACAATAAAATCAACCAAAAATAATTTGAGAATCGTGATCGCACTAGAGGGCGTGATAGATGCTTCGTATTCGGTTAGCTCTGGTCCATGAGGTTGGCGTCGTGGCCGCCGCCACTCGAGTCCTTCAGGATCGAGTCGAAGATCGGCTGTAGCTCGGGCAACGACTTGATCTGCGTAACGAACTCCATCAGATGGGGATTCTTCTCTGTAAACCAATATTTTGATTAAATATTGTCTACTCTGTCTGCTGTTTTACTATTTCTTTTCGTATTTGTGTGCGTATCACGGCAAAACTACTGGATAGATTTCAATAAAATTTTCAAGTTCTATGTCTTAGACATATGGCCCTTATCTAAAAACAAATTATTGCGATATCTTCATTTAATTTAAAGTTATTAAAGTTTTAAGAAATAACGATTTGATGTGTGTTTTTTTACCGCGGAGAAGTGGGGCAAGCGGTGTAGCGCGCATGCGTACGAACTCGCGGGTATCAGCTAGTACAATAATCGTGTTAGTGAGTCCATTGATACGCACACACACCTTTTAAGACGTCTAAGACATTTTGCGTGAAATCCTGCCGGGGCAAGCGGGAACTTACACAAGTAGTGAATTAGTCTCTAATTGGTTAGCTAGTCGTCATAAAACAAGGTCATCGACAGCCTTTCGTTGGACATCGGGCTGGGGGGCATCCTACACTACGTTTGCCATCTGTTTGTTTAGGCTCCTTTCAGGAAGTTTCGTCCGATTTTTTCGTCGACTCCCCAGTGCTTGAAGACGAAAGTGTGCGAGCAATGTGTCCTACCAGTATTGACCTACGCAGCCGAGTCGTGGACACTAAAGGCGAGATTGGTTCACAAATTTCAAATCACTCAGTCAAGCCCATGTAACCCATATTGCGTGTTTCGATTATAGACAATATCCGAAGGAAAACTAAAGTAACCAAAATAGATCACAAAATACGCAGCACCGATGGCCGATGGAGCAAGAGTCCTGGAGTGGGGACCGTGTCTAAGAAAACGTATTGTATAGCATTTGTCTTGTAGGAGCTTCAATTTGTGCCCAATTCAAGCTCAACTGCCAACTAGGACGCAAGGTTTAAATATCCTTTGAAATGGATTAACGACAGCTTCCACAACTAGCTTATAGTAAAAACCAAATTTAATAAATACTTTCATTCTTGGGCAGCCTATATTGGCGTGTAAATTATCATGACTTATTCTTTATTAATAGTATATGAAAAATAATATTTTTTTCTTTGTTATAAAATGTAATTTTCCGTCTTCCACCTATTGCCGTAATGAATGTACTGGAGTACCTAAATATGGAATAAATAGTACTGACCAGCTTCAGGTATCTGGAGCAGGGCCGCGGTTGCGCGAAGGGCAGACCTTTTTAGTTCGTCTTGCTTCTCGTACTCCTGCTTCACTGAGTTGGCTTTCACTTTCATTGTGCACGTGGCTCGCAGTGGCTCAACTAAGCTTTCTAACCCTATAACATTTATAATATTCAGTTATTCACTGACACTCTATTTCATTGACTAGAGCAAACTTTCCCAAAAATCTGCATAAATATCGCGAAGGTTTGACGAATACATTTATGCCTGCCTCTTTATTCTTCCCATTCGCCAACGTTACATTTGTTGGAAGAAAACTATTTTAGAGTTAAGCTCGCCTATGTATTTATACTCTATATTTAACTTTTGTTTTATTGTAATTAATGTTGTGTGTACAAAGAATATAATAATAATAATACTTTATAGGGACAGAGTTAGAAATTTAGGGGCCACAACTCAATCGGCTCACCCAAAAGTCGATCTAGCATAGCCGAGACACTCAAAAACCCCGTACATGAAGCTTGAACTTACAATATACCTGTGTGGCGCACTAGAGGTTACAGAGAAACGTTACGGCGCGTTACATTTCAAAAATCTCCAAAAATTGCGTTACGTAACACTTGAACGCTCCCAAAAATGAGGAAAATAATTACTCTTTTTTAACATGGCCGCCATTTTGCGAAAAAAAAACTATTGTAAACTAATGATAGGTAATCATTTAATTTTAGGCTTCAGGTGCACAAGCGTGATTATTATTGTCTACGAATGTTTAAAATGAACTGAGGTATTCTAGACTTACTCTGCAAGACGACAGCCGGACAGAGGTTCGCGAGGCGCGCGCACATGAGGTAGGTGAGCATCTTGATGTCGTAGTGGTCGCGCAGGCCGTCCTCCACGTGCCGCAGGAACTCGAACACGTCGAGCCGGTCGAGACACGTGCCCAGCAGCGTATACATGCACTCGAAGGCCGCCTTGCGCAGGTCCAGGCCCTCGTCCACCGAGTGCTTGAACGGGCCCATCTCCACTTCGCGGATCAACTCTTTCTACATCACATATTATCCATTTATAAAATCTAATAGTACGGTAAGAATTAGTTCAAAGAAGCTTTTAAATTAATTGATCTAACGGTTTTACTTAAAAGTTTTTCTGTGAAATTGTCACATTAGAAATCGATTCTTAATCGATTCATGGAATCGATAATTGATTAAAATAAATAAATAAAAACTAGAACGGACAGTACACCCGATACATTAGACTAAGGCGGATTGGCGGCTTACACATACACGTAATCTTAGTATGCAGGTCACGATATAATCTTTCACCCCCCCGTATATGGCAATTATAACATGCACTTCTTATATTTCATGTAAAAATAACGAGATATAGACAAACCTTCACTTTGGTCTCCTGGTAGATGGTGGGCAGCACTTGGGGCAGGAGGTCGCGGATGAGCGAGGGCTTGTTATGCGCGGCCGAGTTGAAGGCGACGAGCGCCACGCGACGCACGCCCAGGGAGGAGTCGCGCAGCGGCACCAGCAGCTCCGACATGCACTCACGCAGCAGCGGGTCGATCGCCTGGGGCTGTTGCGCACGCAATGTCACATGATTCGCTCTTTTTACGTTTACATCAAACGCCATCAACATATTACCTAGTCAGGTCATAAGTATTGTCACACAGTAAAAACTTTTCTTTTAGAATGCTGGCCACAAAAAAGTTTATTGAATTAGAATTTCGAATTGTTCATGAAAATAAAAATGTATAACTTTTAGAATTTTACTCATTTTTAAATATGGAGTGGATGCTTAAAGAAGACCGTGTTGCAGTTATTGCGTTGCATCGTTGCGGTTACGCGCCAATTCAAATTTTTAACATACTGAAAAATTTGAATATAACCAAAAGATTCGTTTATCGTACCATCAAACGATACAATGAAGACTCTAGTGTAGATGACAGGTCAAGAAGTGGTCGTCCTCGGTCTGTTAGGACTCCAGTAGTGATAAAAGCTGTGAAGGCACGAATTCAAAGAAATCCCAAACGTAAGCAGAAACTGTTGGCCCTTCAGATGGGGTTAAGCAGAACCACGGTGAAAAGGGTGTTAAATGAAGACTTAGGGCTTCGTGCATATCGAAGAAAAACAGGACATCGTTTGAATGCTCGTCTAATGGACCTGAGACTGAAGAGATGCCGCGCTTTGTTGAAGCGGTACGCGGGAAAAAAATATCGGGAAATCCTTTTTTCGGATGAAAAAATGTTTACCGTAGAAGAGAGCTACAACAAACAAAATGATAAGGTGTACGCACACAGTAGTGAAGAAGCGAGCAACCGTATTCCGCGTGTCCAACGAGGTCATTTTCCATCCTCGCTCATGGTATGGTTGGGAGTTTCTTATTGGGACTTAACAGAGGTACATTTTTGTGAGAAAGGTGTAAAAACGAATGCTGTTGTGTATCAAAATACAGTCCTGACGAACCTTGTGGAACCTGTTTCTCATACCATGTTCAATAACAGGCACTGGGTATTCCAACAAGATTCGGCGCCAGCTCATAGAGCGAAGAGCACACAAGACTGGCTGGCGGCGCGTGAAATCGACTTCATCCGGCACGAAGACTGGCCCTCCTCCAGTCCAGATTTGAATCCGTTAGATTACAAGATATGGCAACACTTGGAGGAAAAGGCGTGCTCAAAGCCTCATCCCAATTTGGAGTCACTCAAGACATCCTTGATTAAGGCAGCCGCCGATATTGACATGGACCTCGTTCGTGCTGCGATAGACAACTGGCCGCGCAGATTGAAGGCTTGTATTCAAAATCACGGAGGTCATTTTGAATAAACTTTAATGTCATAAGAATCTATGTTTTGTTAAGTTCATTTTGGTATATGAATGGTTACATAATTAATAAACTTGTTACAATTATTTTACATTAAACATGTGACAGAATTTATGACCTGACTAGGTATAAATAAATATACTGCGACAATTTATACAGTGCCATCTTGTCCCGAAATAGCAAAACATTTGTTTTATGGGTACTACACAACTGATAATAAAATATTGGAAACAGTATAGATTCTTGACATTCAATAAGTGATCTGTAAGATCTTATAATGAAATAAAATATTATGATTTGATTTCGATATACTTTTGTAAATAAATACATATTATCTAGCGAAAGGAATCGAGCCCCTGGTACCCCGAATGCGTTCTGTTCTGACGTACGCAAATAATAGTTATAAAATACATTTGACATTTAAAAAAGTTCTAAGTACTTATTTTAAACTAAAAAAACTGAGTTTGAGTTTGAAGAGCGCTGTGGTATTACAATATAATAATAATAATGATGTTGAAGTGCACTTAAATGACAAAGTAAATACTGACTTGGTCAGATATAGTGAATTTGACTGCAGTCACCGCCGTGGTCCTCGTGAGTGGTTCGGGGGATTTCAAGAATTCCTTCAGGTGTGGCAACAGATCCTGTGGTTCCAGGAGACACAATTTGCCAAGACATTCTGCGACCTGGCATAAAGAAAATATCAAGAAATAACTAAATCATCTATATATTTGTATCTATATAATTATCTATGTCTTCGGTTCATACAATTATAATAACAGCGCAGTGTCCCTCTGCTCGCCCCCCTCGCCCCCCCCCCCCCCCCAGTGAACGGACAGTATGCCCGCCAGGCTTTTCTAATCCAGATTGACGGGTTACACATGTCGGTGTGCAGGTTTCCTCGTGATATTTTCGTTCACCATGGATGCATGGCAATTATGTGATAATATACACATTCGGTGAGAAAAACTGCCTAAGAGACTACCTGTGAGATTAGAACCCAGGACCTCTAGTTTGGTAGGGAATAGGTACCTATACCAATACAATTACATACAGAATTCTGGAGCTTGCAGTTTTACTATATATTATAGAGGATCAAACAGTTTTCTTATTTTAATAGAAAATATTTATAAATTACGACTAATAAGTGATACTTACAACGTTCCGAGATCCTTCCTCCGCACATTGACAATGTTTCGAAAGCTGTACCCAGATCTCTGGGATGAAGGGCCTCAAGGCCTCCACGCCCTCTGGAGTGCATGATTCGCACGAGATTATCTAAAACAATATTTACGTTTATAATATACTGTTTAAAAATACTGGCCCACTGAGATACAGTATTCACTAGTTCAGGGGCCAGTGTGATTTTCTCTAAGTCAAATTAGTTGTTGTACATGAACTACTGTGATATGTATCTTTTATATTTAAAATTTGTATGTCATGTATAAATAATTAAATAAATAAATAAATACAAACACATCCAAGACGATTGGAAATTAACAGTAAAAAATATTAAAGACCTTCCACTGGGACGTGTTCAATAAGCATCTATTATCTAGTGGCTAGTCGCCTGATCAAGAGGTCGTAAATTCGAATCTAACCTTGCTAGAGCACGACCGACGTCAACCCACTCCTAACATAATAATCTTTGCGCTTATAGTCGTGAGTAGATAGATAACACTTTATTGTAAACCAAATAACTTACAAAAACAATGAAAATTATTTACTCAATCAATATCTACTTGACTTACAATGGGCGGCCTTATCGCTACAGAGCGATCTCTTAATATATTTAAAAAAAAGGAACAAGTTTGATTAGAGGTTTTGTTTCGATGTTGCCAAATCAAACGGTAGGAGACCCGTAGTCAACAATGTTAACGCAAGGAAATTGTCACGGATAGCAACTTAGCAACTTACCACGTTATCTACGTGGTAGGGCCCCTAACCTGTCTGGATGGTGACCACACGATATACTCATATGCTCTGTATCTGTATGTTTGATTTTACAATCTTCCCAACTAGATTATTTGAAAACAGACTAAAAATATACCAATAAAGTACAGCATTCTTATGACTAGGATTTTTATTTATTTCACCTCTCTAACTCAAAATTAGATGGAATAAATCTTAACCTCTAAAAGTCGAATGTTTCCTTACAAAATTAGCTTATGTCGAAATCCTCCATAAGTCCTCCTTCGAAAACTCTAGAACTCGAATTTTTTGGCGTCTCCCTTCAAGTTCAACTGACAGAACACCTCTGTAATGTGATAATTATCTATGTACAATGATCGGTATTATCGCTAGTGATCTCTTCCAGACAACCCGATTTATTATTAACACAATGAAACTGAATACTGACCTCTCTCAACGAGTGGAGCAGAAGATACTGTCGCTTTGGTTGTGCCTCGATTTCACCCAGAATGAAGGGCAGGAACTCCGGCAAATTGCCCACAGCCACCGAACCGAGGGCGTAGCTGGCGGCCGACTTCACTTCCTCCGACGACGGCGTGAACGAGTTTAGCAGCACTTCTTTTAAGTTCGGTATCGAACTTAAATCTCTGAATGTAATAGATGGCATGAGATTTTTTTTTATTGCGAAGGAACAATAGACGGGTAGACGGCCCACTTAATAGTAACCAGTTAGCGTCGCCTATTAACCCATAGGGGTACACGAACCTGGGTCACTAATTCCAGAACACAACACACGGTTATTATGGCGGCATACTTATAGACGAAGAGCTTCCATCCAGACAGACTTGTGGCCCTAGCACGTAGCTATGGTTGTTTTGTCGCCTTGAACGACAGGCCGACCCCGGCCGCAGAGGTTCGAATTCTTACTCCGGCACTACATGGAGACCGTTTCAAACATAATAGCGAAAGAAAAACAGACATACTCGAGTGGCAAACAAAATGTACTTATTAATATCGCCACTTATCATTTCAATTTAAATGTATTTCATGTATAAAACAATAAAATATCTTTGATTGCATATTTTAAATGCATATTTTGATTGCATATTTTAAATTCATAGGTAATTTTTATATTTGCTGCTAACAAAAATGTTGGTGATAATAGCTGTTATCAGAAAATGCTTTATAAAATATCATTAATTCTTAAATTTTATGATTATCTTTATGAAAGAAGCTTTCTAATTGTAAGAAAAAATATGGTATGCACAACATTTTCTCTCTTTTAAGTCTCCTTTTGAGCGTATTTTCAACGTACACAACCTTTTTCATTATTAAACGGTAATTTTTAAAATATTGTTTCTGAAAGGTAAAAAATAACTCACAAGTGCCTGCCGATCTCAGCGAGGGCGAGCAACGCGAACATGTGTTGGGCGTCGGAAGGTGGTTGGGCGGCGTCGCGCAGGAAGCCTCGCACCACCTCGACCGCCGCGCCGCCGGCGCCTCCCGCCCCGCCCTCGCCCTGCGTCACCACAGCCGCCACGCACTTCGCCAGCGAGTGGAACGCCTGAATCCAAATAAAAAGGAAACCGTCAATGGTTGTAAAGTCATACTTGTTTACAACGTTAACTTATGGATTACTTGCCTAGGGAGATGTAAAATGTAACTAATAGAAGTTGCGGGGGCGTTTAACTCCCCTCGGTTAGACGCTTCTTCTGATATCAAAGAGAGCTTGTAATGTATGCATATCATCATCATCATCTCAGCGTTCATCCCGGTTGCAACCCAAACTTCCGTTTCGGTACCCGGAGTCCGCTTTCCGACTTTTTCTACTCCACTTCGCACGGTCTTTAGCATCCCTGGTAGTGAGCCTATTAGCACGCATGTCACCCCTTACGACGTCAAGCCAGCACTTTTTGGGTCCATCCCTCCTGCCGGGGCCCGGCGGAGGCGGCATGGCCAGACATTTGTTTCCCACGTAATCATCCGGTTGCCGCAAAACGTGGCCGTACCAACGGAGCCGACACTCCTGCAATTTATCCGCAATGTCACGGACATGAAGACTGCCGCGAATGCGGGAGTTCCTAACGCGGTCCTTCCGCGTCACTCCACACATCCACCGCAGCATATTCATCTCCGTGACACGCAGTTCATCCTTGTGTCTCTCTAACACCGGCCACGTTTCACAGCCGTATAAAAGGACAGGCCTAATGATGGTCTTATAGACCTGTCCCTTCAATTTTACCGGCATCTTGGGGTCACAAATGACACCAGTCACCTCACGCCATTTGGCCCACGCGGCAGCAATGCGTGCCTTGACGTCGCAATCGATATCACCAGACGCGTGAAATACAGATCCCAAGTATTTCACTTGGTCCGTGCGCTCGACCGTGTCACCGCCTATGCGTACGGGTGTGGGATCTGTGGAGTTACAGGCCAAGTACTCGGTCTTCTTGTAATGTATGCATAAACACACTCAAACACCAAATTATAAGCTTTGAATGCAAACAAGTTTAACCACTTGAATAATCTCAAAGAATTATTAAACGCTTCTATAACACGATATACCTGTTTCATGTGATGCGCAGAAGCGTTGTGGTCTTGCAACCTGTGCACGGGTGCGACAAGTAATTCCAAAAGCTCCCTCCTGGAGCAGCCCTCCACGTCGGCACTCACTAGCGCACTCAGCACACCTAACATAGCCTTTAATGCGCCACCTGCAATAACAGTCAATTGTTCTTTCTTAATTCTATCACCCGTCTCACTCTTATTTATTTATAAATACAATGTGACAATTCACACATCGCCATCTGTAAACAAAGTAAACAGTAGTGTGCTTATGTTAGGAGTACGTACTAAACGACTGATATACTACTCATACACACAAGTTATACACGAACACAAAGATTTGAGACTACCTAAGTGTTATAGCCATTCCGCCACGGAGTTTGTCGTTATTACGTGTTATGGTATAGTAGGTAGTATTATATAATGACTATTATATACTGATATTAAATAGTGACGACCTCTGTGGCGTAACGGATAACGCACTATGAGTTGTCTAGTATCCATAACACAAGTACTATGTATGCTACTTTGTTTGGGACAAGATGGGGCTGTGTGAATTGTCACAATATATAAACAATGTAGGTAGGAAGAGCCAGTCAATAAAGGTGTCACGAAACACGAAGTTTCATTTATGTGAGCTACCTACATAATAAGTGGAATAACTATCTATCCCACTCTCGCCTCATTAAAAGATCTACTTGCTTCCCGACAACATACATTTCTACCAGAATCTGTAACCCGTTCTAGGGCATAGTCTTGTTGTCTATGTATTTTATTACGTGTTTAATATAACTATTACAAAATACAATTGAAAATCTTGATATATTATACAAACTATAGTAATAACCTGCTAGTCTTTAATGGAAAATAAGTAAACTAAAATAATAGTTAAAAAAAAACTAAAAAGCACGCTTTTAAAACTAGCTGACATGTAATATGGAGTGCTAGATGTCAGTGATTGTAAATATTCTATTGACAAAAATTGGTAAAAGTAAATTAAATCTCCTATAATATTCTAAAAAGTACCTCACGCTTTTTTACGATACAACGTATTTTTTCTTAATCGCTCTACTTTTTTTAAATTATAGAAAATTGTTTCCTACTTTTTAGTTCAGCTAACTACAACAGCTAAGTAGTCTTGAAGATCCTGATCTTGTATTGTCATCGGTCCTTAATAAGTGTGTGAAGTTCCTTTATGAAGAGGTCCGAGCTGTTACTATTAGTGATGAAAAAGTAACCTTGAAGTAGTGGCGAGCTAGCGAGAGTGATGATGTTGGGCGTGAGAGCGGCGCGGGCGTCGGGCGTGAGCGCGGCGGGGCAGCGCAGGCACGCGCCGCGCACCAGTACCAGCGCCGTCTGCGCACAGTGCAAGTCCGCCTCGCCCACCAGCACCGGCACCTCCATCAGCACCTGCTATCCACACCACAACACTAACCCAAATTCGAAATACTACATATTTCAATATACGAGGATGGTCCCATAAGTAAGTACTTAGCTAGCTACAGTACAAGTATAGCCTACAAATGAAAAACAAAAATATTGAAAGTGGCGTTTTATTTCGATATTGCTCTTTTTCCATTTTTCTCAAATCCGCGGACACGCTCGCTACCACACGCGATCAAAACAATACTACACGTTCAATTCAGCTGAAATACAGTAGCTGTGTACGAGAATGTACTACGCAATAAGAAATTGCTCTTGCGATAGTGGTGCTATCGGACGGTGTTATCGGACCGCCCTCGTATATTTTTGAAGTGAAACTTCTTTAGCATCGTTGTGATTTGATTCACCATTGTGAATTCGATGAAACGAAAAAGTAACACCAAAAACAGACAAACATGTTCATAAATAGGATTTAGACTTCGAGAGAATACAAGTACACAGTGTTTTCTATAATCTTTGTCTCCTCTTTGTTCGAGCTTTCGTTGTTTTTATACATTAATATATGAAATGTAATCTTATTGAAGTTCCACTTCTGCCATATGTGAATTGCACGCACACATCTTTTAATATTTTTAAATATGACTAATTATTAATTTTTTAAGCTTTTAGAATATTTATTTACTACTGTTCACACCCATTCACTTACGTAGCCAAATTAGTAATTTGATTTTAGGACTGTAATAAAAAATTAAGAAATAATACTAACCTTACTTAATAAATCTATACTAATAGCATGACTATAATTCTGGACCAATGTGTCGAGTAGCACTAATGTGGACAACTTTAACGCCCTTTGGTTCTTCCTCAAAAACGATCCTAATATGGGCACAGCATCTGCCTGAAAGCATAATAATAATAATTATAAAACAAAATAACACATCCCATGTTCTTATTCACTGCAACCATATTAAGTGATTCTTTTTTTCTGAAGTAACTACTGGGAGTTAAATCTGAAAATTTAAGATTCAGATCCAATAGCTTGATGCTACTGTTGTAACAGCCTCTTCTAATTCGGGTAGATGATGGGCCCCTAGGGTCTTCTTTTTTACACGGGGGTCAGTTGAACTCGCGTCCACAACGATCCCCGCCCTCTTTTCAGCCATGTGTATGCGGTTGCAACCCGCGGCAGCGACTAATCACTACAGCAACCGGAGCTCGCTTGCCAACCTCCGGCAATGAGTGGCCCTGCGCAAGCGGGAGATTCCTCTCCCGCTTGCGCAGAGAGAGTAGGAGCGTGCTAGGTTCCCCTAGCACGCTCCTACTCTCTCTCCGCCGCCTTCTTCGCGGATATGGCTGTCTCACAAAAAGTGGCAACAGCATCCGATTCGATTGGGATTCCGATTATCCCTAGTATGTAGGAAGAGAGTGAGAGGTTTAGTCCAGTGATGGCGATAATGTCTCCGCACTCGGAAGACCATGTGAGACACACCAAAAGGGTTTGGAGTGCCGTATCCTAATCGCCGACGTCATAGTGGAGGCACTATGTCGTTTGCTCCTTCTAAGCGATGCGACACAAGCACGGCCCGCAACAACAGTGCCTGTTTTACATAAAACGACCGAGAGTCATGGTGCCGGTCTAGCCATTCGCGCAAGGCGGGCCGTACCGCTTTGCTCCGTACTGGGTTGCCTTTACAACCAAGTGACCATGAGATCGTCTCTGAGCTCTGCTAGCTTTCACACCGCTGTCACTAGAGCAACGACGCTAGCAGTCGAGCTTCTAGATCTAACGGCATGGGTTCGGAGGTGAGGGGGGTCGCCTCAAAGAATACTCGTACGGCATTATCTGACAGCTCTGATAACCAGTGTACACTGCGGTTTTTGTAGCAACGCAGTGGTCTTGTCCGTCAGATGTCCGGCCCAGTCATTGCCCTGCCCCGATATTTGAGAACAGAAAGTACCCCGACCACCGCCGCAAGTAGCTCGCTTAATATGTGCCAAAAAAATCCCATCAGCGGTCGAGGACATGATCAATGTATTTTAACGTTGCCTGAAAGCCGTTATGTATCCACAATGTAGCCTATCGGCCACTGTGAAACAGGCCGTCGAAGCACGCCTACTAGTAGGTCAACAAACAATTCGATTCTTTTATATTCGCATAACATCCAAAGGCCGCTATATAAAAATAAATTTGATGAACTAAAATTTAACAGCACTTGACTCACCAAAATGGGACTCAAATCGATCCTTAAAGGCGACGAAGCTATCTTTGTCAATGCTTTGACAGTAGTAAGGCGAGTAATTTCGTTGCGCAGTCTTTCTAAAAATATTGGCAAACAAACTGGAAGCTCATTCTGAAAATAAAAACAAATTATCAGTATTGTATTATTTGTTTTTCTAAATATTTATGAACATGAATGAATTACTAGGCCGCATCGATATATTAGTTATTTTTAAAAGGAAGATATTATAGCATTTAGCCCATACATAAAAAAATAAACTTCGAGAATTTAACATTCGGCGAACATCGTGCCATGTCGGCTATTTCCGATCCACCATTTCCTTCTCAATGTCGTAGCTTTATTTTCATCTGGTTTCGTAACTATGAATTTTTGTACAACAGAATTCTTGCCCTTAATGCCAAATGCCACAAAATATGGAATGGGCACTTAATTCAAAAATGTTAACAATAATATTATTTAAAACATTAAACACAACGACCTCCTGGCGTAACAACTAACGCACGACGATACGCTTACAGACTTCACGGATTCGATTCCCGTCCAGCGTTTAGGTGTTTATAATTATTATACATATATTTCGTCGGTTTATTGCAAGAAGTCATTAAGTGACATTTCATTATTTTGGGAAAACAGCATTTTACTTGGAATTAGTTAGTTGTTATGTTGATTAGCCAAAGACGTAATGGCTAAATTGGCCAGCTAGAAATTAGTGTTTTTGCATTTTGTAGAATATGTAAATGTGCCCATTATAGATAAAAATGTATGATGTAGTGATTGTGTTGTGTGAAATGTCCCAATAAATTTATTTATTTAATACTAAACCATAAAAGAGAAATATTAGTCCTTGAAGGTGCGAACCGTCACAGTGTGGGTATATCTTTATGAATATGCGACGTCCTTCATAAGAAATGTTCAACTGCTGCTGCTGTCAGTATTGTTACTCCGACCTTGCACGGATAAAATATTCGTTTACTGTATATTTAGTTTAAAATATTCAATCATATGAATAATTTTTTACGTAATAATAATAATTGGCATACAGTCACATCAATACTAGTTACATCACACACGCAGAAACTGCGTGTCACGGAGATGAATATGCTGCGGTGGATGTGGGGAGTGACGCTTGATGGTGAACGCACACTTGTCCGAGCCGAACGCGTCGAACGAGTCGAACGAAACGAATTTTAGAATTCTGTATATGAATGATTCGGACGATTCGACGCGGGCAAGTGTGCGATGTTTCATGAGATTTCATATACAGAATTCTAAAATTCGTTTCGTTCGACTCGTTCGGCGCGTTCGGCTCGGACAAGTGTGCGTTCACCATTACACACCATTTTAAACATTGTATATGATCACATGACCAACTTTACCTTGATACTCGTATATTAGTAGGTTTAGGGTGAAAACAATAAATAGTAAATATTTACTTCTAAATAGTCGCCAAAGTGGCAGAGCAGCTGCCCGCAGGCAGCGATGGCACGCTCCTTGACCTCCTGGTCCATGTCGGTGGCGCGCAGCCGCACCATCGTGCACGTGTACATCGCCGGGATGTACTGCTGTAACTCCGCGTGCACGGGTTCAATCTCCACCCGACCTTCGCCGTCCAGATTTCCCGTTTGATCTTTAAGTTAATCAATCAGTATTATTTTTATTCGTGCAGGGGCGGAGAAAGAATACTGACCTCTGTGGCCGGGGTCGGCCTGTCGTAGAAGGCGACAAAACAGGGTTGTTTTGTCGCCTTGGGTGGGTACCCAAGCTACCCCAAGCCCGTCTGGATGGCGACCACCTTTGGTCTTAACTATGCCGCCATAATAACCTTGTGTTGTGTTCCGGCATTAGCGACCCAAGTTTCTGTATCCTCATGGGATAGTAACATGTTTGCGATGCCACTGGCGTTACATACACCCATAGGCGACGGTAACTGCTAAATTCTAAGCGGGCCGTCAGCCTATCTGCTGTACACCAATAAAAACAAAGAAAAATTATACCCTTATTATTAAATATAAATTCTATAATTTAATATAAATTCTAAGCTGCTTTAATACGTGCTAACAATTATAGCAAATTGTGTTAACATCTTCGCAAATGAACCATTCTTTGTAACATCCGCCAGAGATAGCATAGCAGTCAAATAAACAGATGAATGCAAGATATTCATCGAATCTAACAAAGCAATAACTAGAAAGTGCAGTTAAACCATGTAAAAAAGTAAATTAATATATTAATTAATAATTTTATTATTCATATATGTATGTATGGCATATATGTATGTATTGATATATATATTTTTTTTTATTGCGTAGGACAGCAGACAGGCTGACAGCCCGCTTAGAATTTAGCAGTTACCGTCGCCTATAGGTGTTTGCAACGCCAGTGGCATCGCAAATACGCTGCTGTCCCATAAAGGTACAGAAACTTGGGTCACTAATGCCGGAACACAACACAAGGTTATTATGGCGGCATACTTAAGACCAAAGGTGGTCTCCATCCAGACGGGCTTGAGGCCCTACCACGTAGCTAGGTTGGGTTGTTTTGTCGCCTTTTACGACAGGCCGACCCCGGCCACAGAGGTTAGTATTCTTTCTCAGCCCCTGTATGGATGAAAAGTATATGTATGGCAATCGCATAAGAGGACGCCAGATAAGGAGATGGGAGTATGAGATCCGTTTAACTTTAGGGTCATTGTGGACACGAGTTGCACTAGAGTTCAATGGAGAGAGTTAGAGAAGGCCTTTGCCAAGAGGCACAGAAATCAGAGATACTATGTAAATTTTAATATAACTTTATTTATGTATATGTCTAGAAACTAGAGTTAGAACTCTGACTCCTGTTATAAAGACTATTTTAGTTTATTTATATAATAGCAATCAATCAACAGCCTTACGTCACCCACTGCTGGACATAGGTCTCCCCAAGATCACGCCATAACACCCGATCCTCCCCGCTTTTCTCCTTCAGCCATTACCAGTTACCTTTTTAATGTCATCGGTCCACCGGGCTGGAAGGCATCCTACACTACGTTTACCAAGACGCGGTCTCCCCTCTAGGACTAGCTTGTCCAGCCCATCGCAACTTCAACAAGCATATTTTGCGAGCTATGTCCGTCACTTTAGTGTTTTCTCGTATCTCCTCATTTCAGATTTTATCCTTAAGAGAGACACCGAGCATAGCTCGCTCCATTGCTCTTTGTGCGACTCTAAATTTATGGATAAAGCCAGCAGTTAGTGTCCACGTCTCGGCACCATACATTATAAATTTTTTAATACCTTAATGTGAAATGTTTTTAATTAATATTAATTTAAGTATGGCTTAATATCACACATATACCATATCGTCAACTTATTGCAAGAACACTTTAACTGCAAAAACCACTAAATATGTTTTTATCTATAATGGGCTCATTTTTACATATTCTACAAAATGCAAAAACACTAATTTCTAGCTGGCCCGTTTTAGCCGTTACGTCTTTGGCTAATCAACATAACCACTAACTAATTCCAACTAAAATGCTGTTTTCCCAAAATATTTTAATGTTATATAATGACTTCTTGCAATAAGCCGACGTATATAAGATGTAGTGGGTAAAGTATTATTTTTCCTTATATTAAACACTATAAAACTAAGTGTAATACTAACCTAATGGACGCATGACCTTAACGAGGGCTTGAAGTAGACGTAGCGCTTCGGCAGTAACCTTGTAGAAAGTGTCGTGCACAGCGGCCAGCACTGCGGGCAGCAGGCCGGCGCGCGCGCACGCGCCCACCACGCCGCGTCCCTGTCCGCGCACTAGGCACACCAGGAAGACCAGCGTCTCGATCTTCATCGACGACGCCGTGCTCTTGTCCCTGCACACCACCCACAAGTTGTCATCGACGTTATTCATATGTTGCATGTTCATCTTGTGGGGAACACAATCATCTTCGATGTTTTCCCAGGTTGATGTTTTAATAAAAATAGCAAGTTTTATCATTGACGTGTGAAAGCCAACTTTTAAGTGAACATTAAGTGAACTTTCCAGAAAAGTGAATTAAAGTTCAAATCTTTTGAAAAATATATCTCACCTAATTTATAATAGTGACTATGTATTATAACAAATTAGTAAACAACTGCAAACCATTTTTGTAGTTCACACTACATATCGCCATATTTATTATGACTGACTTCATTCAAGTACAGAATTTCAGTTTGGAAATTTACGAATCTACATCAAAAAATTAAGGTCTAAACATTATTATGACATTTTATAATTGATTAAAACTCTGTGTTCGTAATATAACGGATGCATGACCTTAACGACCTCTATGGCATAACGGATAACGCACTTTGGTACGCTTACGGAGGTCACGGGTTCGATTCCCGTCTCGCGTCTGGGTGTTTATGTTATAATATGTATTTATTTACAAAAAAAAGTATATAAGTAGTATATCAGTTGTCTAGTACCCATAACATAAGTGCTATGCTACTTAGTTTGGGATTAGATAGTGCCGTGTGAATTGTCACAAAATATTTATTATAAATTATTATTATAAGGCTGATGCCCCGAATATTAGTAATCACATTTTTGTAAAATAGGAATAAGGAATAGACCTTGTGCAGATTATACGGATTATACAAACAATTTATTATATAATTAATAATTATCAAATTTATAAAAGAATATCGTCAAAGTGAAAATCAAAGTTTGATATAGGGAACTTGATATAGGATTTGTTAATTTGGAATAATCTATACAACATATAGTACTAAGTACTTACGTGAGTGCGGGCGTAAGCGCGCGTATGACTCTGGCGGCGTGGTCCGAGAGGCAGCCGGGCGCGGCCGCAAGCAGCTCGCGCAATAGCGCTAGCGCACAAGCGCGTGCGCGCACGCTCCGCCCGCGGATCACGCGCAACGCGCCGCGGACCACACCGGGCACCTATATCAGTTATATATATCACTAGTAGTTCACTAGGTATTATCATTATTCGCAAAACAACGACCAAAAATCGATCCTGCGATGTCTCCACGTAAGACTTTCGAGCGGCGACCGGAGTTTTAATCTGTATGACGTTTGTTAGGACGGTGAGGCCAACATAACTCCGTAACTTTTATCAGATAACTTTTATCCGTGCAGGGGCGGAGAAAGAATACTAACCTCTGCGGCCGGGGTCGGCCTGTCGTAAAAGGCGACAAAACAACCCACCCTAGCTACGTGGTAGGGCGTCAAGCCCGTCTGGATGGCGACCACCTTTTGTTTTAAGTATGCCGCCATAACAACCTTGTGTTGTGTTCCGGCATTAGTGACCTAAGTTTCTGTACCTTTATGGGACAGCAGCGTGTTCGCGATGCCACTGGCGTTGCAAACATCCATAGGCGATGGTAACTGCTAAATTATAAGCGGGCCGTCAGCTTGTCTGTTGACCTAATGCAATAAAAAAAATTAACTATGACGGCCTCACCAGTGCCACGCCGGAGTCCCAACGTTGTACTGATCAATCAGTTTCACCGGGATATAAAAAATCATTATAATAATCATTATACAAATCAAATAGCTTAATTTTGAACTGCCCGAAGAGGCTCTTCATATTTATACATAAAATACAATTTAGAAAAATCAATGCCTTAGACTTATTAAAATAATTCAATATAACTATTCAATTACTCATCAGCGTCTCAGCGTTGGCATAACTTTTGAGTTTTAATAACACACTTTGCATAATTTACATACACTACCAATTTCAACTAAGAAAATACTCACAAGGGAAGAAACCCCTATCTCGTTCAACATATAAATATAAAAAAGCGTTAGCAGCATACCCGTTCCAATAGTAAGGCTTGTGGCGAATTTTCCACTGGCGCAATGGGGATTTGCAAGGCTGGCGGGGGTCGAGTTGCCCTCAACAGAGCCGTGTATGCGCTTAAAATATCGCATTTCACATTTTCTTCGCGTTCTACAACAACAGATGATGGTGAATTTGTTCAATATTTTTCTAACAATCATTTTATGTTGAATTTGAAACACTTCAAACTTCGAAGTATTATTTTTATTGCTTTTCTTTTCTTTTTATTGCTGTAGGACAGCAGACAGGCTGAAGACCCGCTTAGAATTTAGCAGTTACCGTCACCTATGGGTTATTGCAACGCCACTGGCATTGCGAACACGCTACTGTCCCATAAGAGCACAGGAACTTGGGTCACTAATGCCGGAACACAAGACATGGTTATTATGGCGGCATACTTAAAACCAAAGGTGGTCGCCATCCAGACGGGCTTGAGGCCCTACCACGTAGCTAGGGTGGGTTGTTTTGTCGTCTTTTACGACAGGCCGACCCCGGCCACAGAGGTTAGTATTCTTTCTCCTATCTTTTTTGTATACTGACCATGTAAACCTTGTATATTTTTGTATGTTGTTACGAAAAAGATATTAAGGAGAAAATGTTTTGAATCCATTGTTGTGTTTATTTAACAAAAATTAATATAAATTACGAAAAGAATCCGTTTGTTCACTACAATGTATGACTTATGTTTTGTTATTGTTGTATATGAAATGCCAACTTGTTCAGAAACTTAATATTACGTTATAGAGACTAGATGAACTAATTTATCTTTATTATATCACATAACACAAAGGCTCTAATCAAATTAATGATCATATTACCTTTAAATCTGGCAATCAATGCAGGTGACACACTTATATACATCTCCGCCAGCAATTCATGTCTCGTTGCAATCACAGACTCCAAGCATTTCGCTGCCGCACGCCTCACCTAGGTAAAAATATAATATAAAATTTTCAATAAAATATAATCATTTTCAATCTACAAAAACGTGAACCAGGAGTTTCTTTTCAAGATGCCAGTATGATGATTTCTCTGACCTGTTCCTGCGATCATGCCTATGGCTAGACAAACATTGCTAGGGTGGTCGCGGTGGCATACCCACCAAAAACCCCCAGTCGTCGCCTAGTGCCTTTCTGGCCCCTCGGCTTGAGCGTCCACCTATGGGCATGTCTCAGGTGACATTATTCTAACTGAGTGAGTAGCAACCTAGCCAAGAAGAGCTGCGCTTGCGCACCACTGAACTAAGAATATACATAGTAACATAATTCAGCTACCCACCCTCAATTACTACTTGTGCCACTAACCGTAATTATTTGAAGTATGTTAAGGATGTATTTTTTTGGCGATGATTAAAACTAACTTAATAGTTCTTTAAGGCAAGCTTTTGCAGATTGCCAGTCGACAGACAATTTCATAAAAAGTCTAAGTGTCATGATATTTGGTTGTTAGGGCACTACGACACCGGGTCTTACCACAGTAGGCTGTTGTAAAATATTAAAGTTATGATAATAAAGAGTTTTAAAGCAGGGACTTATCGAATTATTTATAATGAGCGCGCACCTTCCATGACATATCATCATCGTCGGAGTACTCCTCAGAATCGGAATCGGGGTCCGCATCGGCAGCGGACGAGGCATCCTCCATCTCCTCGTCGTCCCCGCCCTCTGCACTCTCTGCCTCTTCCTCGTCCTCGTAGTTGTAATTCGGATCGTACGTGATCATCTTCAGGCACAGATCGATGATCTGCAGAGCCAACACATAATTCGACAACTGCTTAATTAAGAACCTACCACAATGAGATTCTACTATCTATACGTTGAAAGTACTGTAAATAACAAGCTACGAGCTATAAAACAACTACATGGAACATGTAAAGTTCCAAATATACATAATTTTATTTCTGTTACTAATCTCTTAGCGCTTAAGGATCTCATAAGCATCCTGATTCAAGATAATATGTATAACTGTGAATAAAAACTAGATTTAGATGAAAACAGTTGTTTGATTGCCACAAATTATTAAGAAAAACTAAAACTATTGCACTAAAACAAAAGCAGTATTTTTTATGAAAATAAATGCTCAATTTATGGTTACTTATTATTATTTAAAACATCTAATTACTGTTACACTGTAACATTCAAATTACCGTAGGAATGTGCGGTTGAACTTCCTTAGGACACTTGAGTACAAACGCTTCTAGTGCTTGCAGACAGTGCTCCCGTAACTCTTCATCTGCATCTGTCGAGTATTTTAAAACTTGCGGCGCCACTCGCCACAGCTGTTCGCCAAATCTATGTCCAGCTTGACGGCTACAACGAAGTGATACTCCAATAAAATTGATTGTGATATCTCTTTACCAATAAATGGGTCAAAACTTACAGAAAGGCAATTTCGTGCACGCCTCTCTGTGGTACTGGTCACTTATAATATATTGTATATACAATAGAACCTCTGTAAGTCGATTTTTAGGGAAGACACTAAAAAATTTGAGTTATAAGAGATTTTGTCTCAAGCTAATTTTCTAAGGAAACATATGACTTGTAGAAGTTAAGGTTTATTCCAACTAATTTGAAGTTAGAGGTGAAATAAATGAAACCCTAGTTTTATTGACTCTTAAGTCTTAAAGAGGTAAATAATATCACAGATTTTCCTAAATTGTAATGTCCATAGCATAGACACAAGTAACAAAGATAAATCGAATACACCTTCTCGTAGACTCCGTAATATACAATAATTTTATACCGCAAAGTATACTTTTTTACAATAGAATCCTAGGAGAATTCAAGGACTTTCAAGAAATAAATTTATAAAGGTATTAAACAAGGTCTGTGAAAGGATATTATATACCTAGTCAGGTCATAAATTCTGTCACATGTTTAATGTAAAATAATTGTAACAAGTTTATTCATTATGTAACCATTTATATACCAAAATGAACTTAACAAAACATAGATTCTTATGACATTAAAGTTTATTCAAAATGACCTCCATGATTTTGAATACAAGCCTTCAATCTGCGCGGCCAGTCCTCTATCGCAGCACGAACGAGGTCCATGTCAATATCGGCGGCTGCCTTAATCAAGGATGTCTTGAGTGACTCCAAATTGGGATGAGGCTTTGAACACGCCTTTTCCTCCAAGTGTTGCCATATCTTGTAATCTAACGGATTCAAATCTGGACTGGAGGAGGGCCAGTCTTCGTGCCGGATGAAGTCGATTTCACGCGCCACCAGCCAGTCTTGTGTGCTCTTCGCTCTATGAGCTGGCGCCGAATCTTGTTGGAATACCCAGTGCCTGTTATTGAACATGGTATGAGAAACAGGTTCCACAAGGTTCGTCAGGACTGTATTTTGATACACAACAGCATTCGTTTTTACACCTTTCTCACAAAAATGTACCTCTGTTAAGCCCCAATAAGAAACTCCCAACCATACCATGAGCGAGGATGGAAAATAACCTCGTTGGACACGCGGAATACGGTTGCTCGCTTCTTCACTACCGTGTGCGTACGTACACCTTATCATTTTGTTTGTTGTAGCTCTCTTCTACGGTAAACATTTTTTCATCCGAAAAAAGAATTTCCCGATATTTTTTTCCCGCGTACCGCTTCAACAAAGCGCGGCATCTCTTCAGTCTCAGGTCCATTAGACGAGCATTCAAACGATGTCCTGTTTTTCTTCGATATGCCCGAAGCCCTAAGTCTTCATTTAACACCCTTTTCACCGTGGTTCTGCTTAACCCCATCTGAAGGGCCAACAGTTTCTGCTTACGTTTGGGATTTCTTTGAATTCGTGCCTTCACAGCTTTTATCACTGCTGGAGTCCTAACAGACCGAGGACGACCACTTCTTGACCTGTCATCTACACTAGAGTCTTCATTGTATCGTTTGATGGTACGATAAATGAATCTTTTGGTTATATTCAAATTTTTCAGTATGTTAAAAATTTGAATTGGCGCGTAACCGCAACGATGCAACGCAATAACTGCAACACGGTCTTCTTTAAACGTCCACTCCATATTTAAAAAATGAGTAAAATTCTAAAAGTATACATTTTTATTTTCATGAACAATTCGAGATTTGAATTCAATAAACTTTTTTGTGGCCAGCATTCTAAAAGAAAAGTTTTTACTGTGTGACAATACTTATGACCTGACTAGGTAATTAAAGATTATATTGAGGACTCACAGGCTGGGAACAAAAATAATTATTTGTATTTCTATTATGTTAACTCATATTTTCAGCCAATTTCATTTTAATTTTATAATTAAAGTTGTATATAATACAAAAAAAAACAATAATAAGGCTGAAAAAACATTTGCTATGGAGTTTGTTTTGAAGTTTCTTCTCAGAATTTTATATTAGAAACTGGTATTAATAATCACAATCGGTTTATTATTGCCAGTGTAATTCATAGCAACTTCGTAAACTACAATAATGTATCAGTTTTGACCAGTCGATCGCCCTACAACTGCAAGACAACCCATGACACATGTCAATGGCTAGACTACTAAAAAATTAGTAGAAAATTCTTTACCATCTGCTGTACTCAGCAGATTTGTACAAAGTTTTATTTTTACAGAATTTAGCCAATTTTCAGGTAAAAAGATCAATATCCAATATAGATCTAAATAACTTTTAAAAGTTTGTTGACTCTTATATAGCTGATTGCTTCAAGATCATTTCTAATCTACCACTGTGTTGGGAGTAATTCCACCTCATGCTAATCTTAATATAATAGGCTTATTTATTGAATTCATATACACAAAGATTACAAGACCAAATCTGATAAACTTTGACATAGAGAGAGGAATTAAGATACCAAATAATTATAAAATAATAATTTATAAAATAAATAAAATTGGCTTAGTGATTAAAATAAAATTCTTGATTCCATATCATAAACATGTTTACTTTTACTATATTTATCATAAGCAAAGCTGGAAAGCTAGTTATTGAATCCATCAAATTTAGTAACAATATAGTCTTCGATTGTATACAATGATACTTAATTCTTCATATGCATGTGAGTTAAGATGGTAAATCGCTGTACCCTAAAACTTCTACTTTTAGGGGACCTTAAATATTCATACCTGCAATTCCAATCAACAGAGGACTTTTATTTCCAACATGGTCATATCATAGTTTCTACTTCCAAGTGATCGCAATAAAATTTAAAAATGGACAAGAAAAAATAAGGAAAGATGATTTGTTATGCTATTAGAACAATTAGGACATATAAACTCACCAAATTGATGCAATACATTGTATATGGGTGCGGCTTACGCTTGATGAAGTGGATGAGCTGAGACCTTCCAACAGGTGATCAATCAGTTTATTGTAAAGAGATGCATTACATGACATCACCAAGTGAGATAATGCGACTATAGTGCGTTTGCGGACAGCCTAAAACATTTAATACAAGAAAGATATGCATTTTCAATTATCAAACTTAGTTATTACCAGGAACTTGTGCTTTTATTTTATATATCCTTATGGTGGCTTTATATGAGTAAGATATTAATGTTCTGATAAAGAATAATAGGACACCTATAGCTGTACCTTATATCTTTTATATAATAATCTCACCTGTCTTGGAGAAGCTAACTGTGGCAGCAATGAGTTCAAAAGAACAGGATGAAAGGTAATCAGTAAACCACCAAATCTGCTTAATAAATCCGCTAGAATATCTAAAGCCTCAAGCTGAACTGACACATCTTCTTGCTGAAAATATTGACAGATATTTAAAAAAAAAAGTTTATTATATGAAGCAAAAGTGTTAAAATAAGTAAGTTTTCGAGACTATTGACTTGTCTGTCTGGACACTAACAAAGATTTCAGGCTCAGAAGACAATATAGCATATAGAATTAATAATCTATTTTAGGCCAACCTTGATTTCTTGTTTTTATAGCTATAGTTCAGCAAACAGGCAATCGGCCAAGGCAGGTGGTCACCATCGCCTATGGACATTAGCAACACCAGAGGCATTACTAATGCGCTGCCGGCCTCAAAGAAATTTTATAACATCTTTTTTGAAGAACCCCATATCGTACAGCGCAGAGAAATCCTCAGCCAGAAGCTCATTCGAATCTGAGAGTACGCAACATGAACATTCTTATGAACTGTTTCGTACAAGAAAGAAGAGGCTCCAAGAAATGAGGATGAACACCCAGCCGATGGTGGGCAGTGCGATGGTAGAAAGTCGAACAGGGCACCATTCTAAATAGCTCCTCAGAACACTCCCCGTTATAAAGACGGTAAAATACACAAAGAGATGCAGTCCCTCCGAAGTCCAAGTGTGTCTAGCGTCTGTGTGTATGGGATCGCCAACAACACAAAATGCGCACTGTTGGATGGAATCTAGGGGACTGAGTTGACAGGCGGGTGCACCAGCCCATAAATGTGAGCAGTACTCCATATGCGGTCTGACCTGTGCTTTGTATAGCACAAGCCTTTGCCTTGGACTGAAATACTGCTTAGACCGGTTTAGCACACTACACTGTTGTTGTCACTGTGCAAATTTGATCTGTTAAGAACCTGCGAGGTAACTCATAGTTGGCATATTGTTAGTCTATTGTTAACTAGATTGTGTTATGGGTAATTTAAATAACTAATATTAAGTTAACTCATATTGCATATATACATGCAGGAGCAGAGAAAGAATACTAAATTTTGTGGCCGGGGTCAGCCTGTTGTAAAAGCCGACAAAACAATGTGTGTCCTAGCTACGTGGTAGGACCTCAAGCACGTCTGGATGGCGACCACCTTTGGTCTTAAGTATACCGCCATAATAACCTTGTGTTTTGTTCCGGCATTAGTGACCCAAGTTACTATACCCTTATGGGACAGAAGTGTGTTCGCGATGCTACTGGCGTTGCAAACATCCATAGGCGACGGTAACTGCTAAATTCTAAGCGGGCCGCCAGCCTGTCTGCTGTCCTACAGCAATAAAAAAATGTAAAAAGTTATATAGTAATTGATAGCCAACATGTTAAATGTTTTTTATAAACATCACAGAAATTACACTAACTAAAGCAAAGGGCATTATTTGATATATGTTTCAATGAGGGGCAACAGAAGTCCATTGCCTTTCATCATAACTATTGTTTTTTTTTCATAAAAAATATTGTACTTCATTGAAGCTAAAGTTAGTTAATTAAATAAAATAGTATATAGGTTGGGGATGTACAAATACAATGTTTATATTTCTCAATTATTACTGTGTCACATCAGTTGCTGAAATATGTTCAAGTCACCTACCTCATTATAAATTTAAGAGAAAGTTTCATTGATCTAATAAGATACATTTGCATTTTAGGATAAGTTCAAAATATTATTAAATCAAAAATGTTATTTTTCATAAAATATTACAACCACATAATTACCTTTTCTATAGCACTGCTTAATTTACCAGTAATTTTCTTACACACATTAGCAGCCAATGTGTTTGAGCCAAGAGGTAATTCAGATATGACAGTCTTCAATCCAATACTACTTATATCTCTCAATTGTTCTGTATCTGAGAGCATGTTTGCGCACAATGTATCTACAATACTTTCCACTTGAAACTCTTTAACTTTGTTCACTAGAGGTCCGAGACTGTAACAATTTTTTTAAGTGAAATTTCTTTAGTGCCATTACAACTTGAAAATTTGATAAAACGAAAAATCTATAAGAGACAAGCATATTTATAACTAGGATTTAGCCTATAAGGGAATGAGATTGAATACAAGTATACAGTGTTTCCTATAATCTTCTCTTTGTTTGGGCTTTTGTAGCTTTATATATTAATATATGGAATGTAATATTTTACATTTAAATATAACATAAATTAAGAATTTTTTTATATATAATTTTTATACATAAACCAATTTATTGCAAAGGAAAGTCTATACCTGCACTAAAACATTCAAAATAATATGTAATTTATGTTTTATATTTTAAATTTGTTTTTAATATGATAAAGTTCTTGTTATTGTGCATATAACTCCAGTCCAGGCAAGAGGCACAAATGAAAATTAGGGGTACATGGGTGTATAACATGAGAGTCCTACACTACACCATCAAAGCCCCCAAGCGGTAGAGTGTGCATTGATTGTTTCCAAATCAAGAACTAAAATAAAGATACCTACAACTATACTAAAAATTCATACTATCATATTTGTAATATACAACACTTTTCTAAAGCAAGACAATAATGAGCTCCTTTATAATTAAGAATATACAAGTAACAAACCCAAAATACTTTTATGCAGATTAGCATAGAGCATTAGAAACCAACACACTTTGTCAGTATTAAAATAAATAACGAGTCAATATAATTTATTTAATTTTCATATAATATTCTGGAATTAAGGTGTTCAGTAATTAGTGATTGATAATGACAAAGCACAAATAGTACAGCTCACAAGATGTGTTACTGTAACTATTTATACTATTAAAATAGATTATACTCACCACTTAACAGCTAAATTCTGGACTTCGCCATTCTTATCTTCCAGCAAACGCAGCAACATCTTCACTACTTTCCTTTCAGAGTCATCATCAAGTTTGATACTATCCTTTTGCAACTCAGTCATAAGATCATTAGTAGCCATAAATCTAAAGTCTTTATCGTTGGATGTCATCTAAATTACAGAAATTAAATAATATAAAATCATAAAAACTACGCGAAATCATAGGTCCATGAACAGCCGGCTTACCTTTTCTAGAAGAAGGGCAATATGATACGATACACTAGCCATTTTGTGTTTCTTCTATCTGAAAACTAAGGGATAACAATATTGCGGCAAATTAAACGTGTAATCAGCAATTTACCATGGATACAAAATAAGACAAAAACATTTGAATGATTGTTCGGAAAACGGAATCATAGAATTATTCATAATCTTAATGTTCTCAATCTCACCAGTCAGAAGTCAAATCAAACTAACTTATGTCAAGTTATGTCACTTTGTAAAGTACATACAACGGATTCTGTGGAAAAGAGCGTAATAAGCTAGAGAGATTGGAGCCATAACCACATGAGTAGCTAAACATACAGAGACCAAGCTTCTAAAGAGCGAGCAAAATAGTTATCTATTCTGATAGGGTTGGCACAGGAGGATTAAAATAAATACACAAAACGTTTGTCAGCTTTTTTATGTATGTATATTTTTTTACAAATTGCTTAATAAATAGTTTTTTTGTAATTTTTGTTTTTTAATAATTTGTTATACCTCTTAATCGAATGATAAAGATTGTTAAGGCTTTTGGCTTTCTAAATAACTATTTTCGCTCTTGAACGCACCGTTTACGAGATAGGTATTACCTATTTCGTGCAACTTACTAAAAAAACTGCTTATCATTTATGATCAATACCAAAACGTTTTTTGCACCATCGCACCCATATGAGTTTCTTTCGAAATTAAGGCAGATACATATTATATGAGGTATCTATCATAACTAAGTAAAAATAAAAATAAATTATAGTTATTACCTAGTGGAGTCTTTGGGATAATTAAAAAAGATATGTTTTTATTTTTTCGATTTTTGTTCATGCACACAGTACAATAAAACCATATTTAAACTCTTTCTAATTAATTCAAATTTTAAATTTAAACAAACACGCACGACGCGACGCATAGCGAGCGGTGAGTGAGCCCTTTGTTTGAGCACTGGCCGAACCAGTAAAAACAGGTTTCATTCCGTACGTGAGGAGCCGCCAGTGCTCACGCACACACGCGCATCATACTTGTAGTGATATACCGTGGCGCGGTTGTTGAATCTTTGTCTCTGTACGTTTATTTACTCATGTGCCATAACCTTAAGAACTGAACTGAACTGAAAGAGCATATTGTTCATAGCCAACTTTCAGAAAACATTTACCATTTTTTTAGATTAGGGTCCTCCTAAGTTATTCCAATGGAGTCGTAAAAGGCGACTGATGACAGCTTGCCTTCAGCGCCGAATCAGGTGGTGGCTACTTGATGAAGTCAAGTCCCAGGAGTTCGTATCAGCCATCAGCGACAAATATGCCGGTAGTAAGATCGAACCATTTCAAGCTTGCTGGAACAATGTTCAAGCGGCTATCCTTGGGTCAACGAGGAACGTACTTGGTGTGTATAAGGATGGTCGCAAGTGTAACAAGGAGATATGGTGGTGGAACTACACAGTCTAAGGTGAAGAACGTACAGATCACCTGAAGATCGCAACACATACAGAGCTGCAAAGCGCGCCATTACGAGAGCTGTAGCTAAAGCCAGACAAGACTCCTTAAAGCCATTGAAAGATAAGTTTGAATTGTCTGAGGGGCAGATGTTCATTTCTTACTTGGCGCGCTCCAGGGTTGAACTCACACAGGGTATTTCCCAGAGCCGCTGTATTACACTGAGAGCAACTTGTGTTTATGCGAAAACCTCGCAGTGAAGTAGAGATGGCGCTCATATTTTTACGACCTGATGAACAAGTAGAACAAAGAAAATCATGGACTAGTGTCAAGGACTTGCTGAAGTGCAGAATTGTTATCACCCTAATCACCCCATGAACAATGGGAAAGCTGTCGGAGCGGATGTAGTCTCGATCGAAGCTTAGAAGGCGATGGGCTTTCATGGTGTGGGCATCTTAACTGACCGATTCTTGGATCCGACAGGAGTGTACTGTCTCGGAGTGTCAATATGGGTTTCGCCCTGGTCACGGGACCTTGGAACCTGTTTTTCCCTAAGGATTATATTATCTACTTTATGCCTAAGGACTATCAGGAAGAAATACAGGACCATGAATACGCTTCTGCATTATCTGTTTCTGGGCATACAGAAAGTCTCGATCGACTGTAGTCCTCACGTGATGATCTGGTGGGCACTGCAGCTCAAAGGGGTTCAAGAAAGTTATATTGACACATCATCCGAGACATGTACCGCGATTTCAATTCTTTAGTTTGGACCGCTGTCGGTGATACCTTTCCCTATCACCGTTGCAGTACACCAAGGATACGACCTTAGTCCGTTCCCGTTCATCATGGTATTAGACCTTCTGTCAGACAGCATCAGAAACTTACATGACCAGCCACCCTGATTGTTCATGTACGATATTGCGCTGGCAAGTTTTGCGATATTCGTTAGTGCGACACGTGAAGCCGTGGAAGGAATTGTGAAGACCGAATACTTGTCCTACAATTCCCACAGATCACATGTTTGCGGCAACCGGCTACTTATGTCGGAACAAATGTCTAGCCATGCCGCCTCCACCGGGCCCCAGCAGGAAGAGTAAACCCAAAGGGTATTGGACCCAAAAGGCTTGGGGTCATAAAAGGTGATATACAGGCCAATAGACTCAAAGGAAACGGACTCAAAAGGATGCCGAAGAACGTGCGAAGTGAAGCAGAAAAAGTTGGAAAGTGGACCCCGAGCACCGAAGTAGATGTTTGGGTTAGGAATTACAATCAGGAATTAACGGTAGGATGATGATGATGATTTAAAAGAAAAAATGTGAAATGGGATGATTGAAATGAGACAAGATAGTATCTTGGGTCTACAAAATCATTTGTAGACCCAAGTTTGTATTTGGTTTCATTGTCGCTAAAATGTGTTTTGCAAATGGTTTGCAAATACCACCTCTTTTTGACAATTGGCTAACAATAACAATGCTGACAAAGACATTATTAGACACTAGACACCTGAAGCCTGAACTCCCTGAACTCATGAACTGTCAGCAGTGTGACCGTTTTTAGTATATTCAGTACCAAATTGGTATAATTTGGGCTCCATAAAACTAATTTAGTTTTTTTTTTGGTATCCTTTCATATTTTGGTATTTTTTAGTACATTTTTAAACTTTCAACATTTTTAAACACATTATTGATAAATTTTTGCGTTGGACGGGCAACAATAATTTCCATTCGTTCGTATTTCGTTCACATAATTTTGTATTTGTCTGATGTTTACCGCAACTGTATCATTTTGTCTCATTCGAACGAAACGGCTTTAGCTACATATCTACGTTACATGCTTTACGTCGCGGGGAATTATTGAAACTTAAAAAATGATTATTAACAATAAGTTAAGCAGTGTTTCCACTTTTAGGCACTTCTCCCTTTTTTAGGGAAAAATAGCTGATATTTTGGATGGTTAAAGACAATTTGAAAACGACAAGTATTTACATGAAAGATTATCATGGTAATTTCATTTACGAAATGACAAAAGAAACAGGCTTTCTAATAAAACTCTGAACAGCTTGCTTCATACAAAGCTGGGAATGCTAGCAAACAATTGCTCAATTTTAGTGTTATGTTGTGTGCACCAAAAGAATATAAAAGCAATGCTTCGACTTCCAAAAATTCTAATCCTGTAGACCTATGATCTAGAAAATCTTCTGTGGGCGTTTTATTATTATACCTACATTAAATAATATGTTGTGGTTTATTTTCTGTATTTTATTTATACTCCCTAAATAAAGCATTTATAAAAGTAGTTTAGGGAATTTTAGGGAAGAATTTAAATAAACTAGGGAAAAATGGAAAATGTAAGTGGAAACACTGAAGTTAAGGGATCACGGATTTTTTTGGTCTTATTTATGTATCTGTGTTATCGTGCTTGTGTAGTGAAGATAATGTCTAATATGCATACCCATTTCAAAAGCTGATTGCGAAAGAATTTTTTCAAAAGGTAATCATATAAAAACTGAATACAGAAACAGGTTTATAGCTAAACATATTGCGTGCCTGTTGCATGTTAAGCAAGGTCTAAGTGAAGGGAATGTAGGTTGTCTTATTTTTTTTTGGTCTCGGGGAAAAACCTCTCTTGACGGGTTTTCCCGGCCCGGGGGGACCGGGGAATATCTGGGACTCCGGGAAAGATGTTCAGGCATCCAACTACTCACTAAAAAACCCCGCTGTTCTCCTATCGCTTACGCCCGGGCCTACGGATATGTGGCCTGCCGATTTCGTAGCCCGGGCCGGTGTCTTATTTCACCCATCGAAAGATATGGTAAAATATAATCCGTCGAATACTGACTATTTGGAATAAAACTTATTTTAAATATTTATTATTATTTTAATATGTCTATAAAATGTACATGTGTGTTGGTAAAATTAAAAAGTAACTGATAATAAGTATTATAATTCAAGTTTTTCTCTTCTATCTAGATACTATTTTTATTTTAGTTTATTTTTAGTATAATTCAGCATGTGTTTTGGTATTATTTAGTACCGGCACCTTGTAGTTTTAGTAGATTACCATTTTTTAAAACGGTCACACTGACTGTCAGTTCAGTTCAGTTCACATGCTAGGAGTAATAGTGTTCTGTGGTTCACATTCACATTCGATAATGTTTAGGGTTTAATTTGAGGTTAAATAATAATTTTGTGGTTTTTTTAAAACTTTAAAAGTTTTATCTCAATTAAATTAATGAAATAGTTTATTCATTATTTTCTATTCATTAATCTTCGTTTAGCATTGTTTATAAAATGGATCTTTTTGTACAAAATAGGTAAATCATAAAAATTTTTGAAGTTCATTTACCTAGTTATTATTTATTATTATAAAGTCACAAAACATCAAATTAATAATTTCAGATATAGAGAAACAAACGAAGAAGTAGATTTAAAAACACAAGAAAGTTTCCATTTAGAAAAATTAAAACAACAAATTGAAGAAAGAAAAAGACTTGCTTCGAGTAAAAGACCTGATGTAATAACTTTAAAGCAACCAAATCTCATAGTTCATGAAAAAGAGAACAACGTAGAAGAACCCACTCGACATAAAGCTGAAGTTGTAGTTAAAGTAGAAGAAAAAACGGTGGAACAAGATATAAATAAACATGAAGAAAAGCAGTCATCTGAATTTAAAGTTTTAGGTACCAATGAATTTGAAAAAAAGACAAAGGTAGAATTTGCTCAGTAGACATATGTTACACAGTAATTCTTGCAGACAAACTTCATTTTTAACAACATGTGTTTTTAATTTACGATTATATTTTTAAACTTGTCTTTTCATCATTAAATAAAAATGTATTGTTGTCCAGGTGCCCAGAATTCTACCATACTGGCTGTCACATCCACTATATGTCTCAACAGATTTACAAAACTTGTGCTACCCAATAGATGAACAGGATTGGCTTCATAGTACTTTAAAAGCTACAATGAAAACAGAAGGTTTATCAAGTTTATTTCCTGTACAAAAACAAGTTATACCATTTATATTGAAAGAGCGCAAATTATCCCATATATTAAGACCTCATGATATCTGTGTATCTGCCCCTACAGGAAGTGGAAAGACATTGGCTTTTGTTCTGCCAATCATTCAGGTAAATCTTTATAATACTTTTGCTTCATTTTAAGTTAACTAAGTTATTTCTTCATTTATGTATCTTTTGTTTATGGAATGAGATCTTTCTCTATATAAATATTTCCTTTACAATAATTATAGTATACTTTAATATTTTGTTTTAGCCTTTAATCTGACATAAGTAATATTTTTTATCTTAATCTACTAAACTTGACATGGACCACTATGTCAGTTTGTCCTTGTGGCAAAGACATCGTCCATTTCCTTGTGTCTTTTGCCTGTTTGGCCCATTCGCTTCCTGTTAAAGATTTAATCTCGTCCATTTAGAAGATGGAACTGTCTCCCATGTTCCCTTTTCTTGTCTTTAGAGTACCAGTTCATCGCAACCTTGCTCCATTTGACTATTCCCTTTATAGTATGTCCTGTCCATTTCCATTTCTAACAACTTCTATTTTGTTTAATATGTCACTTATTTATGTCTTCCTTCTTATCTTTAAGTTTCTGATTCTTACTGGCATATTATTTAAATTGGTTTAGTGTTTTATGAGGTTAGGTACTATCAGGTCTATGGGAAAGTTTGTCCATTTTTAGAATAAAAGAAAATATATTTTTTTTACTGCCAAATAACTGTATTTCTTAATAAAATTACCTTTATTATCAATGACTTCTTGCCATCTTGAGGACAATTTATATATCCCATTTTTGAATAATGTTTCATCTTTTGACTCGAAAAATTCAACCAGTGCTTGTTTCATATCTTCTTCAGTAGTCAGAGGGTGCTATGTCCAAGGAATGTGGTGGAAACGATAGAACTTTCCAGCCTAGGTCTGAAATTTTTTGTGGAGTTCCGAAAGCAGCATTATCATGATGCAGTATGATGTCCTTCCTATTGAATCTTACCAGCCTCTTTTTTTGGTCTGCTGTCTTTAAGTTATCCAGTTGTTGGCAACACTTCTCTGAATTGAGCTTTTCATTTGTTTTTAAAAACTCATAGTGTATTGGTCCTCGAGTGTCCCACCATATACACAACATTCTCTTATTCAGAGTCTAATTTTGTTTAAAGGTTAAAAGGATAGGTTTACCAGGTTCACAATATGCTCTTTTCCTTACAATTTTGTCGTAAGTAATCCAATTTTCATCTCCAGTTATCATTTGGTTCAAAAAGGGCTCGATTTTGTTCCGAGCAAGCAGATATGTGCATATGATGACTCAATTGTCCAAATTCTTCTGACTTAATTCATGCTGCACCAATCCTATGTTCGGAAATAGTTTGCTGAGCTGAATTAAGCCTTTCTGCGATCTCTGATATTGTCAGAAAAGGATCTTGCTCCAACATGGCCTTAAGGCCACGACGATGATGTTGTTAACAACATCATCGTTGAATAAAGATGGTCGCCCAGAACATAGATTATCAAAAAGGTAGAAAACACCTTTTTAAAATTTTCCATACCATCTTCTGCATGTCCTATCAAAAACTGTACCATCACCAAACACTTTCAATAAATTTCTTCATGCTTCTGTAGCATTTACCCTTGTTAAATATCGTACAAAATACAGTGGCGTAGATGAATTTTATCAGTAGCCATGGTTACATTATTGTTTCATACTTATGACTTTTTGTAATAGAAACAGACAGAACTTTCCGATAGACCTAATATTATTATAATTTTAATTTGCAGATTTTAATGGATGAGATTGGTTGCTTTGTAAGAGCCTTAGTGGTTCTGCCTGTACAAGAATTAGCTGCACAAGTCGCTAAAGTATTTAAAAGGTATTGCACTAAAACTAGGCTTAGAGTTGCACTTCTAAGTGGCTCTGTGCCTTTACAGCAGGAACAGGATAAAATTGTTAGATATAGTAAGTACAGCGTTCTCAAAAATGTAAATACAGTAGACAAATATTAAAATTAAATATTTAATTTTATTATTTTAAAATGTTGTTGCAATATTGTAAGTGTCCTTAATTTTACAAGATACAACAATTGTGCTGTGTTAAAGTTTTACTGAAACATACTTCCATTTCTAATGGCAGCTTAGCTAAGCTTCCAACAAATCATCTATTCATTACTTTCATGTTACATAAATTTTATAAAATATTTTTTTTTTTCCAAATCGTGGACACTTATATGGTGTCAGTATACTATAAATTTAAAACAAGATTATTTTTACTTCTATGTACTGTCAACTTACAGCTGAAACATCAGGATGGATTAGTGAAGTTGATATCATAGTATGCACAGCAGGAAGACTGGTTGAGCATTTACAGAGCACAAAAGGATTTTCACTAAAGCATTTGAAGTTCTTAGTTATTGATGAAGCAGACAGGATTATGGACCAAATACAAAATGATTGGTTATACCATGTCGATAATCATATCAGGTTAAATAATGATTTAATGACAAAAGTCTCCAATCTGAATTGGAGTAATATAAGTGAGCAGAATACATTTGTCCACAAAATGCTATTTTCAGCCACTCTATCCCAAGATCCTGAAAAGTTAGAACGCTGGGGTCTCTTCCAACCCAAATTATTTTCAGTGGCAAAAATAAGTGACTATGAAGATGAAGATCAAATAAGAAAGTATTCAACACCAGCAGAACTAAAAGAGAGCTTCATTGTTTGTTCTCCTGAAGATAAGCCCCTTGTGTTGTATAACTTTTTCGTCAATGAGAATTGGGATAAAGTTTTATGTTTTACAAATTCTGCAGAATCAACACACAGACTTGCTGTATTATTGTCTGTGTGGGGGCAAAATAAGTTCAAAGTAGCAGAACTCTCATCTGCTCTTGATAGAACTAAAAGAGAATCTGTTTTAAAGAAATTCACCCAATCTGAAGTCAATGTGTAAGTATTTTGGTAGGTTCAATATTTATCATCTATAGGAACTGTTTGATTTTTGTTTAACAAATTTATTCAAATTTATTATTGATAAAAACTTAATTGTAGGTTTGTATTTTTATTCTGTATGACTTCGTAGGTTAATTGGAACGGATGCTTTAGCCAGAGGTATTGATGTGCCCCATTGCAATTATGTTGTATCATATGATCCTCCAAGAAATATAAAAACATACATTCATAGAGTGGGCCGGACTGGACGTGCTGGAAGAGTTGGTCATGCCATTACTATTTTATTGCCAAACCAAACAAATTCTTTTAAGGTATGTATTTATTGATTTTCATTGCAAGTTATTTCATAATTATTCATTATTATGTCAATATTTTTGTATGTAGTCATGGGATACTCATCCCAACTTACCTGTCCGGTATTTGTGGTATAGTATACGGGTATGCAACCCCGGCTTCCCTAGCTATTACTGTCCTATCCCTTGCCTTCCTGGGCAGTAATATCCTACATTTCCTATTTCCATTATTTTTTCATTCATTCATTCATTCAAAACGGCGGCGATGTGGTTCGCCACCCATCACGTCTCGTTTCTAGCGGGGGCGAAAAGTGGCCCATGGAGAACCGCTTCGCTACGTTGAATGTAACAGGAGGAATGGATGGTAAGGTAGATGAAGTATGTCAGATGATGGATGAACAATGCATATATATTCTGTACGTGAATGAAACCAAGAGGAAAGGATGTGACACCACGGTTCATGGTCCCTACACGGCACACTGGTCGGGAGTCACCCAAACCAGCCGAGGCTGTCAGGGAGTTGGTGTGATTCTTTCCTCTCGAATAGTTGAATGTGTGATGGAGCATGAATGTGTAAGCCCAAGACTCCTCTGGATTAGGTTAAAAGTCGGACTCACTCGCTTGTTTATCCTTGGGGCTATGCACCGACGGACCTGCGCGGAGGTGGGTCATTAAAAGCCCAACAAGAGGGACAGTAATTTTGGGATAGTATGAGAGAGGTCTTGAATAAATGCGGAGAAAATGAACGGATCGTGATGTTAGGGGACTTTAATGGGTGGGTTGAAGTAAAGCTGATTAGGTATGAAGGAGTTCTGGGTACGTTTGGGGACGAGATAGTGAATGACAATGGGAGAAGCCTGCTTGAATTATGCTTGGAATGGAATCTTTGCGTGGCCAACACAATGTTTGACCACAAAAAGATCCATTTGCATAAAGAGATGAGGGTGAGTCTAGAAGTATGATTGATTTTGTAATTGTGGATGAAAGACTGAGGAATAAAGTGCTAGACACTCGGACATACCGCGATGTAGGCCTCGACACAGACCACTTCCTGGTCATAGCTCAAATGCGTGGCTTCTTTAAACAGTGGCGACACCGAGGGGCCGACCCTACGAGTGTTTTGGATAGAGTAAAAGTGGAAAATCTACAACAAAAAGAAAAGAAAGACGAGTATGTAGAGAAACTGAAAGAAAGTTTAAAGGCATAGAAGAGATAGGTATGATTGAAGATTTGTGGGAGATATTTACGCAAGGGGTTGTGAATGTTGCTATTGAGGTATGCGGGGTAGCTAAAAGAAGGAAAGGAAGAAAGAACTATAATATGTGGATGAATAAAGATGTACAAAGGGCTGTACAAGAAAAGAAGAAAGTGTGGTTGGATTGGTTAGCAACAAAAGCTAACCAAAAAGTTCAAAAGGCAACGGATGACGAGATAAAGGAAGCAAGAACGAAGTATAAAAGATTGAAATCAGCAGCGAAAAAAGTCGTGTCTAGAAAGAAAGAAGAACGAAAGGATGATTTTGATAGGAGGCTCACTGAAATGTTAGAAAAACTACTACCTCGGAGCTGAGTACAATCAGGAGTCAAGATGGGAGCATTATAAAAGCAGAAGAATGTGTGTTAAAGAGATGGAAAGAGTATTTTGAAAGAGAGGAAGTGCAGGTACAACATCCGGCACCTTCCATGGAAACAAATATAAATGTTGATGAAAGTGGATGAAGATGAGTGAAGCATGGATGAAATAGTGAAAGCGTTGAAAAGTATGAGATTAGGTAAGGCTGCAGGGTATGACAGGATTACCGTCGAGATGCTGAGGACTGGACAGGGCATAGTGGCTAGCCAGCTGTACCGCCTTTTCAATTTGTGCTGGCGAAACGGGCAAGTACCGGGAGACTGGTGCAAAGCCGTAATCATGCCATTGTATAAGGGACTTTTCCCTTGACCCTTTGGTCATTACAAATGCCGTGACCCTTTGGTCACGGCATTTGTAATGTAATAATTGTAATGTAATATAATTTGTAATGTAATAATTGTATGCGAAAGTATTGATTGAAAGGGTTGTGACAGATGAAAAAGTATGGGATGCACAAGCGGGATTTAGAAAAGAAATGAGATGTACGGTTCGGGTCTTTTCCTTGCGGTGCATAGCCGAAAAGTGTTTGGCTAAAAACAAGATCTATTTCGTTTCGTTCGTGGATCTAGAAAAGGCCTATGATAGAGTGGTGAGGAATGAATTGTGGTCAGCATTGTCCGTGAACGGTGTGACCAGTATCCTCGTACGAGCATTGCAATCTCTTTATAGGGATTCTAGTGCTTGTGTAAGGATAAACGGGGCATACACCTAATGGTTTAATATCGAAAAAGGTGTTAAACAGAGATGTGTAGCGTCACTGTGGCTGTTTAATCTGTTCATGAACAATTGCTTGACAGATTTAAAGGAGAATGAAAGTGGGTTGAGAATGAATTAGTTACTCGTCAAATGTTTTTTCTATGCTGATGACCAAGTATTACTTGCCTCTTCAGCCGAGGAGTTGCAGGAGATGGTAATGCTATGAGTGGAGCTTTTGTTAGAGAGGGAATGAAGATGAATGTAAAGAAGACGAAAGTGATGGTGTTTGAAAGAGATGAGGCAGTGACAGACTGCAATATCGTGATTGGAGATGAACAAATTGAACAGGTGAATGAGTTTGTGTATCTGGGTTCAAAGTTTACAAGAGATGGAAAGTGTGAGAGTGATATTGAAAGAAGAGTGAATGTAGGAAACATGATGAATGGAGCTTTGCACTCCTTTATGAACAGTCGGAAGGTGTCTAACAAGGCTATCTGGCTGTGCATGAGTCCGACACTCATGCGCGGAAGTGAAAGTTGGGTATGGCAGAAAAAACATGAAAGCAGAATAAATACAAATGCAGTTAAGATGAGAGCGTTAAGAAGTATGATAGGAGTTAAACGGAGTGACAGGATAAAAAATAGTGAGATAAGGAAACGTTGTGGTCTGAAAGAAGATGTAGTGACAAAAATTGAGAAAGGTATGCTGAGGTGGTTTGGCCATGTCGAGAGAATTAATGAAGAACGATTGACGAAAAAAGTGTATAAGGCGAGTGTGAATGAAAGTGTTGGAAGGGGTAGACCTAGGCGGACGTTTCGAGACCAAATCAAGGACATCTTGAAAAAAGACCAGGTCAAGAGTACCCTAATCCGAAGAGCATGTATGAAGGGAATAATGAAAGTGGACGAAGCGAAACAAGTATGTAAGGATTGTAGCAAGTGGAAAGAAGTGGTCTCTGCCTACTCCTATGGGAAAGAGGCGTGATTATATGTATGTATGTCAATATGTTGCAAGTTTTACTCTCATAGACGAATAAATTTAAAATACTTTCAGGAACTACTTGTTTCTGGGGGGAAAACAGAACTGGCACAAGTTGAAATTCCGACACATGCATTGGAGCAATTATCTGAGAGCTATCGAGAGGCAATAGTGGGCACAAAGAAATTGATATTCAGTGAAACACAAGATAAAGTACAAAAATCTATAGATATTAAAAGAAGATTTAAGTCTAAGTCAAAAAAACGAAAATTAGACAGTTGAATTTTGTACTTCAAATCGATAATTTACAGATATTTTTTACCAATAAATCATTTAAAAAATGCTGCCTTGACTTCATTTAAAAGCTTAAAAACACAAGAAGTAAAAACTATTTTAAAATAAAGCTATTTAACCGCATCATCCCCTGAGTTGATGAGGTCAAATATCTAGGTGTCACTTTAGAGAAAGGCCTGTTCTTCAGCAAAAATATCAGAATGGTGAGCACACTTCGTGCTCGGCCGCCTTTACCCTAGGATATGCGGGCAGAGTAAGATGTTCCTTAGGAATAAAGTGACACTTTACAAAACCTGCATCCGCCCAATCATGACGTACTCGAGTATAGTCTTCACCCATGCCGGCAAACGCTACATCCGTTCGATGCAGACTGCAAAACAAATTCTTACGCATGGCAGTCCAAGTGCCAATACATACGCAACGCTGATTTTCACCGTGACCTGGAACTCCTTCCCGTGAAGGAGTACGGTGAAGGAGTACGTGGTCTCCCCATCGCGATCCTTCTTCGGTCTCGCTCCCCATCACCCCAATCCCCCACGCGCGTAGTCGCCCGCGAAACGTGCTCACGGATAAACCCGACTCCATCACTAGGACGCTGAAGCTAATGTTCTCGCCGACGAAATCCTCCCCAGTCCGGCATGGGCCAGCCTGACGGAATAGGTTTAGGGATGCCCTCCGCCCCCCCATAGCATATATAAATAGTATAGATGTGTTGCGGAGGAGTTTCTTTCGCCGTTTCTTCTCCCCCAACTATAAGCAATCCGGAACGCTAATAGAATAGGATCAGCTTCACCGGTGAAGCCGGTAGACCCCAATTTAAAAAACTTGCTATTCGTGGCAGTTCTCAATTGTCCCCATGCAGCGGTCGAGCCGGAAACGCACCTCAGGAGGCGCGTCTCCGAGCACGCTGCCATGGCTGATCGACCTCGTTCCCACGGGGTTGGAATGCTTTGACGTCCATAGTCGCTGTTGAGTCGTTTGACACAACAACAGCTTTAGCTTTTAAGAAAAAAAAATAAACATTCAGTACCCATCTGCTGATGTTTCATTTATAATTCAAATGGTGAATTGGTTGGTGACCCACGCTCGGAAGTACTGACCCCGTGTCACCAAACTGTCTTTTGTTTAACGGTGGTTCGGTGGCCGATTATAAGATATACTAATGAAATCATTCGATTGTGAAGATGTCTCGAGAAATCTCGATTAAAACAGGTTAGTTGGTTACCTACTAATTTAGTTAGTAGTCGGGGTCGCGTGAGATGATGGCCGATAAACTGGCGCGTTAGCGCGGGTAGGTGCGTGAGCGTGGGGAGGGGACAACACTGTGCGCGCTCTCGCTCGCACGGAAATCGTCGCAGCAATATACTACGCTTACGCGCGTCTTGAATAATATTGTATCTGACTTGAAAATTAATAGCGCGTGTTACAATTTATCCTTGTTTTCCAATTACAGAGCATAATGCGACTCAGTGGCGCACAATGCCGAATTATGCTTAAGGTTAATTGGAACGTGAATTAGTTTTCAAATTGCACCAGCAGAGTGCGCTAAGTTCAGTGTTGAAAAAAAATAGAATATATATTCGAATTCTAAAATGAAATTGTATTCACATTTTAAATGTGGAATATAAAAAAGTTAATGTTTGTACCTTCATCCATACTTACATTTATTTATTTAACACAATTAGAATTAACTTTGATTAATTCCAAAAAACTACGACGAAACTAAAACTTGAAAAAAATTTCAAAATTAAACAATAATAATAACGTTTGTGGTGTATGGTTCCGGGTTTCTATAGGATAAACGACGGGTTACATTTTAAAATAGTTTATATAAAACATCGAGGAAACGTTTAAATGAAATTATGACATTTTATAAAACTATTTACGATTACGATCGCGCGCGGTCAGATGGCGACTACCAACTGCCAACGGCGGAGTATTATGACTGGAGGAAAGTCCCGAGTGGCGAGTATCGCAAGGGCGGCCTGCCACGCGTGGCGCGCTTCGGGTATCTCCCGGCCGCTATACGTTAATTTATAAATAAAATTTCGATCAATACCAACATAAAAAAAAAACATTTGTTAATTTTCTGTCACTGAGTTGGTATTCGATCGCACGCATCACTTTTGAGAGTGCTCGATTGTACGAAGCGTTGCTGTAGTTGAAACATCAACGTTGAGCATTAGGTCGCATAATGAGCTCTAATGCTGTAAAAACAAGGTATATATCAATAATCCTGACTCACTGTTTAAGGATATTGTTTTCATGATATTTAAGCATTACTGATAAATAACTCCACAAAAAAGCGTCACGTATCACACCAACGGAACAAAATAAGATAGACGACGTCCGTCTATTCTACTCAAAAGCTAAAATAAAAAGTGTCTCGACTTTTTACAATAAGATTAGTAGTTTAAATTAGTAACGTCATTCGATAATTAAAATATATTAGTTCTTAATTTCACAATCGATTATCAACATTATAACTACAAATTAGTTCAATTTTACCAATCATTCATAGTCGCCCACCACTATTTTTATTTGACAATGACCCTAAGTACTATTATAAATTACTCTAAAAAGATTTTCAAATTAATGATACGATTTTATTCAATTGATTCTAGAAAATTATTTATTATAATATAAATTGGCTTATTTAGTACTGCAGCCTAGATTAAGAGTCTTAGTAGCCCTGCCTTTTTTTTTACATCTACACTTTTGGATACTCTTTAGTTTCAATTGGTCTGTTAATCTGTTTCATGGACCTATTCATACTTCAGTGATCTGTTTGGAACAAATTCAAACGTATTTTATGTTCAAAATTACTTTGTCGTTTGCCGACCGTTATGTTAGCAGTAGCGCACTATTATTATTGTGGATACTGGATACAATTTTTTGAACTATAAGAAATCAACGACGTATACTTAAGTTTATTTAAAATTTGTTTTAAAAAAATTAATAAAAATAATGTCGTTTACTCAGACCCAACTATTAAAATTTCAAACTTCAGTAAATTTGAAAATTTTAAAAGTTGAAATTTTATTTCCGAAACTTGTGATATTTGAAGATAAAACAAGGCTAAGTATAGTGGATTTGAAGAGTTTTAGAATAGAAGGAACCTCAGTAAACGAGGAAATTGTAGATCAGAAGATAATAAATGGATTTCTGTGGCTCATTCTCAACTCAGGTCAAATTATGATAATTGACTTATTCAGTAACACAAAGATTAAACTTATAACACATATAAGGATACGAAGTATTCAGCAGATTTTACAACAATATGCACTCCTCGGTGAAAGTGGCGACTATTACGAAATACCTTATGCAAACAAAGAGTTGCAAGGAATAGTAGCTGAAAACTTGGAAGAGATTGTTGTCACTTTAAACATGGTTAAATTCAGTAATTATATGTTTAAGGAAAGCAATACTTTGACATGTTGTGGATTAGACTTTTTCATAGAAAATGGCTCATTGAAAAGTAAATGCCCCATCACGGGAATGGTTGACATTATTGAGTCAAAGCAGAGTTTAGAAAATATTGTTTCCTGGGGAGATAATTTGGTTTTGTCAAACAAATCTGAAATGTTTGTTATAGACATATCCCAGTCAAAAGTTTTATATCTTTTTGAGATTATTAAATCATATTACTATCCTGTTATGACTACAAATGACTGTTTTTATTACATAATCTGGAATAGCAATGAGGTAAGCTTTATGAGTAAATGTATTGTTTAAACATAGAATTTTTTAAGTTTCATAAGTATACTCCTATATTTACTATATTATTGTCTTATTACTTTGTGTTAAAAACGTGTGTGTGACATGTAAACACTCATCATCTACATCTTAACGTTAAATCCTAGTTGCAAACCAAACTTTTGGGTCTTAGCCTTTCTTACCTTTCATCTTCACTTCATACAGTTTTTAATGTTTTTATGTAAAGCTGGTCAGATGTAATGGAGCTATTTACCTCATTAAGAGAGTTGTAAAAACATAAAATGAAGTTATCCATTATTCACCAATAATGGATTACTTATGTCACTTGTTTACCTAAAGCAAAGGTATGGCACTGTTTAATTCCTCTCAGAGTTAATCAGAAGGCAAACATGATTGCAGAACTAAATTTATATTTTTATTAGTGCCCATTACATTCAACAGCTGATCTTGTGCCTACCACTAGAGAGAACATACAGAAAACCTTTATGGTATTCTGTATGTTCTCTTCTTCAAGGTATTCTGTATGTTCAAGGTTACAGTGATCATCTGTATGCAGGTTCCCTCACAATGTTTTCCTTCACCTTATACCAAATGGGTAATTGTGCCATAATGTGCACATTGTGTGAGAAAAATTGCCTGAGTGGTGCTTCCCATCATGGGATATGAACCTGTGACCTCTAGGTTAGTGTCTGAGTGTATACCACTTGGCTATGACACCTTATAAACCAAACTTAGCCATATCTTTTCCACCGTTTTCTTCTATCTTTGTCAAGAAATGAAGTCACCAAGAGGCATATACATATAACTGAGTAAGGCAAATTGAAAATTTTCCATATAAGTTAACAGTGAAGCCTGCATACCAAAGTTTACAGCAACAGCTTGAACCTGAATGAGCTGCTTAGTAAATGATGTTGGTATTAATGACATATTTATCTATTTTTCTATATTTCAATTTTTTTAAAGATAACATGTTCAATTATTGTCTTAAAAGTTATTGTAATGGTGCCAAATAATTCTTTAAAAATTCTCCAGTCACGTTCAGACTCAAGACTTTATGTTTGAAGTGAATTTACATCAATTGTCAAATACTTGATAAGTCAGATGCTGCCCAGTAAACTATAAACACTACAGATCTATTAATTTTATATTTTCTCATATTTCATGTATATTGAAGTGTGTACCTAGTCAGGTCATAAGTATTGTCACACAGTAAAAACTTTTCTTTTAGAATGCTGGCCACAAAAAAGTTTATTGAATTAGAATTTCGAATTGTTCATGAAAATAAAAATGTATAACTTTTAGAATTTTACTCATTTTTAAATATGGAGTGGACGCTTAAAGAAGACCGTGTTGCAGTTATTGCGTTGCATCGTTGCGGTTACGCGCCAATTCAAATTTTTAACATACTGAAAAATTTGAATATTACCAAAAGATTCGTTTATCGTACCATCAAACGATACAATGAAGACTCTAGTGTAGATGACAGGTCAAGAAGTGGTCGCCCTCGGTCTGTTAGGACTCCAGCAGTGATAAAAGCTGTGAAGGCACGAATTCAAAGAAATCCCAAACGTAAGCAGAAACTGTTGGCCCTTCAGATGGGGTTAAGCAGAACCACGGTGAAAAGGGTGTTAAATGAAGACTTAGGGCTTCGGGCATATCGAAGAAAAACAGGACATCGTTTGAATGCTCGTCTAATGGACCTGAGACTGAAGAGATGCCGCGCTTTGTTGAAGCGGTACGCGGGAAAAAAATATCGGGAAATTCTTTTTTCGGATGAAAAAATGTTTACCGTAGAAGAGAGCTACAACAAACAAAATGATAAGGTGTACGCACACAGTAGTGAAGAAGCGAGCAACCGTATTCCGCGTGTCCAACGAGGTCATTTTCCATCCTCGCTCATGGTATGGTTGGGAGTTTCTTATTGGGGCTTAACAGAGGTACATTTTTGTGAGAAAGGTGTAAAAACGAATGCTGTTGTGTATCAAAATACAGTCCTGACGAACCTTGTGGAACCTGTTTCTCATACCATGTTCAATAACAGGCACTGGGTATTCCAACAAGATTCGGCGCCAGCTCATAGAGCGAAGAGCACACACGACTGGCTGGCGGCGCGTGAAATCGACTTCATCCGGCACGAAGACTGGCCCTCCTCCAGTCCAGATTTGAATCCGTTAGATTACAAGATATGGCAACACTTGGAGGAAAAGGCCTGCTCAAAGCCTCATCCCAATTTGGAGTCACTCAAGACATCCTTGATTAAGGCAGCCGCCGATATTGACATGGACCTCGTTCGTGCTGCGATAGACAACTGGCCGCGCAGATTGAAGGCTTGTATTCAAAATCACGGAGGTCATTTTGAATAAACTTTAATGTCATAAGAATCTATGTTTTGTTAAGTTCATTTTGGTATATGAATGGTTACATAATTAATAAACTTGTTACAATTATTTTACATTAAACATGTGACAGAATTTATGACCTGACTAGGTATAAATAATAACAGCAATTAACATCCCACTGTTGAGCTTAGGCCTCCCTCTAGAGGGAAAGCACAGAATAACCACCATGCTTGTCCAAGGTGAATTGGAAAATTGTTTGCCACATACTAATTAACTAATGAAAAATGCTTTCAGATTCAAGTGTGGTGTACTTGGCCCTCTTCAGGTAATAGTGAAGAAAACATACAGTTAAATAATTTTTGTCCATCAATTTCATCTCAAGAAACACTCCATAATCGCCTTGTGAGCATTGTGGATTCGGTGTTGTGTGATTCTAAGAACCCAAATATACATACAGAAATTCAAGGATTGTATGAGAAGATAAATGATTTTAGATTTCTCATTGAGACCAGCTTAAAATTATGTAAACATAGTCTTCTATACAAACCACTTTTATATCCCCTGCAAAAGAGAGTTTTCCAGTCTGGTACATCTGAACTTATCACTCTATTGTCTGATTTGATAATTAAAGTTGATTTGCTGGAATATATACTATTCAAAGGTAACAAAAGCTATGAAAATGTAAAATTATTTGATCTCAACTTTAAAGAGCTTTGTGTTATGTTTATATCAAATTCTGATACAGACTTGGCGTGTATTTGCTGGCTTAAATACTTTGATTTGAAAATAGAGCTATCACCTGAAGATATTCTTGATATATTAAATGCTATACCTTATAATATCAGGATGGGGGCTATGATAATTTGGTTACAAAATTTTGTTCCACCCCTTCTTGAACAAAATCCGTTTCATATTGATTTATTTGCACAATGGACAGCAAACAGAATTTTTAAATTAGAGCAATCATCTTATTGGCCGAAAATAGGCATAAAATTTCTAGAAGAGATAATAAAAGTGTTAGAAAAATCATTTAAAACTATTGTCATCAGACCAATCTCAATGGATGACTTAGATATTTTACTGAATCATATAAAGCATATCTTAGAACTTAAAGAAAATTACAAAATCAATATGCTTTTGGGTGAAATCACTTCACAAGGTCCTCAGGAAGTAGCATTGATAATGTTGAAACGCTGTTACACAGAGGAGTTGGAAACATTCTTAGAAAGTTATTTGCCTGTTTATGCAACACAACATTTGTTTGACATGGATGACTCTTTGAGGGGGTACATAGATAATGAGATTGCTACTTGTGGTGGTCAAATAGACGGTGATAAATTAAAAATATTGCTAAATGCATTCCATTCTCCTACAAGCAGATTAGACTGTTTGCTCCAGGTTTTGAGAGCTCTTGATGTTCCTTGGCATCCTACTGTCCTTGATTTGGCGATTTTAGCAGCTGCATCCGTTACAAAAGACTACACAGTCTCTGATAAAGATCACATATTATCCCAAGAAATTCAGAAAGAACTTACTTATTGCAAAATAAAAGTTGTTATGAAGAAATACAACTTTCCGTATACATCTTTGGACTACAAATTAATACTTCACAAGTTAATTAGTGCGCCAAAAGTTGATTTAGGTGATTTGAATATAATAACGAAAGTAATGGGTTCTAATGCTAATTATTGTCATATCTTGTACATAAATAGATGTTTACAAGATTCTGAAATTAGAATGGCTTTAAATTATTTTGGACAGCTTTCAAACAAAGAGAAAGATATATTAATAAAAACAGTTGTAGCAAAATTTGAACAGATAATCGCCGAGCGTTCCAACAATTATACTTTAGAGCGAAATTATTTAGATTTCATTAAAGGAACGAATTATTTAAATGAAATTCAACACCGCGATATCGAGCAATTGTATAATAATAAGAATAATAAAAGTATTAAAATAGAGTATGAGAATATACAGCTACGAGAACTAGTTACTTTAGTGCGTCAAACTTCGAGTAGCCATCACGTTCATAGGTTCGTTTGCAACCTGTTAGATGCTAAAAAAGCTGTACCAGATATTGAGGCTGACTCACCTTCAAATTTGTGCGATTTCAAAAATGGACAAAATTTGGAACTCTTAACAAATACATGGAAAGTGTTTATTGAACTAGTACAAAAGTGCAAAGAGGAATATTTACATGATATGATAACACAACTCTATAAAGTGAACACTCTGATTCATTCCACTGTGATCGTGAAAAAATTAACAATTGCATGGAAATTTCATTATATCCACTTGCCTGTTCCATCCACATCAGCTCTTAATGAATTAATTGATATCTACTCTACAAGATGTGGTGTGCAGGGAAATCTGGAGACAGATCTTCCATATATTAGCAAATCCGACATAATATTACTCAGATTTATTGCAATTGCTCTGAAAAATGCTCCTGATAATTATACGCCTACAAAATCACTAGCGATATTAAAGAAAAAAGCAGCAAAAAGGCTGTTAACACAGATTGTTTCTTCACAAAACTTTGATGAAATTTTTGTGACGATGTTGTTGCTTGCTTTGAAAACTGACGAAGATTACGGAAACAGTTGGCTATTAGAAGCTTTACAGGGTCATAATGAAAATGTGTCTCCTAGTGCCGTTTGTTTCTTATCATCTAGCCCCATGCGAAGAACTTTTGAATTGGATACTTATATATTTGGAAACACAATCTCATACTCCCCACATTATATTTTAAAAACTAAATTTAATATTAATTTATCGGATATAGCTATACCTGGAAATACTGAAGAGACTTGGGATGTTAAAGTAATATTATTTTACGTATTAAAACAACGGCCGAACACTAGTTTTGATGAACTTCTCGAGTTCTGCCATGCTTTAAATATTCCTATGAGCGAAGGCTTATCCTTGCAGTTGATATCAATACTTTCAAATTGGAATTTGCGTTATAAAATATATGATGATGAATTGGGTCAGCGCCAGATAACAGTCCGTGATGATGAACATTATTTATATGAAAAATGCCATCTTATTTGGGAAAGCATAGATAAAAAAGATGCAGTCAAAAACATATTGAATGATTTCTGGAAAAATGGAGAAATTAGTTTACATGGCCGAGTGATATCTATAAATCCTTATTATTATGAAGTATATTTATGCCTCTACCGATTAATATTCGGACCAGGTTTGGAATTGAAGAATACAAAAGAATATTTTCTGCTCAATTTTTTAAAGGAATATCGGAGAAAGAGCGCACCGAAGCATTATGAGTTTGAAATATTTTCAGGTGCCATGTTTCCTGAAATTGGACATTATCGTTTACCATTCCACTTATTCACGCGTGAAGATAAATGGGCTAACTTAAAATCTGAAATTACTTTAGAAACTTATGAACGTTGGTTACCGGCTGTTTCACTTTTGTCCTTAGACACTGACACGCAGACTGCGAGAGATATGATTTGTAGTAATGCATTAAAACAAACAATGACTACGCGAAGACGAAATGACGAAGAAAACTCTAAAGAAATTGCTCCCTGGCATCTGACAACACGGGAGGAACCATTATTAAGAGCCGCTCATCGCTGTGTTAGACATATCGCAAATATGGAATGGACAGGTGCCTGTTTGTTCTACTTATTACAGGGCTGTGCCCAAGGAGCAGATCAAGTGGCAGCAGCACAGCTATGTTATGAGTTCGCGCAACGTTGGGCTGCTTTGCAGCCAGGAAACCGCGCGGTGCGCCAAATTGAGCGCTTGTATGCTACACTTTCGACGCGACATGCACTTTGTAAGATTGACTGGGCCAGTGATAATTTAGTGCGACTTTTAAACGAACCAGCACAGCTTATTCAAGAATTATACCTACATCCAGATTTCATAGATAAAATAGCTCGTCATAATGTGAATCGTACTGCGAATGAAATAGCTGATAAAAATGGAATTAACATCAGTTCCATAAGGTTACAAATTTTGGAGAATATACTTAATAAATCCAAACAAGAAATGAGTAATAAAAATTTAACCTTTTTAAACACTACAGAACTACTAACTTCTAAATATATCCTCAAAGCAACATGTCCTAAAATGGGAGCCATTTATCTGTCTCGAATCGCATTTGACGATGAAACTGATTACAATAAGGGCAAAAAAGTCAGAGCTTTACAATGTTTGATGAGTATAGTGGAACCTGATACAGCATTAAAAGTTACCAATAGGGATAGGGATGCTCTTTGGCTCTCATTATTAGAACTGTTGTGTGTAGTTAAATTAGAAAACATTGATATGCCTTGGGCTGTAGCTACGTTTTTGCAGGATAAAATATGTGCACTAAAACAGTCACTTCAAAATATAGAAGGAAACAATGAAGCCTTGAAAATAATCGCAGAACTCTCTTATTGGTATGGTACCCCAGATATAATCTGCGATGTAATTTGTAATTTATTACGTGCAGGCTTATATGCAGAAATAATACCGCTATTAATAAAAGCAGGTGGACCACCTAATAATATGTTATCCACCGCTTGGAGGGCTGTTCTTATATCTCCATTTAAACGAGCTGATTACCCAATTACAGAACATCAAAAAGCAAAATGTTTGAATGCTATTAATTTGTTACCAATATGCCCTGTCATAAAAGATGAAGATCTAATTGAAATATGGAAAAATTGTGTGAGATGTAAATGCTTAGGAATCGGTTGTTTAGTGTTACCTTATATGTCACCAGAATCTAGAAAATCTTTAAATGAGCTCACAAAAGTAGATAGAAGAAATCTTATAGCAAGTCTGAAGAATCTTCAATCAGAAACATACCTTGTATCTGGAGCTATGGATATCATTGAGGATATGACACCCAGAAACTATCGGTAATTTATATATTTAAACTATATTATAATGTGACGTCCTCATGGGGTAATGGCTAACGCACGACGGTACACTTGCGGAGGTCACGGATTCGATTCCCGTCTAGCATCTGGGTGTTTATGTATAATATATCGGTTGCCACAAGTGCCATATCACAAGTTCTATGCAACTTAGTTTGGGACTGCATGATGCGTGAAATGTCCCAATATATTATTATTAACTACATAATTATATACCTATTATAAATTTGTTTATAAAATACATAATTTTTTGATATATAAGTTGTATGTTAGGAAATAAAATCATGTATTTTAAAAATATTGCTTTTAATTCATAATTTTAAATTCATTATTTTATTAAAATCTGATTTCGAACATTTGGATTACAGGTAAAAGCCATTGATTTAATATATGATACTTCTGGACAAACCATGTCAAACAAGGGTGCATATATACCGTGGCCCCGTGCTAATTGTTCTGGTGTTTCGCCACTGTTATTAGGTTTGCTTGCCAGTTCAGTAACATCTTCACGTAAAAGCAAAACAAGCAATGTAGATTTACAATGACTAATTGCTGATGCTAAATGCAGTGGTGTTTGAGCTGGAACAAAAACTTACAATCAGTTCTCCTTGTACATGATTCATACTCTTGTACTCTATATACTTATTTACAAAAGAAAAGTATATTAATTATAACACAAGTGCTGCTTTAGGACTAGATGGCACTGAAAAATTTTTTTATTGCTCTAGCACAGCAGACAAGCTGATGGACCGTAACGAATTTAACAGTTACTGTCGCCTATGGATGTTGGAACACAACACAAAGTCATTATGGCAGCATACTTAAGATCAAAGGTGGTCGCCATCCAGGCGGGCTTGGGGCCCAACCACGTAGCTAGGGGAGTGGGTCGTTTTGTCGCCTTTTACGACAGGCCGACCCCGGCCGCAGAGGTTAGTATTCTTTCTTCGCCCCTGCACGGATAGAAAGATAGAATAGTCTTACTCAAAAGAAAAACCTTATTAAGTTGCATTTAAAAAGATAGTATTAATTTCATATAATATATTGGACGCAGCATGTTGGTCATGCTTGAGGTGATAGAAACATCTTTAGGCAATAGTGACCCACCTGCTGTTGGGTGGGCCATTGCCTCTAAAAGCAAGAACATTTTTTTTGGCAGTACAAGAAATTGAACTAGGTGTTCCAATTTCATTATATGTATTATTTGGCACACATACTCTCATAGATGAACAGTGGTTTTTTGACTAAAAAGTATACATACTACTAAATATATTTGGGGAATCAGAAGCCAGTATTTACAAGCTTTCTTGCCTTCTAGTAAATAAAAGGGAGATTCTCTAAGAAGCATTGACACTAAAAGCGAGCTAAAGATTAGCTCTGTGACCATACCCAATGGCGAATCTCAAACTCCAAAATGCAAGCTTAAGATACAACTGGGATTAACCACTACAATGATTAACAATTCAAAAATAATCTTGTTGCCAAAGGAACATTACAACAAACATAAAAATTCAAAAACAATGTTGCTTAATCTTTATTTTCATATATGTTATTATATTAAATACATATTTATTTTTCCATGAAAGTAACAATTTGTTATTCACCATCACTTGTAGTAAGTACACTTTGCTAGTAACAAAATATGAATTATGCATACCTCCATCAGACAAACTTCCAATATCAGCCCCGGCAGCTAGAAGCCTGGCAACAATACGATAATTGTTCCAATTGCAAGCGGAATGTAATGCAGTCCATCCTAATTGAGTCTTTGTATTAACATTTGCTCCTACACTTAACAGATATGATACAGCAGTTAAATGGTTGCCATAGGATGCACGGTGAAGAGGTGTATAGCCATCAGAGTCACAAGCATGAACCAAACCTGGCTGTAATTTTAAAATTTCTTTCATAGTCGTAACTTCACCATTCTCTGCGGCCCATAATATATGGTCTATAGGATTCGCTGGAATGAATATTTATAAAAGTTTAAATAAGTTAGTAAATTTCAACAAATATAAATGGGACTAGATAGCTCTGGCTTAATTATCAAAGTTTATTTAAAGTTACAATGGAAAGAAAACTTTAAAACTCTTTAGAAAATCAAAATATTTTTTAAATTGTGGTTTAACACATTCCATAATAACTTACATGCTTATATTGCTACTTATTAATGCCAACAAACAAAGAATTTATTTATTACATATTCAACTTTTACACATTGTTAGGTAACTAGTGAGCCAAACAATATTTTTTCAAGTTTTTTTTTTATTGCGTAGGACAGCAGACAGGCTGACAGCCCGCTTAGAATTTAGCAGTTACCGTCGCCTATAGGTGTTTGCAACGCCAGTGGCATCGCAAATACGCTGCTGTCCCATAAGGGTACAGGGACTTGGGTCACTAATGCCAGAACACAACACAAGGTTATTATGGCGGCATACTTAAGACCAAAGGTGGTCACCATCCAGACGGGCTTGAGGCCCTACCACGTAGTTAGGTTGGGTTGTTTTGTCGCCTTTTACGACAGGCCGGCTACAGAGGTTAGTATTCTTTCTCCACCCCTGTATGAATGAAAAGTTCAAGTTCTGTATTACAATTAATAATTTATTATATCTAAGAATTGGCAAAAGAAAAAGAGGTGGCTAATATAATAGATGATCTGGTGAAGTGTTGACTATATCAGGAAAACTATGGTCCCGTAAAGCAAGATCAGGAGAAGAATGGAGTTAATTGGGGGAGGCTGAATACTCAATTAATAGGAAGCAGTTACTCTCGCCTATGGATGTTTGCGACACTAGTTGAGAGTAGAGAGAGCGACACTACCTTTATGGGACAGCAACATGTTCATGATGGCACTGACGTTGCAAACACCCATGGGCAATGATAACTGCTAAATTCTAAGCGGGCAGTCAGCCTATCTCCTGTCCTATAGCATTAAAAAAAGCAATGAAATTGGGGTTAAAGAAAAATAATTAAGAAATTTCTTTGAGGCCAGCACATATATTTTATTCAGACTTCCTACATTGGCAAGGGCCTTGGTGTTTCAAACATCTATAGGCTATGGTGACCAGTTGTTAACAGGTGGGCTGTTTTCCTTCCAATTATAAAAAAAAATATATGAAACAAAAAGAATTCCAGCTAAATAGAACAAACTGAGATGGTATGTACCAGAGCCGCTATTGTTGCTCAACAATGTGCTTGTTAACGGATAAAATTGACTAAGGATGTAAAGGCTTCCTCGTTAATTATATTTGCTCACTTAAAATATGAATATATTATTGAACCAAGAATTACTTAATTCAAAACTTAAGCTAAATTGAATACCTATGTAATGGTTGAAAAAATAACTACAAAAACAGACAAATAATTTATTTGTTGAACAAAATTATTTGATAAGAAAACCTTTAGGATTTTTAACAGCATCTACATCTTGGTCAGCATCATCCCATCCAGAAACGAACATACTCGAAGTTTCTGGGTTCCTTTTGCATTTTTCTATTTCTTCTTGAATGTCCTTTAGGTCATTTATGGCTACATCAGAATCTTCTGAATCAGACATGGTTTACTTTTATGATTTATAATAGCTAGTACTTTTATTTAAAACAATCACCATTTAGAATGTATTTTAAATTGTAGACAGGCAGGTTTTTCAACCACCATGAGGAAAAACAAATAAATAAATTAAACAATATTTCAATGAAATTACTTTGGTACTTTATGAATTATGACCTGGTAACTAAATCTTTTAAATCTTCCATTTCTGAAATAGTGCTGATCGTTGATCGTTGAATGGACGAACAGTTGTTTTAGACTGGTAATGTGACGTAAACGGATAGACTAGTTTATCGCTACTCTCGTTTTTTTTTCCGCTTTTTTAATTGTTACACGAAATATTATTTACGTTGCAATAACGAATAATGACAACAGTAACCTTAATAGTGTTCTGTGACAATAACACAGTCAGTATCACGATCACGCGCTACGCAGTAAACGTATATTGTTAGAATTATTATTATTGTATCGTTTTCATTGTTGTATTTATTAAGCATTGCAACATAATGATAACGTCAGTGCCATGCGAAAGAGAATTTTCCAAATCCGGCAACATATTCTCAGATAGGCGTACAAAACTGACATCATCTAAAGTCACTCAAATAATGTTTTTGAACGCGTTGTAAATATGTACAGTAAACTTTACAGTAAGAAATTAATGTAAATGTCAAAATAAGTAAATAAATTTCGAAATACACCAGAATTCTTTGTTCATTTGCTTTGCACAAAAAAAATTCAAGCTATTGTATTACTGACCACTTCTAATAACAGGTTAACAGTTTAAGTTAACAGTTGTTGAAAAATAACACAACAGTATAATTCGTTACTGACATGTAACCGTTATTGCCATCTCTAAATATGAGACGTTTTAGCATTAGCATCGTGCCGTTTTATCTACAGAGTGGCCATAATGTAGCAAAGAGTCTTGACTAGATCCACTGATAAATATGAGCTTGAAAGGTCTTGTTATGAATTATTTAAATATATAAATAAGATCTGTTTACAACCAAAAACTGCCGTTTTACTGCACGATGCTTTAATTTATATACCTAATTATTTAGCCTGACAACACTGATTAGGCGGCCATGATTGGAATTAGAAATAATTTCAACATGGCTCCCGGTTGTTCAGAGTGTGTGTGTGTGAAAGTGCATTGGAATTATGTTAATATCTAGAGTATTTAGTGATAATTTTAGTGTTTAAGTGAAAAGTGTGTGCTTTAATGCAGCAGAATCCTTATCATGGCTTTGGATTTACGCCTGCATTCTCCTGCGGGCGCGGAACCTGTTGTTTATACATGGCCCCTTACTTCAGGTCATGGCTCGGTAAGGAAATGTATATTCTCTATTGAAATATTTTTTTTTTCTAATTTAAACATTATTTACGCGAATAATCTTTTGTTTATCTTCACTCAAACATTAAAAACATAAATTTAATGTAGCATTAGAAATACAGTGTCAGTTTCAATGTGATCTGAATTTACGATACCGAGGACCCAACTGACCCATAACAAGCACAATTTAGTGCAGAGTGTTGTTTAGGTTATGAGAAGAGTAAGCGCTATTATTTTTGATTACAAATATCTTAAAGCCGTTTAGGAATACTAAGCTATTTCTAACGTCACATGGGTATTGCAGCAGAGTGTATTGACCTCGTGTTTTGTCAAGGTGTCGGCTTTTTTTAGATGTGTACACACTGTTGCTAGTTTTCATTCGTCATATATTTACATTTTTACTAATGACATGATCTGGTATTACATACAGGCTATGAACAGAAAATTAATAAGTTACTTGTTGTATTTATTAGTAGATAATGAGGAGAATTATCGAAATTTGTTCAAGATTAAATAATAAAAAAAAATATATGCCATATGTCAAATTTGTAATTCTATAACTTATCCATTTCACCAAAAAATAAAATGTAAACAAATCGTAAAAAGGGTTTTTTGGTTTTTACAATAATCAATATGATATAAAAATTATCATAGCAACTTTTAATTATTTATTAGAAATATCTCCTATATTCTTATTTTTTATATTACTATTCCTTACTTTTAGAAAAAAAAACAAAATGATTTTATTTTTACATTTATGAATGATAAATATACATAATGCATATAAAATTTACATATTTACAACATTAATTGTAATAACTAACTTACATATAAAGAAATTAAAAAGACAATGTTTCCAAATCTCTTAATGGTTTTATATGCTGGTAATTATAAGTGTACTGTTCAATGTACTATTGTGGATTGAAAGGAGTGTTTTATTAGTACCTTTGGTAAAGTGGATAGAGTGTAGTTTAGTGTTTTTTCAAAACATTATAAGAATACTTTTCTTATTCATCTATATGCATATACTATACATTTTTATACATATTAGCTTTTACTATATTTAAAAGTGTATTTTAATCATTAAAATGATTAACAGAGGTTTTGAGAATTAATAAAGCAGAAATAAAATTATAACATATATATAAACTGACTGACTCATAAACTGCATCAAAGTTCAGGATTACTTTGAAATGATTTTTTTTAATAAGTATGCAAACTTTTTAGATTAAATTATATAAATATGGAGAGACTGGCTCTTAATCTAAAAAAAAAAGGAAAATTTAAAAATATAACTGCAATAAAACAAATGAATATAACTGGGAAAAGAAAATTTACTCATAGTATCAGATTTGCATGTTATTTATAGCAAAGTTTTAAATTTATTCTCATTGATTTTTTATTCTTTTGTCTATTGAATTATTGTTACCAGCAGAATTGTTGGGTTAGTTTTTTAACTCATCGAGAGTTTTTGAACTATGATGGATACTTCGTCCGAACAAGCGGCTCAAATTGTAGCATTGGTGCGGGAGGACTTGGTTGGATCAACGAACGATTGGTAGAAATTAAAATTTAAACCAGTCTACGGTTTCTAGAATACACAGAAGGTTTATGGAGACAGGTTCTTACAGAAGGAGACGTGGTACAGGCAAGACTTGAGCAACCACCGGTCGTGATGACCGATTTATTGTTACAACTTCCCTGCGAAATCGTTTCCTCACGTCAGTTAACATCAAAACAGAGCTTAATGAAGTGTGTGGAGTAAACATGAGTGCACGAACAATAAGAAGAAGGTTAAAAGAAGCGGATATCACCCCTTTTAGACCAGCAAATGGTTCAAAGTTGTCTGTAGCTCACAGACAACCTGGCTTAAGATTTGCGCCTGATCACCTGAATCGGACAGAAGAGCAATGGGCCTCCGTATTGTTCACAGACAAGTGTAGGACATGTTTATATGGTGCAGATGGTTGCAGAAGAGTCTTATCGTCGACGTGGGGAGCAATATGCTTATAGTTGCATTGAGGAGCGTATTCCTTTTGGAGGCGGTTCGTGAATGATCTGGGGTGGCATATCGATGAACGGGCGAACAGAACTTGTGTTCATAGACATGGTCCGTCAAAACGGTAATCTATTACCGTTTTGACGGACCCCCTCTAGGGGGTTTGACTGCACATCGCTACATAACAGAGATCTTAGAAGATCACGTGGTGCCTTACATGGGATTCATAGGCGAAACTTTTACTTTAATGCAGGATAATGCCCGGCTGCACGCTGCTGCACAAGTTCGACAATATTGTGAAGAGGTTGGGATATGTACAATGAATTGGCCAGCACGCAGCCCGGATCTTAATTCCATTGAGCATGTTTGGGACAATTTAAAAAGAGCTGTATATGGGAGAAACCCTTTGCCCACCACAGTGGCAGCATAAGAACAATACTTTCAGAAGAATGGGACAATATTCCGAACCCCAATAAAATCTATGGGGAACCAATTAGAATCCCTAATAAGGGCATGTGGAGGTAATACACCTTATTAAAACATAAATAAACCCTTGCATAAAGTTTGTGTCTATTGTTAAAACCAATTTTTTAATTAAACCAATTTTCCTTAAATTTCTGTTTTTTCTTCAAAAAAGTCCTTTCCAGTACACAAACTTAAACTTAAGGATATGACCCTACGCTGTTTTAAAGTTCACTAACCAATCTAGAGGTTTCAATTTAAATCTGTATAGAAAGTTTGCATACTTGGTTACAATATTTATTTCAAAGTCGTCTATTACTTTGATGCAGTTTCTGAGTCCGTCAGTGTATATTGTCCTATATTTGATAAATCTCATTAATGACCTACATTATGCGGATTATTATGTAAAGGCTATTATTATGTAACTTATTAGAATGAATCAAATTTAATTTAATATAATGAATTAAGTTCCATATATAAAAATAAATAAAACAAGTCTCATTAAAAAGTAGTCACTTAATGCAGATGGTAAATTTGCTTATGCAACATTTTACTGGATATTCAGGTGCACAAAATGTGTTCAAAATGTTTCTACTGTCACCTGCTCCTTTGTGTGTTGATGTTATTTATACAATTGAAGCCTTCTAGTTAATAGCACAAGGTTTTTATTTGAAAGTTATTTTTATTCTTAAACAGTTAATTCATTGTGCACATGCCTGGTAGTATAGTTATGTAAATTTTTTAATCATCCATTTTTAACCTAAAATTCATTTATCTAAAAATATTTGTTTAGCCTATTTAAATGCTGGGTGTTCACATGTGAACTGCACACATGTTTTTTTTTTCTTACTTATTTATTTTCTACAAACTTATTTACAAGTATAATCTAAATCAAAAGTTATTATAATCAAATCTTACTACTTTATTATTTACTATTTCAAATTTTAGTACTGGACTTTATGAGTATAATGCTATTTCCCTTATTTTATTAAATAATATACATAATAACATTTTTTAATTCTTATTTCTATTTATTACTACTTTTATTAATTTACTACAATACTTTATAAACTTTTCGTATTGTTTCTTTTGCATCAGCTGTTTTATATTTTGTTTTTCAATTTCTAAATTAAGCACAATTCCCATTTCACGTTTTTCCAGGTAGTATTATAAGCAACTTCTGTCAGGGTTCAGGCTCCAATTGCTATTTATTGTACAATAATAGCTAAATAAAGTTTCATACAGAGGTAAAATTATAATTTACTTTGGTATAGACCAACTATAGAGTTAACAGGATGACCACAAGGTCAATGGCCAGCCATTCAGGTGGTTTCTTATCGGGAAAATGCCACCTCCATTAAGTTCAACACCATTAAAGCTTAAATATGTTGACAGTTTTGCTAAAATCAGTGTAATTCAGCTTCTTTAGTAAATATTGAGTATTGAATCTATCATGGATCTTTACAACTTCTTTTTAACTTTGACTTTCTTATCTGTTCTATAGCTCATAAAGCAGCAAAAAATAGCTTGAGCACACCTTTGTACAATTTTTTTAATACCTAATCCAAACAAATAACCTTTTAGAAGACATATCACCAAAATTCTATCTGGATAACCTAACTGTATACTTCAAATGATATTATTGATACAAATAAAGTATATTTTGTTACAATGAAAATAAAAAGGTTCTTAGAACAACAAGGTGAAAAATATTGTGTGGTGCACAAATTTTTCATGATGGCAATTTTTGAGATTTTAATTAAAGCTTTCAATTAAGATGATCTAATTTTTATTTTTTGATGATTATGTAGCCTAATTTAAGGGATTGATAAGCTTATTACTATGTTTTCTAAAACCTATTGAAGTATTGGATCTGAATTAGTGGTGGTAGTGAGTGAGAATGACACCAGTGAAACCAAAAAATTATTCTATCACTTTGCTTTGCTTGAGGTATAATTTGGCCAGCAGCTGTATCTCTCAGTATATATTGAATAGAACTAATGCTTTAAATGCTGGAATGAAATCTTTAACATTTAACAAGTTATTTTAACTTTTATTCACTTGAATATGGGAGAGGCCTTGTGAAGTATCCTATAGCATAGCAAATATTTTTTAAGCTGTAATATAATTTTTAGTACTAAGTTTGTATATAATATCACACAAAGTTCATATAACATATCACACCTCCTACTTCTTGTTTGTTTTTATTGTTCTGTTGTTGTTTTTTTTTTATAAAAGCTAAAGAACTGTTTTTATCATTTACACTAATTAATCCTATACTGCAATCATTATGATTGTGAGTCTTATCACTCAATGTCAAGAGTATGCAATTATGACAGGTTTTATTTTTATTATTTGCATATTATTATTGTTTCTGTTAACATATAATACAAATAATACTAAAAGTGCAGCTGGATTTGCCAATGCATTTGGCATTTATTAAATACTGAAAACAAGTGAAATAGTTTTGGGGGCAGCTATAAGATTCCAAAAAATCTGAATGACATTAAAATTTATTTAAAATTATAATAACTAATAGTAAAAATTTACAAAGGAAAAATTTATTAATACAAATTTTCCTATGTAAAACATCACTATACATACTTTGTTAATTGTTACAGGAGAAACACGATGGAGCCTTGGAGATATTAGAAACCATAAGGTACAAAATTTATTACTTTTTAAAAATATTGGCTTAAAACTAACTGAATTGTAAAAATGAATACAAACATAATAACTAGCATGATTCAAATAATTTATTTACCCTCACTATTGATACAATCTAAGCTTGACAATCACTGTTTATGAAAACAAAGGTAATTATTTTAAATATTTTCAGAAAAAATTAAATTAAAATATTCTGTAATAGGTATAATGTATGTATAGGGTAAATATTTGGATTAAAAATTGATTCATACATACTATTTTTTTAATTACCAAATAACATGAAAGGTCAATGTATATACTCAAAACATTTTTAGAGTTTGCCTGGAACTAATTAAAGAACATAAATAAAGTACTCCGCCATTTAAAAAGTATGTTTGTACTTATTTGCGCACATAAGAAATACTCCTTTGGCATAACAGCACAAAAATAGCTGAAGATTCCATCCCTTATTCCGCAACTCTGTAAAAGGAATAAATGAATTAATACAATAAAAAGAAAACATACAGACAATTAACCTCAAATCTATAAATGCACTCAAAAAGTTTTTTTTTTATGATAAAAGACACTTATCACAAATTTTTACAATAGCATATCATTCCCTACCATATACAGGGTGACTTTGACAAACCCGTCCAAATTTTTTTTACGCACTTAACATAATTTAAGGAACCCATTTTTGCAAAAAAAATTGTATGTTGAATTTTCACCATAAAATATTTCATATAGGATCATTAATTCAATCGTACAGAACAATCATATGGTGCAAACAACGTCGTTAACTTGTTATTACCTGTCTCTGTCACAATCGCGTAAATGAGTAGTGCGTATTCGCTCACCCGGTTTAATGCCGCCGTCCTCGGCCTTTTACTAGGTCAGATGGAGAGGTCATTGACACTCTCGCGGCGTATTATGTAAATTGCGAGTTCTTTGAATGACTTTGTGATGCTGATTAATTAACATTTTTGTACTATGTGATACAAAATTAAAATACATGTTTCTCATAACTTTTACTAAAGATTCTTCAGTGTGAATTTGGACGGGTTTGTCAAAGTCACCCTGTATAATTTAAAACAACATACACACATGTATATTTATGATTTTTTTTCAATCTCCACTGATGTAGATGTTCTAAATTTATGATTTACGAATCTATACAAATAAATAAAATTGGAGGGTCTGTTTGTAATATTAAAATAACACTAAGTGCATTCAGACGTATAAAATATATGGTACATATACCAGAACAACATTTTTTACAATTTTTGTCTGTCTGTTTGTTCCGGCTAATCTCTGAAATGGCAGAACCGATTTTAACGGGACTTTCACTGGCAGATAGCTAATGTAACAAGGAGTAACTTAGGCTATTTTTATTTTAGAAAAATAAAATAGTTTATTTATTTATTTATTTCAACAATGATCATACAGCACAAATTTCAAACTTACATACTAATACATAATAAACAGGAAATTGGCCAAATAAGATCACACTTTGTAGACTGACATTTATATAAAGAAGACATAATAAAAAAAGTAAATAGAATGAAATATTAATTTTAAATTTTTCATAGAATAGGTTTTGTTAAAAATGATAAGTTTTGAAAATTTTAAAATCCAATTTTAGTTGACCTCAGATTTATATCATCAATCATATGAAATAGGGTTCCGCTTAGGCTGGACTTAGTAGGTTGAATTTCCAATTTAAGTTGACCTCACATATCCAAAAAATGCTGCCCAAAGTCACTTTTGCACATGGACCGAGTCGCGGGCACAGCTAGTATTTAATAAAATACTTTGAATATGGTTATGAGTTTTCAAGGAAACTTAACAAACAATTATAAGCTAACTTCATGGTGTTGGTCTGCACGCGAATCATAAAAATTTTAATCTTATAATTTTTTTGCAAACGCGCCAAAAGGAGTTAACAACAAAAATGTACATAAAGCTTTAGCTTTATGTACATTTATCTTTAGATAGGCACAATCAATTTGTTGAAGGCAACTTTCAGTGTTGTTCATTCCTTGTTTATTTAAAGTTTTTTATGTGATAGAAACTAGTGGATTGTCTGTCTCCCACTTTACAGGGATGTGTATTATTTAGAACCTGTAAATATTACTTTTTGTTTCTTAAATTTTGAAATTGCAAAAGAACTCTATGAAACAAGAATAAATTCTGAGAATGTTGAAAAATTACCAGAACTCCTTAATTCCTCCTCAGATCAAATTAATCACTTTCTATTTAATTGTAAAATATAATAACATCATTTTATCTATAAAAAAATTATTGTCCCTGATACTTATAATTTAAAAATGCTCCTTTCGATTTATTTTACTAAGTATATAAACACAAAATTTAATTTTAAAAAAGTACACTTGCGCCATCCTAATGTGTATGAAATAATACCCAAATCATGTGGCAAATCATATTAAAATTAGCTTTGCAAGTTTATGATTCAACAGGCTTTGGCAGAAAGAGAAAAGCCAAATGCTCTGTAGCAAAAATTAAAACTGGATAAAAAGGTCTATTTGCTTTGTTAAATCAATAAATGAAAATTTTGTTATACAAGGTGACTTTGACAAAACCGTCCAAATTCACACAGAAGAATCTTAGTAAAAGTTGTGAGAAACATGTATTTTAGTTTAGTATCACATAGTACAAAAATGTTCAGTAATCAGCATCACAAAGTCATCCAAAGAACTCGCAATTTACATAATACGGCGCGCATGTGTCAATCGGTGTCAAACCTCTCCATCGGTACCGCAAAAAACTGGCAATGACCTAGTACGAGGCCGAGGACGGCGGTCATTGCATCTGTGCGAGCGAATACGCATGCTCACTTACGCGGTAGTGACAGAGACAGGTAATAACAGGTTAACGTACGAAGTTTGCACCATATGACTATTTTGTACGATTGAATTAGTGATCATATTTTCCTTGGAATGAAATATTTTATAGTGAAAATTTGACATACAATTTTTTTTGCAAAAATGGGTTCCTTAAACGATGTTTAGTGCGTAAAAAAAATTTAGACGGTTTTGTAAAGTCACCCTGTATAATAAAAGTACTACATTAAAAACTTCGCAAGAATTGATACTTAGATTGGTCTGACTGAATTTTGAATAAAATGGGATAACCGACAATATCAGTGCTAACGCATTTGACCTAAGGCACGTGTCGAGACTAAAAAGTGATGCAAAGCTAGAGGGCGCCCGATCTACATCTTAACCCCGCCGCCAGATAACCTAGAGACGGCCTTGAACATACAGAGTTAACAGACGTTCAGGGACGCGCAGTCGCTCTTGTAACATTTTCAAATACGAAATTTGCATAAAAATATAAATAAAAGGATCAATATTAAATAATATGTAACTAGTCTTCCATAGATGAGGAATGACATGGCTGGTCGACAGCTGACTTTTGTACACAGTTACTTACGTACTATACTTTACTCACAATAAATAGTTTACTTATGCTTTTTTAAAATTTTTGTTTCCTTTTAATCACTGTTCAGAAGTGATTTGCCTCGAGAGCATCTTATCTGTTCCTGCTTTATGTTCTCTAACAAAAATAATGGTTTTTTAAATATAAAAAAGATAAACTTACTTGGAAGTCTTGTTGAAATCTCAGCAAAAAGTTATTAAACTCCTTCATTTACATACAAAGTTCACTCTTTCAATTATACAAATATCCTAAAAAAACAACTCATTTTAATAAAATTATTTTTATTATTTTTACAACAAAATAACATTAACATTTGTTAAGTTTAATCATAAGTAGAATATTTTCAGTAAAGACTACCCTTAGTTACAAATTCATAATTCATATTTCGCAAGGCCCATGTGTATGATAAAAGTTGAATAATTTATTATATTTTTAAGTAATACAATTTGAATGTTTTCATATGAAAACGTGATATTTTAAATCCAACACATGTTAGTCTATTTTTTTATTCAAACAGCATCATTATCCGTTATTTTATATTTAAGAAGGGCATTCCAAGTTCTGGGATATATGCTCTTGGTGAACTTTGCGTAAGTTAAAGTACTAATGATACAAAGGTCAATTTCAAGTGAGATAACTTTTAACGACCAAAACAAGGTGCCCTATTTCAACATTGAGACATAAAGTTAGTCCAAGATCATTCAATTAAGATCCTCCTGGTTCTGTCTGTGGGGAAGGATTACTTTCATAGATTACCTGCCTCCAAATGCTACAGTCAATACAACTGTATTATCTCGTGAGATGTTTTACTTGAAGTGTGGGGTCTTATTTTATTACATATCTTTCTGGTCTTTATTACAATAACCCGTTTATGCTGCTTTCCACGACGATTTTAGTCGCTGCCGTAATGATATCTAGACAACTAATTAGAATATGTATAGTTATAGTTATACATATTTCTTTCTTCAATGCAGCAATGTACAAAACACTCTCCCTCTCTTTGATACACCTTCTTCTTCCATCATTACCATACAGCATGATCTTACTCTCGTCAGAAAAGCGAACTTTGCTTCAATGAAGGTATGCCCAATTTAAGTGCTCAAGTGCAAAGTTGAGGCGCACTCTTTGTTCATCCAGCAACGCCACGACTTGGGAGGTTTCTGTGGGCGAGGTATCCATATATTTTAAGAAATATCTGTGGTAATGTCACAGAGCTCAGTTAAAAAAACGATAATTTATGCAAAAGAATGTGATAAGTGTAGAAATTCCGACAGAATACACATTGCAAACAATCTCTACATCTACATTCATTTATTGGAAGAAAATTCTAAAAATTAAATTCAAATTTGGAATTCTGGTACACCATTGTGTAGACTAAACTGCCAGCTATTTATTGCCATATTTTATTTAATGATATCAATCCTCGTTTTCATGTAAATGCTGCCTGAATAACACTTGCAGTAGTGTTTCATTTTTTTTATGAGATATCTATATCTATACTACTATTATAAAGAGGAAAGATTTGATTGTTTGTTTGTTTGTTTGTTTGTTTGTTTGTTTGTTTGTTTGCTTTGAATAGGCTCCGAAACTACTGACCCGATTTAAAAAATTCTTTCATTGTTGGGAAGCTACATTATCCCCGGGTGACATAGGCTATATTATATTTTCAAAAAAATTAGGGATCCTTACTAAAACTCTAATAATGTAACCCAAAGTGTAAAAAAATTACCTAAAATATTATTTAAAACGCGTGCGTTGCGAAAACTATTGATGATAGAATAAAATAATGTACTACAACTTTGCAGAACACATCATTATTTACAAAAAGTGTCGCGACAGCATATGTCTAACTATTATAGTTATGCCACAATAAGTGTTCTTTTATTTTAAAAATTTAATTGAAATGCCGCCCCTAGAAAAGGCTCTTTATTTGGATCTTGGTATTAATCCTTATCAAAATAAATTACTTCATATTCAAAACTGTTTCAATACCTTTATATAACTTTTTGAATTATTCAATTCGGATATTCCATTCGAAAGATATCACGAGTTTAAAAATGTAAGTATTAGAAAAATGTTGCGTGGTAGCCGCTCACCCTGTTCGGCTAGCTAGGCAGCACCTTAAGCAATGTAGGCGTGCGTCACTGGGGTTTTTACAAAAAATAGAATACTTATTAAAAACTAACGAAAAATAAATAAAAAGTAATAACAAAAAAAATCATTAAAATAAAAGCTCAAAGAAATAATAATATTCAAACTTTCTTTATAATTTTATTTTTTTAGTAACCTGACGCAAATAGAAGGGTTTGCCCTCAGGGGCGCTCCTCTGTCCGAGGAGTGCACGGGTGTGCATACCCGAGGTGCCCGAGCATCCGTCGCCTCACTCCCCTCTCCGTTCGAGGCGACAGAGTCCTATCTTTCTTCCCGTCTAGCTCCTACATCCTTTCCAACTTAGCTCTCTGTTCGTGGCGTGGTCCCCGGTGGGATGGTTGCGAATACTGATTGGGGTCCCTGGGACCTGATTTGGTAGTCGAAATCGTGCCTATTTCGACTGCGCCTGCACAGAGAGTGTTCCCGGGGCGGGAATTGCATCCTCGCTGTCGGTTGGTCTTGCTGGGCCGGCTACGACGTCAGGCGACTCTGCTTTTTCTGGAGTGTCGTCTGGTAGTCGTACCCACGCCTGACTAGCACGCGACGGGGATGCGAGTCCCGTCCGGAATTGGCCGCGGACCTGTCGCTCCCGGCCCTGGTTCTGTCCATGGTCGGGGGCGATCCTGGATGGACGGCCGTCGCCTCCTTTTGCGAGGCAGTAGTGTCTGCAAGGGAGGCGGCGGAACGGGAGCGGAAGTCCGCCACCGCACTCCCCTCCCGCCAACGTAGGCCGCGTCGTCGGCGCCGGAGGGCGGGCAACGATCTCCGGCCGCCGTAGAAAGCGGCCGCGGGCGGCCCCTCGGGGGAGAATCCGCCGCCCGCACTATTGCCGTGAGGGAAAAGGCCGCGTGTTGTTCCGCAGCCCCCCTCAACTCATAGAGTTGTTACAAGAGAGCGCCGGGGGGACGAAAGCCTGACCCCCTGGCGCCAGCACTTTAGAAGGGGCCCGCTTTAAGACAAAGCGTGGGCCGGCGTCGGCCCGGGCCACGAGATCGGCAGGCCATATATCCGTGGGCCCGGGCGTAGGCGATAGGAGAACAGCGGGGTTTTTTAGTGGGTAGTCGGATGGTCGAACATCTTTTCCGGAGTCCCTTATATCCCTCGGTCCCCCCGGGCCGGGGGAACCCGTCAAGAGAGGTTTTTCCCCGAGACCGAAAAAAATAGAAGGGTTTAATTTTTTGTTAAATACCCATGCGAAGCTGGGACGGGCTGCTAGTACTATATACATATATTATTTTCGTATTAAGTTTTAATAATAGTAGTATATTAGTATGATACCTATTGATCGATCAATAGAGAAAATAAAACAAGTAATTTCATAAGAAATACTTTGTAAAAATGGCCCTTTGACCTCTATTGTGCGAGTGGAAATAAATGGAAACTAAATTTATTCGTGCTTTGCTGCCGTACCACTGCTGACGTTTGTTGAGCTCTTCAAGAATTCTATTTTTTATGTGTTCTAGAAATAAACCCTTAAATCTTAAATTATATAACACTTTGAAATTTGTGTACTCATAAAACATAAGGCGACACAGGTGATGTGCACCTGTTATTATTGCATCCAATATTCCAATGTTTGCAATTGGTTAAACGGTCATAAATATATTTTGTAGTGTTTGAAACTAACTAGTTTCGTAATAGTTACTTACGTAACAACATACTTGTTATATTGCTTGAGTAAAGGTTTTTTTTAAGAAGGTGTATAGTTATTATTATTTCGGCGTTCATTAATCTTATAAAATAATAATATCGTGTGATCGCTGCAGTATATGCACACCTGTTTTGTTTTTGTCGGAAATAAACGAAACCGGGTCCCACTAGTCCTTTTTTATCGTTACGTCGGGATCGCAACGCGAGAGCCTTCACTGTGACCTCTTTCTGTCCGAGCGGGCGCTCAGCCGTGCGTGCCCTTGATATTGACCCATTAATTGATTTTATTTATTTAATAACAGATTCGTTTTCACGACTTACTTTCGTAAAGTAATATGAATATTTTCTTGATTATGAGATTATGTAAATAATACGCTTGTATTGATTTTTTGCCGTTGAATTTCAGCTTTACTTCTCTATACGATATACGAGTAACAAGGCTTGCTCTTTGTTTTAAAATATATCGTATTTTAAATTTATTTAACCTTTCTTCTTCCTACAAGAGTTTTATCCGGGTTGTTGCTCATAAAATTTGGATTCACTGTTAAATTGTTGAAAATGTCGCAAGGCTAGACATTTTGCACTTTTTTAGCGTTGTTCCTCTCTTGTGATAGATACTTCGTTTACTTGTGCAATGAGACGTAAGAAAATAGATCAGCTAAATGTAGCCAAATTTGGGTTTTAGAGAGGGAACTGTTACCTGAACGCCAACCCGAAAGATTAACTCGAATACCGCCCTTTTATCTGCACCTGTGATTTAGCTAATAATCTCTCACCTCTTATCAGGGAAAGAGAGAACGAATCACAGATATAGACGTGGCTGTGTTATTATTTTTGTATATTCTTCCGTGTTACGCCCGCCAGCAGGATTAGTAGGGCTATTCTACTAATAGCTATTCTACTACCCTACTGGTGTCTAGACTTATTTATATAAAGCTAGCTTTATCCTCATAAAATTATGAAATCGAAAGTAATGTCGTATTTTGATACCTTTTTCCGATAAACGGGTCGATATACTATATCGACGAGGCACTGGATAAGGGTTGTGTAGTATATTTAAAAAATACATCTTTATATCACGAGAAAAACAAAAGAAATAAAAATAACATAATACATAGTCTCGCAAACATTGCTTGTGTGGGACACACAATTTAATGTTATTTGTAATACAAATGTCTGGGGGCAAGTATTGGAATCTATGTTTTCAGATTTATCCAGCTGGATATTGAACTGGGAGCATCTAGATCACAGTGGCTCGAAGAAGACAATGTTCTAATTACGACCTTTAGACTGGACTTATCATTAGGAATAATATACCTCTTGAGCATAATCTGATATTGATAAGTCCAGCCAAAGTCAATAACAAAGAAATACGTTTCAATATAAAACAGGCCTAATCTATTACAGGACACACATACATTATATATAATAACATTTAAAACTGATTGTTTTTTTTTTACGGATGTCACATCAGTGATTATTTGCAGAACTGTGTTTTCTAATCAGTTAAGATTAAATTGTTTAGATTAAAACTAATATATGTGCGATATTTAAATTGAATTTATAACGATTTTCAATGCCAGTCGAATATCATATAGCACAGTCGTGTCATTTTATTTCGTCGTTTTTGATAGTACATAATATGTAAACCCTCTCGGGAAATACGTTGTTGAGACATAATTCTTCCCTTTCGGTTTGGCAGTAATTTGTTTTCTACTATTGGTGTAATATATAAGTTATTTGAGAAAAGCAGCGATGTAGGGGACTTTTTAACCACTAACGTCTTCGCAGTCAAGTCAATATCTCTTGCCAGGCTTCCGTTTTGTATAACGGACAAGGGGATATAGCACCATCATTTCCTATCGGAGTTGTTGAGTCAGTTGCCAATTACTCCAATAGAAGACGAAAAATTATTATCATATATAACGAAATGTAAACCCCACTCTCTAACTAGAACCTAGTAACTATTCAACATTAAGAATGATGATATCTTCGTTAATAAATATCGATCTCTCTTAAAGCTTAAATGTAAATAAAATTAGAGAAATTTATATTTTAAGAAACTTAATGTTAATCTAGTACACGACTAGTTCAATGACTACTACATAAGTGGTATTTTACAGTCGAATCTCCGGGTTGGATTCTCACACGGGACAATATATCTCCAAATTCTGACTTATACAGGGTTATTAGTAATTCGACGTAGGTATTCCCGTTAGGAGGTGATAGGGGTGACTGTTTGTGATAATTTTAACCCCCATATGCATTATGCAAAAGTGAACCATTTTTGAGTTATCATGTTATTTAGCTTTTTTCGTGAAAAATTTTTTCTTCTGATTTATAAAAACGATTAAACACTAGTTATTTATCAATATTAAAACAACAATTATCGGTCCAAGTTTTAAAATGCGAGACAAACAACGATATTAATTCAATCTTTTTTTGAGATTTTTTTTCCACTAAAATGCCATAAAAACAAAAAAAGTTTTGAAACTAGGCTTGCAGATTATTTTAAAAACATAGTCGTTTTCTTAGCTCTCCAATAATGCATAACAACTAGGTACTTGTTTAAAAGAAACTTTAAAAAAATATCACAAAGGAAGCAAGCGTAAATTCGTATTCAAATTTAACTTAAGGTCGTTCTTTAAATTTTCACAAAATACCCAATATAAATATAACAAAAATACAAATTTAAAATAAAATTTGGACTAGTAATAGTTTAGTAGTAATAACAATTAACAATAAGTAACAATTAGCCTAATTAAAGTTCTTGCTCGAAATGACTTCCCCTATTGCGTACGCAAAATCGCATTCTTTTTCTGAGTTGTGACTTGTATTAACTACCGAAGTAGTCAAATTATTCCGCATCGCATTTTCTGCGTTTATAATTCTTTTTTTGAGTTCTTGCGCGGATGACACAGGCGATACATCGTTAACTAGGCATTTTATGTGAATGGTGGATTCGTCGGTCCATAGGATTTTTTTCAAAAAAGACGCGTCTCTTCTTTCAGTAAAGCAACTCTCCTTTCAGGGTCCTCTTAGCGAATAACTTGCACAGGAGTATAATGCTAAGGATAGAATCCTGCTTTAGGCACTGTAAACCACGCTTTCCATTGTGTTACAGAGATTCGTGTGGCCACTGTGTTTGCCGAAATTGTTGGTTCATTGATAAATTCTTGCAGAATATCCTCTTCGTAATTAACAACATAGAGGGGGGGTCTTCCGGCATTAATTTGTCGTCTATTTTGAAAAAAGAACTCTTTCAAAACTTTGTTTTTTTTTCTAAGCTGCCAGTTTGTTTCCTGAATTGGCTTGGCATTAAACCTATTTGCAAGTTATTCAAACAGCGATTTTAAAATTAGTTCGAATACGAATTTCCGCCTGCTTCCTTTGTGATCTTCTTTTTTTCCTTTGATATAAGTTCCTAGTTGTTATATATTATTGGAGAGCTAAGAAAACTGTTATGTTTTTAAAATAATATGCAAGCCAAGTTTCATATCGTTTTTTTGTTTTTAAGGCATTTTAGTGGAAAAAAATCTCAAAAAAAAAATTGAAATAATGTCATTTTTCGTCTCGCATTTTTAAATTTGGACCAATAATTGTTGTTTTAATATTGATAAATAACAAGTGTTTAATCGTTTAAAATCAGAAGAGAAAATAAGCTTTAAATTGGTACTTTTTATACATTTTTGATGTTGCATTTTTGACTTATATTGAAAACATGCATAATGCATCGATTTGCATGCATATGGGGGTTAAAATTATCGCAAATAGTCACTCCTATCACCTCCTAACGGAAATACGTCGAATTACCAATAACCCTGTATATGTCCTTAGATTGTTTCATCTATATGAAACAATGAAGGCTCTGTAGCAGGGGAAGGCCTTCAACAAAATTGACGCTAGATCCGCGTAGAATATTGCATTCTATACCTACATTTATTTATTGTTAAGATAAGGAAGTGAGAGAATAACATGTGTATTTATTTATAAACAGATGGGTGTGCGACGACTTGCCCGAGATGAAGGCGGCGCTGGAGAACAACATTCTGTGCGATTACGACACACATTCGTACGACAGCATGCGAGCCCTGTGCGACAGGTTCAATCGCGCCATCGATTCCGTCGTCGCCTTGGTAAGGTAGCCTTTTATAATGTATCGAATTCGATTAATCCGTAACACACAAATTTATGACTGTTTTAAGTTATTAATATAAAATTGACAATATTTTAAAGTGAATACAACAAACATGTAAGAGTTCATGTTTCCATGACTAAACGGATATTTGCGCAACTTGTTTAGTTTATATTATTTTAACGGAAACTGCAAAGCTATTTTTATTCAATAAATAACAAATATAGTTTCGATAGTTTATGTTATGCAAAACATGAGCCCGACCATGGGTAAAGCTTAGGTAGAAATTGAAATGTTTTTACAATCCAAAGTACCTAAAAACCTTGGTATCTAACATCCATTTTTATTTAAAGTTTTGAATAAATATACATAATATAAATAAGTATATACATATATTTTTCAACTATCTATAAATATTTTTTAAGGGTTGTTGAATGTTTAATGACAAAAAATAAAATTCAATTTTAATTACAAATATTTAAAAAAAATTATCTGTATTCCGAGATATTCCATCTGCCAATTAATATACAATTTATGAGTTAATCGCCGATAGCAATTTATATTAAGCGCATTATCGGTATGTTTCAATAAACATTGACTAACAACGTTAATTTTGAAATATTAATAACTTAATCGTATATACAAAGTTTATTAAATGCCATTGACCTTTCGAATAACACACTATTCTATAAATAATCAATAAAATCAATCATAATTTACTGTAAATAAATTATAGTTAAAAAAACTACAAAAACACGTTTTTATAATTAATCAAACTAAAAAGTAAAAAATCATTCTTATCTGGATAAAAATACTGACGAATGTCACTGTTCTAAAAAGCGTGAGGTGCTCGATATCAATCATTATAATTTTTTTATACTAGTTTCATTCCGAAATGCAGAGATAGTTTAAAAATATTGTACAAAGCACCCCACGCTTTTAGAACAGTAACATTAATTTTCTCCTCAGTGATTTTATTCCTATGTTAAGAATTATTTTTTACTTTTTAGTTAGATTAATTAATAATTATAAAAGCAGGTTTTTGAGTTATTTAAAGTATAATTTATTTTAACTTTTAGTTTTATTATGTAACTATAGAATATAATTTATTTATTGTCAATTCCTGATCGATAAATGTTTTTATTAATTTAACGACATCTATCGGCAGTTTTATTATTTAACGCCAGTTGGTATTTCGGCAGAAGGGAAAGAAAGCGTCAATCCTGTTAAGGACTATAGGACAAAATTATTAAATTTGTGTTAATGTTGATTTTTCTATCATAATTTTTTATTATATACATAGATATGTATATAATACATAATTATGATGTTGTGAAGTTAATATAAAGCGTGTAAAGTGTCCCAACTCAGTTCCAATTCGATCGTTGCGTGGCTCATTTAAATTGACAACATTACATGTTAATTAAATGTCGTAAAAGGTCGCCTGGATTCTCCGGAAAAAACGTAAGTTGTCACAAAAATACCTTTAATTATAAACAAAGAAAATTCTAAATACCAGGAGAGCTGAAACAAAATGTCTTTTTTTATTGATGTAGCAGACAGGCTGACGGCTCACTTAGAATTTAACAGTTACCGTCGCCCATGGGTGTTTGCAACGCCAGTGGCACCGCAAACACGCTGCTGTCCCATAAGGGTACAGGAACTTAAGTCACTAATGCCGGAACACAACACAAAGTTATTATGGCGGCATACTTAAGATCAAAGGTGGTCGCCATCCAGGCGGTCTTGGGGCCCTGCCACGTAAGGTGAGTTGTTTTGTCTCCTTTTACGACAGGCCGACCCCGACCGTAGAGGTCAGTAAGTCAGTATTCTTTCTCCGCCCCTGCACGGATAAGATGTCTAGAAAATACTAATAGAATTAAAAAAAATTAAATGACTGCATTACACAAATGAGCTTGTTTTAATTGTCAGACGTTTACGTAGTGTTTAAAAATTTGCAATATAATGTGTCCGGAATCAATTGTGAATATTATTGCTGATTTAATGCGTTGACATCAGCATACCACTAAACTTGGCATACTTTTCATTCGCGGAAACTTGTCAATGTCACATGAATCTATTTATATAAGCGCTGTTCTAAATTTTACTGCTTCTCTTAATTTTTTAAATTTATTATTTAACTACTTAACTGAACAATACTTCATAACAATAGCATATATATATGTAGAATTATTAGTTTAGGACACATTCTCGTAAAACGTACAATGATCATGTCATTGTGATGAATAAAATATCACGTCAAATACGAGGTATAACAGAATGTAAACCATGAATACGGAAGAGACGAAACACCCTTGAAGATATTTATACAGCGCCAACGCTCAATAGCCAAATGTTGAGTCAGATAGATAGATATACAACGAGCACGGCGAGTAACATGTGCGAAACGGTGCGGTGAATGTGGGGCAGTGAGGGGCATTAGCAGTGAGTGGGGCGCGGGTGCGGGGGCATGAGGGCCAAGATGGCGGCGAGGACGCAACGATCGATGTCCGCAGACGCCACACGCCGCACGCGAGGCTATCTCTATTTATACACGACTGATTTGATTTGTTGCAGTACCATTTCCACATCACATTCTAAATGTGTGAACTACAAATTTTTTATTATTATATACACATTTAACGCATGCTTTTAATAATAAATTAATAGCAAAAATGTAATGCTTTATTTATATATTTTGCCACGTTTAATATAATTTAAAAAGAATATTAATGACTTTAAGTAATAATAATGTCAAAAATGGGGCCTGGCGCTGGCTTGGGGAAGCCATCTTCGCTAATACCGGCCGGCATCTGTCCGTCGGTGCAGTCACTGGGAGTTAAGATATTAGCGTTGTTTATTGTGGGTAGTTTTGAAAAGTACCACATACCTTCCTACTCCTCCGCGGTCATCGCGACCCGGTAAAGGTTTTTTGCTTGAGACATAAATATGACTAAATTGTTTTTTTTATTGTTTAGTTTCCAAAAATGAAAAAAAGGAGCTATGGGACGTCGATATTATTAAAATAATAAACTTAAACGAGTAATTCGATATTTAAAATTAAGAAAAGCACTAAAGGAATATTATAATCGAATTTTGAAATAAATCTTTACACAGTAATACGTGTACAGGAGAAGATTATGAGTAAACGTGTAATACAGTCTGTAGTACGCAATGTTACTTTGATTCGTTAAATGATGTCACCGAGTGCCACGATTGGCATGTTAAACAGCCTTAACCTTGCTCCTAGAACAAAAGATCCCTTATGTCAATAATGCCATTAACTTTGTTGTTGGATATATATAGTAAGGGTTTCTTTTAAATTAGAACATTAAATCGTAATTTGTATCATTGTCAATGACCTTGAAAAATTAACGATTTTTTCTAACATAATTAACTAGCGACCCGCTCCAGCTTCGCACGGGTATTTAAACAAAAATTTCAACATTAAAAATTATAATACACACACATAAACCCTTCTATTTGCGTCAGGTTACTAAAAAAAGAAAATTATAAAGAAAGTTTGAATATTATTATTTTTATGAACTTTTATTTTTATTTTAATGATTTTTTTTTTTGGTATTATTATCTTTATTATTTTTAATAAGTGTTTAATTATTTTTTCCTAATTTTTGTAAAAACCCCAGTGACGCCTACATTGCATAAGGTGCTGCCTAGAGCCGAGCAGGATGACCGGCTACCACGCAACATTTTTCTAATACTTACATTTTTAAACTCGTGATATCTTTCGAATGGAATGTCAGAATTTAATAATTCAAAAAGTTATATAAAGGTATTGAAGCAGTCTTGAATATGAAGTAATTTATTTTGATATGGATTAATACCAAGATACAAATAAAGAGCCTTTTCTAGCGGCGGCATTTCAATTAAATTTTTAAAATAAAGGATCACTTATTGTGGCATAACTATAATAGTTAGACATATGCTGTCGCGACATTTTTTCTAAATAATGATGTGTTCTGCAAATTCGTAGTACATTATTTTATTCTATCATCAACAGTTTTCGCAGCGCACGCGATGTAAAGAATATTTTAGGTAATTTTTTTACACCTTGGGTTACATTATTGGAGTTTTAGAAAGGATCCCTGATTTTTTTGAAAATATAATATAGCCTGTCACCCGGGGATAGTGCAGCTTCCCAACAGTGAAAGAACTTTTTAAATCGGTTTAGTAGTTTCGAAGCCTATTCAATGCAAACAAATAAACAATCAAATCTTTATAATAGTAGTATAGATTATTTTAAAAAACTGACTGAAAATAGAATCATTGTTATGTACATGATATAAGAGGCGGTGATTCGTGATATAAACAGCGACAATCTGGTTTGTAATTAGGTCATTTCATTTTAGTGTTTGGGATAGATTATGTTTCAATCAATTGCAATGTCTACGAACTGGCTCACAACTTTCGCAGATTGTCCAGCATTTTCGAGGATATTTAATGTTTTGCTCGGGGAAAATATCACCTTAATTGTGCGCATTGGGACTCCGTGGGAAGGGCGACGCGGATATGTGTGGTTCTCCATCCTGCGTCTGCTCCGCTGATTAGCAAAGTATGAAAAAACCCTAGTCGTGGGAGTCGCAGGCTTGACTGTTGGTCATTCTATTCAATCTATTTGTATCTGTTGTTTATAAATTTATTTTTCTAAATCAATATTATCGTACGAAATCGAAAATTGGTACTCGTATGTTTTGTATGGTGCTGATTTGCTCGAGAAGCGTCCTCCCTGAAACTAATACATGGGTGAATTTGTGACGCTATAAAGAAGAGAGGAAAGCTCAAATACATATATTGATAATAATAACAGCCCATAGCGTCCCATCGCTGGGCTCGTCCCTGTCTCAGAGGAAACAGACAGTATGCCCGCCACGCTTGTCCAAGGCAGATTGACGGGTTACACATTCCGGTGTGCAGGTTTCCTCGTGATGATTTCCTACACCGCTGGTACATGGGAATTATGCTATAATATGCACATTAGACGAGAAAAACTGCCTAAGCGGTGCATTGCCACCGTGGGATTCGAACCCGAACCCTCTAGAATAGATTGGTCTTCGAGTGTAATAATGAAATATATTGATAATTGATATTAATTACTATTAATGCAATATAAAATGTTCATAGTACTAATAGTATAATAAAATGACACATGAACTGCATACAGCTGCTTGGTATAAAAAAACTGTGTGCCACTATTTTATTACCTGGCAATTATCGAGCGTTTATGCAAAATGCTGCAGTTCTTCATAAGAAATTGAGAGAGATTTGACTATGAAGTGGAATGCCATTGTTGTGGCGAGAGGTTCGTTCGGACCACTCGCGAGGGCGATGACCGCAATATTGAGCGAACGCGAATGTCTCACGGAGTGTTAATGACCTTTTTTTTTGGCTGCGCCAGCGCCGCCGCTAAGCAGTCACGATTTTATTTGAATTAATGTTTAAAATGAAATGATTCAGGTGTATTCAAAGAAAAATAATTTATTATGACCAAGATTATAATTTGTGACGTCGGATAGGAATTACAATTAATATAAATAATATTTTAGCGTCACGTTCTTTGCCTTTACCGCCCTGTTTTCATTATTATTGTATTACATTCTAATGAGGGCTATCGTAATTGTGTTGCCACAAGTTGTTGCCACTGGCACTTCTAGGTTTTAGAACTGTGATTCGGCAAACGAGTACGCTCTGACAGAAATACGTTTGTGAATTAGTGCCAAAGAATGGTAAAGGCAATAAACGCTGAATATCGTTCTATTTGTTCTTTAAGCTCATAAAACCTGACATGCGATTATCTGTACCTATAAATATATATATAAATAAATATATTGGGACATTTCACACAACGCCATCCAGTCCCAAACTAAGTTGCATTGCATTTGTGTTATGGGTACTTAAATCACTGGTATACTACACATATACTTTTCTTTTGTAAATAAATAAATATTGTACATAATCACCCAGACGCGAGACAGGAATTAAACCCATGATCTCCGCAAGCGTACCGACATGCGTTAGTTGTTACGCCAGGAGGTCGTCCTATCAATCATCATATCAAATCAAACTAAAGAAAATGTAAATTTAATCTATACTTCTATACTACTATTATAAAGAGGAAAGATTTGATTGTTTGTTTGTTTGTTTGCTTTGAATAGGTTCCGAAACTACTGACCTGATTTAAAAAATTCTTTCATTGTTGGGAAGCTACACTATCCCCGGGTGACATAGGCTATATTATATTTTCAAAAAAATTAGGGATCCTTACTAAAACTCCAACAATGTAACCCAAAGTGTAAAAAAATTACCTAAAATATTATTTAAATCCGGTGCGTTGCGAAAACTATTGATGATAGAATAAAATAATGTACTACAACTTTGCAGAACACATCATTATCTACAAAAAGTGTCGCGACAGCATATGTCTAACTATTATAGTTATGCCACAATAAGTGTTCTTTTATTTTAAAAATTTAATTGAAATGCCGCCCCTAGAAAAGACTCTTTATTTGGTTCTTGATATTAATCCTTATCAAAATAAATTACTTCATGTTCAAAACTGTTTCAATACCTTTATATAACTTTTTGAATTATTCAATTCGGATATTCCATTCGAAAGATATCACGAGTTTAAAAATGTAAGTATTAGAAAAATGTTGCGTGGTAGCCGCTCACCCTGTTCGGCTAGCTAGGCAGCACCTTATGCACAAAGTACATAATATAACCTTATGCAATGTAGGCGTGCGTCACTGGGGTTTTTACAAAAATTTTAATACTTATTAAAAAATAACGAAAAATAAATAAAAAGTAATAACAAAAAAAATCATTAAAATAAAAGCTCATAGAAATAATAATATTCAAACTTTCTTTATAATTTTATTTTTTTAGTAACCTGACGCAAAAAGAAGGGTTTGCCCTCAAGGGCGCTCCTCTGTCCGAGGAGTGCACGGGTGTGCGTACCCGAGATGCCCGAGCATCCATCGCTTCACTCCCCTCTCCGTTCGAGGCGACAGAGTCCTTTCTTTCCGTCTACCTCTTACATCCTTTCCAACTTAGCTCTCTGTTCGTGGTGTGGTCCCCGGTGGGATGATTGGTGATTGATACTGATTGGGGTCCCGGGTTCTACCCTGGGACCTGATTTGGTAGTCGAAACCATGCCTATTTCGACTGCGCCTGCACAGAGAGTGTTCCCGGGGCGGGAATTGCATCCTCGCTGTCGGTTGGTCTTGCTGGGCCGGCTACGACGTCAGGTAACTCTGCTTTTTCTGGAGTGTCGTCTGGTAGTCGTACCCACGCCTGACTAGCACGCGACGGGGATGCGAGTCCCGTCCGGAATTGGCCGCGGACCTGTCCCTCCCGGCCCTGGTTCTGTCCATGGTCGGGGGCGATCCTGGATGGACGGCCGTCGCCTCCTTTTGCGAGGCAGTAGTGTCTGCAAGGGAGGCGGCGGAACGGGAGCGGGAGTCCGCCACCGCACTCCCCTCCCGCCAACGTAGGCCGCGTCGTCGGCGCCGGAGGGCGGGCAACGATCTCCGGCCGCCGTAGAAAATGGCCGTGGGCGGCCCCTCGGGGGAGGATCCGCCGCCCGCACTATTGCCGCGAGGGAGAAGGCCGCGTGTTGATCCACAGCCCCCCTCAACTCCTAGAGTTGTTACAAGAGAGCGCCGGGGGGACGAAACCCTGACCCCCTGGCGCCAGCACTTTAGAAGGGGCCCGCTTTAAGACAAAGCGTGGGCCGGCGCCGGCCCGGGCCACGAGATCGGCAGGCCATATATCCGTGGGCCCGGGCGTAGACGATAGGAGAACAGCGGGGTTTTTTAGTGGGTCGAACATCTTTTCCGGAGTCCCTTATATCCCTCGGTCCCCCCGGGCCGGGATAACCCGTCAAGAGAGGTTTTTCCCCGAGACCGAAAAAAAATAGAAGGGTTTAATTTTTAATTTTTTGTTAAATACCCGTGCGAAGCTGGGACGGGCTGCTAGTATACAATACGCCGTGAGAAAGAAAACTAACTATTAAATGATACATTTATCTAATAATATTTGTAAATATCGTGAAACTACCGATGTTGCCGGCTGCAAATGCAACATTAACGCAGTGAATTAGCTTGGCTTGCTACTTTCTAATTTTCACCGAGTTAGATTCTGAATGACGCAACGCGTCACTATATGGGTTGTTTGGTCAGAGGCTACTTACACATGATCACAGTGGTTGCATAAGCCACTAGACGAACTCATCATATTGTCTCTACTGATTTTCTACTTAAATTTATCTATTACTTACTACTTACAATTGAATATTATTTTTTCTTTTTTTCTTCTTTATACAGGGTTATTGTTAATTCGACGTATTCCCGTTAGGAGGTCATAGGGGTAACTATATGTGATAATTTTAACCACTATATGTATTATGCAAAAGTGAACCATTTTTGAGTTATCATGTTTTTTAGATTTTTTCAAAATAAATAAAAAATGTAACATCAAAAATTTTTTTAAAAAAGTATCAATTTAAATTTAATTTTTTCTTCGATTTATAAAAACGATTAAAAACTGGTAATTTATCAATATTAAAACAATTATTGGATCAAATTTAAAAATGCGAGACGAAAAACGATATTATTTAAAAAAAAATGATAACTTTTTCCACTAAAATGCCTTAAATAAAACGTTATGCAACTTGGCTTGCAGATTATTTTAAAAACATAACCGTTTTCTTAGCTCTCCAACAATGCATAATAACTAGGAACTTATTTCAAAGAAACTGAAAAAAAAAGATCACAGAGGAAACAGGCGGAAATTAGTACTGTATTATACGTATTTGTGATAGACATAGAATAACAAAATTTTTTTTCTAAAGCGCTTGAATATGAATTTGCACAGATCCTTAACTTTAGAACATTTGGCCAGGTTGACAAAATGACTGACTTATTAATAAAAATTATTTAGTTTACGTAATAAAAGTTATCAAGTAGATCGATAAAAATGAAAATTATGATATATATGACAATATATTGTGTAGTAGTACTAAATGACCTAAAAACACGGTTTAAATGTCGACTGCCTACTACGCTACTACCGAATACTACCGATTGTCCTTAAAGGAGTCTGCCCACTACACCGTTCCATACCATGACCATGCTAAGACCGTATCAAGACACAAAAGCAAACGCTGGTTGGTTACGGAACGGTCTACTGGGCATAGTCACATACTTTTTAATACAAAGAATATTTTTTTGCCTGGCACGTTCCTAGCACGGTCATGGTATGGAACGGTGTAGTGGGCAGACTCCTTAAGTCTGTAACAGTTAAACGAATTAATAAATAGCAACTAATGTTGCTGTAAGAATTCTTTTACACGGGCTTTTTTATTAAAATAATGCCGGTGATATATAAAATGTAAAAAAATAAAGGGTGTTGAACTAACATTTTTTACGAGGTTGCGCGTGCCAGCCGGCGGCTCAAACAATAGTAGGAACGAATTTACATACTCCAAAATTATAATTACGTAATGAATATTATGGAAAAAACTTAAAGTAATAAGAGATTTATTTTATAATAAAAAAATTGTTTATTGATCAAGTAAAAATGAAAAAAGCGTATTAATGAAGTTTATTATTTTTTATTCAATGTCTTTAAATACTCACACAGCTGGCATTCGCCATCCTCATCTAACAAGTGGCGTTGCGCGCTAACTCTCTCACTTTATCTCGGATATCTCGCGTTTTTAACAGATAGCACTCTTAATTTGCGGCTATTTTTTCACAGGCAGCAATATATCATCATATTAGAAAAAAAATCAGCTTTAATTTGATATAAAAAACATCCGTGTAAGTCATGAACGTATAAGTAGAGCAAAATATTACCTGCTTTATTACACCTGGCTGCAAGATAGTTGCGGCCGAGTGAGCAACGACACATATGGATTTTAGAATTATTAATATGCATTGTTATGGTGTGGATGATATTTTATTTAAAAGAGAAGTGAACGAAATTCTTTTTGGAATATTAATTAACATTAATTTAATTAAAATTACTTGCGGCTACTTTTGACTGGCTGCGGTGTCATCAGTGTATTCTCCTATTCATAAACGTATGTAAAAATGTGTGTTTGACTCACGCTGTAATGAACGTAGTGATTTTGCAGCGGGATATTAGAAAATAGTGATTTCTACCTATTTCCGCGGTTAAAGGAACTACTCAGGGGCTACACGATTTTTTAAGTGATCAGGAAGAACTTTTTTTTACTCGTAAAAAGGGAATTTTAGCTTTAGAAAAAATATATACTAAGAGTATAATAAATCTGAAAAGTGACTATGTCAAACAAGACATTATCACTTTTCATTGAACACCCCTAGTCGTGATAATAGTTCTATGAAGTTCTGTATAGAAGTTGTACATATTATAGTATATATACGGATATATGCATGTGTATATAGTGAGGGCTAATAAGAACAATTAGGCCACCTCACCTGGTTTCAATGACATGAGTCGCCGATTGGCTTTTTCTACCACTAGGTGGCAACAGGATTTTATTCGATTTTGCCATTTAAGGTCGTGGGGTCAGACAGCTGAATCACTACTTTATAAAACAAATTTGACATATTAATTCACTGAACCGTGCTGGTGCACGGAAGGACGCTATATTTAGCCCTTAGACAATGTTCAATAGAATATCTAGTTCCGTAATAACAAATTAGAATGCTACCTGAGATACAATTTTTGACAACCTCCGTTGCTTACGCACGTCGTAATGTACGCGACAGTTACGAATTCGATTCCCATCCCGAGCCGCGGGTGTCTATGACCAATATTATATTTAATGAAAGTTAGTCAAAGAAAAGTAAATTAATAGTATAATAATAATAAGCCTTTTTATTCTGAGTTCTGTGGTTTCGCATAAATTATAGTTTTTTCTATAGGATCTCCAATATCTCAGAGTGCCAATTGGCATAGGGCTCCTCTAGCATTTTCCATTGGGTTCTGTCGCGTGCTACTCTTCTCCAGTGGACACCAACCGTGAGTTTCAGATCGTCCTTCCATCTCGTTTGTTAGCGTCCTCTGTTTCGTTTGCCATCGCTGGAGTCCTAATCCGACACAGTTGTACTCCATTTTTCATGTTTGTCTCGGATCATGTGTCCGGTCCATCTCCACTTCAATTGGTCTATTCGCTTTATTACACTGCTTCTTGTTTTTTCTTGTTTCCTTATCCCTGTCATGCTTCTCTCCATGGCCCTCTGACATCATTCCAGTTCTTCTCTGTGGAGTTTGGTTAGTGCTCATATTTCGCATCCATACGTATTAACTGGAAGTACACAGGTGTCGAAGGCTTTTTTTTATTGAAATGCTTAACTCTTTAGATTTCATAATTTCTTTCAACGACCAGTACTTTTTCCATCCATTTGCAATTCTTCTATTTAGTTCTTCATGAGAGATTACCTGTCCTAAGTAGATGTATTTTACATATTCGTGAGGATTGTTGTCGATTTTTATAGGTATTATTTTGAAGTTTGTGAGCAGTTTTGTTTTCTCCTTATTCATGCAAAGGCCTTATTCCTTATTCTTGCTCTCTTCATTGAGGGATTTTATAATTTCCTCAAGGTGGGTCGGATCTTCCTCAAACAAGATTATATCGTCCGCAAATCTTGTGATTTAATTTTGTACCGTGTATGTTTAGGCCGAAGCCATCCCAGTCCAATTTTCGGAAGATAACTCTCGAGAACAGCTGGAAACAGTATCGTTGATAGGGGATCTCGATGTCTTAGGCCCTTCTAGCTTCGCTGTTAGAGTAGATGTTATTGATGGTTCTGGTGTAATTAGGGGCTATGCCTTTGTTCTAGGCTCTCCCATATCGCCTTGTGGTAAACGCTGTCAAGGGCTTTAGAGTAGTCAATGAGTGCCATATATAGGTGTTTATTATATTCGTTATATCTCTCTACTATTTGTTTCACCGTGTGTGTGATAAGGTGGATAAATTTTTCCTAAAACCAACCAAAAAATCTCATAAATACAGACAATATTATATTTAATCTTCTTATATGTTTGGTATTCAATAGTAGGTATAATATATAAATGATAACAAATAAAGTATCTTCTAAAGAGCATGTATATACAATATCAGTGGGCGAAGTTCATTCTATTTTAACCCAATTAATTATCTTGGACCATTCGCTGAATGAGAGCCACTAGATATAAAAGCGTATTCCAGTTCTGGACCGTGTAAAAGGTCGCACGGAGGCCAAGTGGACGGTTTATGCCGAAATGCATACACTACTCGAAGAAAGTACAAATATAAAAAAAGTAGCTTATGTGTTAACCAGACATCGAAAAAGAATAGTAACTTCAAGAATATTCTTGTAAATCCTTTTTTTCAGACAATGGTAAGGTTTACCGATGCCTTTTTTATATTCGGTGTTTATGTTTTTGTGTTTAATTTAGTGGAATAAACTGGAAATTTTAAACACACAAAATGTTTTGTTCCGACAAAAACATATATAGAAGTTGTGACAAACATTCTTATATATCCTATTTACAACGGAAGTTATAATTTTTAATTTAGTCTTGCATTTTGGTCTTGGTCTTGCATTCTCAGTCTCGGTTTCAGTCTTATTCTTGTTCATTCGGTCTTGGTCTTGCAAAATCGCATGTGCAAGAACAAGACAGATTATGCTCATCACTAATTTTTTTTTAAAAAGAAACTAATTTTAGCATAAACACAGTAGATATTTGTAAAAATCTTAGATAAATCTTTGTAATTTTGTTTTAATATTAAAGTTGACTGAATGAACACCAACTTTTGTTTTTATTGACTGAACAAAATTTTTGATAGAGTGAATATTAAAGTGAAAGTCAACTTTGCGGTACAATAAAAAAAAAAGAATGCACTGAGTTCTTCCATTTATTGATTTAAATTCTTTAGTTTATTTTCTTTTGAATTTCTACCAAAACTTATGACTTTCCCAATAACTTTAGGCCATTAATTACTGTAATCTTTCATAAGGATAGATGAATAAACCAACCTAAATTTAACTCAAGAAATACTAATTTATATTTTCTTAAAACACGTTTTGCTAGTGGATATTAATCGGAAGTAAACAAAGTTATTGATTGTATAAATATTGAATATTTATATAATCCCTTATGTCCCTTATGTTAAATTATTTCAGCTTCTTTTGCAGGCTTCCGTAGCGCAATCTGCTGTTAAAAGAAATATTGTTGGCATACTCTGTATGTACATCTGAATGTAATTTTTACAACCGTATATTTATGTTTAGACATATTAATAAATTAAGGCTTCTTCATTTAATAATAATAATACACATGAAGTAGTGGGCGGGTGCTGGTGCTGCATAATTTAGAGTTCATTGTCGCGGAAATATGAAAGCCGCAGACAGCATTAAAAGTGCAAAATGAATCTCGAAACGAGCGTGGATAATTAATGAATGCCTTGACATTGCGAATGTGGTGAAATGACCGATCGATACAGGCAACGCGTCATTTAAGAGCAATGTCGACGGCCTTGAGTCCGATCACGGTTCAAGGCTTGTTAATGTTACAAGTAGTATGTACGTACCTACCGATTTAAATGCTAGCGGTCGTTAACTTCCAAAATCACAACTATGTATAGATCACGTTCTTGATCGGTCAACTGCCTGAGTTGCGATTGTTTGGCCTGCAGGTATATTTCATCATTCATTTTCGCGCCACTGTCGAATATATCGGACAACCAAGAACGTGGTTGCTTCCTGTCTTCTACATGCATTCGTACGTCGGTTTCCGCGTTCTACTATGCAAATTAGCTTTTATACAGTAATCCCGAGAGAAAACTCTTACATTGCAACTTATTCCTCTATGATATTTATGGGTTTCAATATTTTAGATGTTAAGTATGTTTTTACTTGGACCTTGCAGCTTTTCAATTATAAAATAATGCATCCAAACTAATTTACATGCGGAAATTCATATATTTAGTTTTTATGTTATATCTACTAAACATAACATTTTTGAGTAAAGTACAAAGGACTCAGCAATTATAAATTTTTGCCCAAAGGACTCATGGAAAAATAAAGCACTGTTAATACACCTCGCATTGTCTGTTTCTTAATATCCATAAAGACTGTATACTTCGCGAGATAATCTTCTGGGTACTGCGATCTAAAGGAGTTCCAAAAACTTAAAATGACATAATCGAAGTCATGTATTGCGATTATAATTTTATATTTCTAACTTTAACTGGCATTAAGTATTTGATCCAAATAGGTATATCATATTTAGCGTAGTGTTGTATGCTTGAAAGTTTTAAAGGCTTATATGATAAATAATATGCCACTGCCATGAGGACTTGCGTAATTTAGGGCGAAGTGTATAAGAAGTCCCCTTAAGAACGGCGGTCCGAAGTTTAATGGTTTAAGGACCGAAAACTTTGGTTACACCATAGATTACATATCGTTCTATCTTAGATGATTCGAATATGCGCTTGAATCATGTAAACCAGCTGGAAGCTCGATATTTTTTTTATAGTTCAAGTGCAGGAGATAGGTTAATAGGTCTTTCACGTTACACGACACTGGAACGTAGCATTTGTTAGAGCGACACCGGTAGGAATAGCCTGAGAAAAATATGATAGTCTCTAAAAATTCCTGGCTTGGCTTAGTTAACTACGTAACTTGATGTAGGACTCACTACTATTTCTTGAAAGAAATTTCAATTTAAATGCCGCTGTTGAGATCAAAAATTTAATTTATTTAAACACCTTAATACCAGGACCGTTTTTAATAATCGGGAAAGTAACCCCTATAGCGTTATTTCAATTGTTGCTTGGGAACTTTTTATAAAATTTATTAACAGATACTTATTTAATTTTATACTATATAAATATTGTTTCATAATATTTATTATTATTATTTCATAATTTCTGTATAATAAAGTCTTAATTCATATCATAGTTCTTTGAGAAGGGTATTCTCTAATATTAAGTTTTGACCTTGCTTGAACCTTAATGTATGGGGCTCGATATGCAACGACTGTTAAAGATCTCGACTTGTTTTTATTTCCTAATCGAACCGCAAGGTGTCATTAGCAAAAGGTGTTCTATTTACGGATTGTTTTATTTTTCAGGAAAAAGGCACGTCTCTACCGGCCCAACGCTTAAACAAATACCCTTCAAGAGGGCTGCTGAAGCATATCCTACAACAAACTTACAACCAAGCTGTTTCAGATCCTGACAAACTTAACCAATATGAACCATTTTCACCTGAGGTGCGTATTTGTATTAGGTATTGCTGTTGTTGTATGGCCTACAAAAAGGTGCATAAAATATAAAAGTTATAACCATTAAATTAAACCTTTGTTGAATGCAGGTGTATGGTGAGACGTCGTACGAGTTAGTATGTCAAATGATCGACCAGATCGATATTACGGCGGAGGACGTGTTCGTGGATTTGGGCTCCGGAGTGGGGCAGGTCGTGCTGCAGGTGGCGGCCGCCACGCCTTGTCGCATCTGCGTTGGCGTCGAGAAAGCCGAAGTGCCTAGTAAATATGCCGAGGTACTTTTCAACTCTTGCATTTAACATATTTGTTCGATGCTTTGTATTAAAGTTATATTCAAATGTAATTTTTTTTCAGAGTATGGATCTGCATTTTAGAATGTGGATGAAATGGTACGGAAAAAAGTTCGGCGAATATAAACTGATAAAGGGCGATTTTTTGTTAGACGAACACAGAGAGAAAATAAATGCCGCGACTATAGTGTTCGTGAATAACTTCGCGTTCGGCCCGCACGTCGACCACCAGCTGAAGGAGAGATTCGCTGATTTGAAAGATGGTGCTAAAATCGTCTCATCGAAGAGCTTCTGCCCGTTAAACTTTAGGATAACTGATAGGAACCTGAGTGACATCGGGACCATCATGCACGTGAGCGAGATGTCGCCGCTCAAGGGTTCCGTCTCGTGGACGGGCAAACCCGTTTCCTACTATTTACATATTATAGATAGGACCAAATTGGAGAGATACTTTCAAAGACTGAAAAATCCGAAACTCAAGGTCAGCAAAAGGGTCTGTTCCAATCAATTTAATATTGTCATGATAATCATTAATTTTTTAGGTTTTATATGGAACATATATGTATGACTTTCATAAAATAAATTTAGTAGTAGCATTTCGATAAACTTTAAATGGATATTTGAAAATCAAATTTTAAGCTTATTTATTTTTTAAAAATATGGCGGGAGTAGCATTTACCGCCTGTTACATTAAATTTGATAACTTTACCGGCTTTCACAATCTGATAAAAAAGTGTCCAAAGTTAATTTGCTTCGATCCTTATACCTTATGAACTATTTATTTAGTTGATACAAATGCAGAATATATACTTTGTCATAGGTTCGTTTTTTTATAGAGTGTGGGTGGGTATTTATTAGTATTTATGTATGTATAATATTTACAAAAGAAAGTTATATAAGTATTATATCAGATGTTTAATAGTACCCATAATATCGCTCTGCTGCTTACTTTGGGACCACATGACGTTGTGTTAATATATATTTAACATACTGGGGGTGTTCAATAAAAAGTGATAATGAGTATGACGCAATAATATCTTATTAAATGTTATTTTATTTTTCGACGTAGTCACCTTTCAGGTTACATACACTTTGTATAACTTTTTTTTAAAGCAATTATTCCCTTTAAAAAAATCTTGATCCCTTAAAAATCGTGTACCGCGGCGACTACTGCGTCATTATCTTCAAATTTATGGACCCTGAGATGTTTCCTTTAACCGCGGAAATAGGTAGAAATCACTAAGAGCTAGGTCTGGTGAATATGGAGGATGTTCCATCAATTCGAAGTCAATTTCTTGAATGGCAGCCATCGCAATTCTGGACTTGTGCGCGAGGGCGTTATCTTGATGAAACAAAATGACTTTAGCGAGTTTGCCACGCCGTTGCTTGCATATTTCCTCACGCAACTTTGTTATTTGTCCTGCGTACAAAGTCCCCATAATAGGGGCTCCATGATTAAGGTATTCGAACATTACCACCCCATGACTGTCCCAGAAAAAACAGCCCATGATCTTACGGGTGGATGGAATCGCCTCTTTTTAATGCTGTAGGACATCAGACAGGCTGACGGCCCGCTTGAAATTTAGCAGTTACCGTCGCATATGGGTGTTTGCAACGCCAGTCGCATCGCGAACACGCTGCTGTCCAATAAGGGTACACGAACTTGGGTCACTAATGCCGGAACACCAAAGGTGGTCGCCATCCAGACGGGCTTGAAGCCCTACCACGTGGGGTGGGTTGTTTTCTCGGCTATTACGACAGGGTGACCCCGGCCGTAGAGGTTAGTATTCTTTCTCCGCCCCTGTATTGATGGGATGCCTTAAATTTCTTCGGATTTGGAAATGACGGTCTCTTAGTCATGGGCTGTTTTTTCGTTTTCGGGTCACAATGGTGAAACCATGTTTCGTCCATAGTTATGAATCAAGCCAAAAATCGGTCAAAATCTTGTTGTAACAAACACAAACAGCTTTGTGAAATTCTCAGTCTCGTTTGTTTCTGCGCCTTAGAAAGCATTCTGGGTACCCAGAACGCTTACACTTTTTTCATACCCAAATGGTTGTGTATAATATTATGGACACTTCCTATCGAAATATTAATTTCTTCTGCTATAAAATAAAAGTAACACGACGATCCGCCAAAACAATGTTTTCAACTTTTTTTAATAATTTGTTCAGTCACTACCGATGTAGGGCGTCCCACGCGAGGGTCATGGTTAATGGAAGTTCTTTCTTGCTTGAACTCAGCCCACCAACGCGCAACCGTAGAATATGGAGGAGCATGAACTTCATAATGTTGCTCTCAAGTCGTGATTTACCCGCTCCGTAGTAAAAAAATTTCAAGCACATTTTTTATTACCGCGCGTACTTAAATTTTATCAATTTTTAAGAATACGTTCCGACACGACGCAAACAAATGACTTATATTTAAAAAAAACAAAAAAGAATTGATTGTTTTTTTTTTTATTGTTATAAAATAAAAATATCTAATGTTTCCAAGGAGAATGTATCGCATTATCACTATTTATTGAACACCCCTCGTATAATTTATTTTTCTATGAACAAAATATGGCGAATGCAAAATCGATTTGCCGAAAGGAATACAACACAAAAAATTTTATCGAAATCAGTCGATCCATTTAAGAAGAATTCAGTCAATTCACATATACACGCACAGACGAATAATGTGCGTTTGTGAGCGGAGCGTTCCGGCTGTATATGTAAGCGCGTAAAATGTTGTAACATTTGCAGGGCAGCAACAATGGTTGCGACGATGGCGAAGGCAGCGGCAAGCGGCACCTGAGCGCGCCGCCCACGCGACAATCCACGCCCGATCTCCTCAACGGCAACAGCAACCATAGCACTGGCTCGCTGCCTGAGCGCAGGCGCAAGGTGTCGCGACCCAGGCCCGCCAGGTATACTAATACTTTACTGAATCTGCCCTGTAAATTATGTTATAGGTATAATCAAAATAATTTATTTTCAATATAAGATCTTACAGTTTGTTGTATACTTGTATCTTTCGAGTAAGTGGTCGGAGTTTATGCGGTTTCACAATCGTACCAATACTATTGCGGATTGATGGTCGTTTCGTATAGGTCTCCCGAAGACATTAACGTGGCGTTGCAAATTTTCATAAGAGCTGTCGCCTTCAAGGATTCCTAATGTATTCACAACTATTCACATTATTTGTACCTTCTCTAATAGCTGGCCGTGTTAAAAACCTTATGGCGTTTTAGTTGCAAAATATCTATATTTGATTGGGGTAACTGTTCTACTGAAAATAACATTGTCTTTTATAATACTTATTTACAATTTGCCACATCGTAAGTTTCAATTCTGCGCTCGAAGTGCGCTATTATAGTCACAAGGTACTTTTATGTACCTTTTAACATAGATGCTCTTCTGTGATGCTACTTTTATGTCCAACGAGGTATAAGAAAATAGAATATGAGGCTCATAAGGGTTAAGCGGACGTCTGATACTCCAAGCTTGAAAGGAAAATCATAATGTTACTTTCTTTGGTCCCTGTGAATTAGAAGAAATTTATTTTCTCCATTTTCAATGCGCTATGAACAAGATAAGGGCCCTCCCCGTATTTGTTTGTGGTTCGGAACCATGTATCACTGAATATTCAATCACTGTTAATCTAAACCTATGAATCTCTTAATTAATACGTAATTTTGTATAATTGATACAGGGGTGAAAACGGTCGTACGCGTTCCCGCGCTGCGGTGGGCAAGCGGCGCGTGGCGCGACGTTCGAGTGACGAGAGCGACGAGGAGTCGAGCGGCACGGACGACGCGCCACCTGGACCTGAGCCCGCGCCACGGGAATGGGGTGCGCCCTGGGCCTCCTCCTCAGATTCCAGTGAGTACCATTTTGCATTTTCATGTATAATTCATTAACAATCAATATCACTGCGACGGACATTCGTACACTGTGTCTGAGCGTTCAACGTGTTAAATGCTTATGTGACACTAACATTACGAAGAAGTGGATGTTGGGTTGAAAATTAGTAGGTTCAAAACAAAAAATCGTTACGGCGCGTTACATTGGGTTAAAAATTGCGTTACGTAATACTTGAACGCTCCCTAAGGAAGGGAAGAAACAATGTGGATTGTGTAAAAGATTATATGCTATGCGAGAGATATAAGAATCGCTTAAGCTTTAAGTATGCTTGATGTCTAATCGTTGCTTTGCATAGATCGTAGTCGACGGCCTGCCAGCAAGAGAAGTGTGAGTGCGGGAGGGGTGAGGCGGCGTGCGGCGAGGGCTAAGCGGCGCCGCGCTGCACCCGCCGCCATCGCCGGCCTCGATCTGCTGCATTCCACCACCCTTGCCTCCACCATCCATAACGGAGCGGTGAGTTAGCCATTATACAATTTTTAGTTAATCAGTTGGTTTTGTTGAACATTGTAACTGACTCGTTGGTTGTGCACAAAAATGTGTGTCGGAGTGGATAAGATATAATTTATTAGCATGTCATGTTATATGCTCGCCGAAGGAATAATCTAATTGATGCTTTAATTGCTACGAGAAAGAAAGAGATAAGGTGGCAAATACGAAAAATGTATGCAAAGTATGACCTATATACATTCATAGTTTAAGTTGATAGACTACACAGACCACATGCTTGCAAACGTTCAATAATTTCAAAAGACTGTGAGATGAGTGAGTGAGATATTATAAAGGGTAAGATACAAAAATGAAGATAATATAAACATTGTGGTTGTGAATGACAGGTGACGGCGCCGCCACCAGGGTGCGTGGAGCAGCGGTTGTCGGCGCTGGGCGTGCAGCTGCAGCCGGCCGAGCGGTTGCACTCGGAGTTGGATATCCCGCGCTCGCCGCACACGCCCTATAGCCTGCAGCTGCTGCTCGACATGTTCCGCGATCAGTACCTCGCCTTCATCAACCAAATGAACACCCCCGAGTACGCGCAGGAGATGAAACAGGAGATCGACAAGGAGAAGGTAAATAATCATTACCATTGTGAATTACCATAATTTTAAACGTTGCTCTCGTAATTTCTTTTGCTAGTTACTGTATTGTATGGCCGACGGATCTTGGCCGGCCTGAACTTTGCACGGATGGCTGCGCAGATCACATTTTTAAGTACAAAATGGTGATAACAACAATAACACTAACGCCCCACGCGATCGGCACGGAACGAGATATTCTCAGTCACACGTCTGCATTTGTGTCGCTATCTCGATCATAAGTATCGTCGCGTAGAAAAGTTTTCATTTTGTGTTTTTTGTTATTGATCGTTATTACGTTTTGCTTTTTGTTATAATTTTATTTGTTGACTGTTATAATTTTATTGTTAGTTTTATATTTAGTGTTTCGCGTGAAATATGCTGAAACGTAATATGATAGGTATTACGCTGTCAGGCGAGAAAAATAATTTATAACGTTGTGGAAAATATGGAGCAATAGAGCAATGAATAAATATATGGAGAATATGGAGCTTAGATATAAAAATACATTATCAATAAATGTTCAAAGAAACATAACAATATAATCTTTCTATGAGCGTTTTGTAGCAATATTTGCAAGTACAAACTGGCTCTCCAGGGTGGCAAACCATAAGGTCGGTTTGGCTCCGTAGAATGGTGGTACTCTTACTCGGACTCGGTCCAGCTTACCTCCAGCTTCAGAACATCCTTCACCGCTCGGCATAGTGTTCAATATAGGAAGTCACCAGTGTAGGTTGGCAGCTCAATTAAACGCTTAAGCAGTTCGTCGTACATTTTATACTTATAATAAATATAGAAATATTGTTGAGAACTTCGGGAATAATAAATAAAATTTCGTGATACGTGATAAGCTTGCTGTATTGTCGTTAAAAGATTACAAGTAATGTCATGAAGGTAGATACATTTTAAACGTTGTTCACTTAATACAAATATTCGAACGCCTGAACACATTGTATAGCAATTAGCTAAACTGTGCGTCTTCATGTAAATACACCAGGTGCCAACAAATATACTTATTTAAATAATTAAAATGAAAAAATAACGTTTACTTGTGTATGACAATGTACGTCAAATCTGACGAGTAATATTTATATTTGTCATAATATCTAAAAGCATTTGGTAAAACCTTTTTGTAAAATATTAGATATAATTAACATACATTAATGTTACACTACAACTTGATAGTATAATTACTATAATTACAATTAATTTTTATATTAAACATAATATGTGTAAGTGGTAGACAAATTAAATATCTAAAAATAGTATCACTTCTTATTTATTTTTATTATAAATTTTTTTATATTTCTAGCTAACTCTTCTTAAAAATATTTTAATTTACTTACCGCAAACTTGCTTTCGTGTTTAATTAAAACAGTATTTATTATAGAAATATAAGTAATATATTATAATTTGCTTTGTTAATAAACAAGTAATTCAAAGAAAATTAAACTGATTTCACAACGGACCATAATGAAAAGTAATGAACCATTTTTGATGAAATTTGCAAGTTTTTCACTATCCGATTAATAGTTTCGGAAAAATTAAATATACATACATACACCTAAACATATTTGCATACACCATTCAATAATTAATATTACATATGTATCGAGTTGACAATCTCTTTTTTTTTAGAAGTCAGTTAAAAATGGGAACAGTTGTCTTCTTGACTGTACATGCGCAGAGCTTCGCTTATGTCTAACTTCAGGCCGGCCAAGATCCGTCGGCCGTACTGTACCAGTTTCCAGTTTACTTTTAATCATAAAAAAGATCTGTGCTCAATGGAAATAGCAAATTGTTTATTTTAAGTATTGGAATTATGATAAATTGATTGTTCTTTGTAAGAATTGTTTATCGTGATAGGATAGTTCAAATGTAAAGAGTTTGTTGTTGACTTTTTATATAAATCTGCATAACTGGATTCCAGGGAGCACTTCTTCAAATAGATACGAAAACTGTCTTATTGGCCTTGCTGCACCTGTTTATAGCATGTAGACGCTTAACCAATTCCATACTATCCCCATTTATGAATAACCCGATGACCATAAAACGGTCTTTGGTCCAATGTTACACCTACAATAGTCTTCCCCATGTAGGGTGGTGTAAGAATACTAACCTCTGCGGCCAGGGTTAGCCTGTTATAAACGGCGACAAAAGAACCCTATCTACGTGATAGGTCGCTTCAAGCCCGTCTGAATGGCTATCACCCCTGATGTATAAATATACTGCCATAATAACCTTGTATCGTTTTCCACCATTAGTGACCTAGGTTCCTGTACCCTTATGGGACAGCAGGGTGTTCACGGTACCCTTATGGTCGCAAACACCCATAGGCGACGGTAACTGCTTACTATTAAGTGGGCCGTCAGCCTGTATGCTGTTCCTCAGCAATAAAAAAACGTCTTGGAACAGGCGTTGGAGGTCATCTGAGAGCACTATAGTAATACCTGTTCTCGTCACCATACAAAACCCAATGAATAAACAGTATAACTGTATCTAACGAACTGAAATCTACTGACCTTCCATCAAGTCCTTTGTAACCTATGGCTATTCCTATATGCGCGTTCATCTAGGGTGATAATGTTCAACGTAATAAAGCAGAATTTTCGTGTAGTTCTTATAAAATTGAATATCTCTCATTTTATGTAATTTTTTGATGTCTAAATTTTAATATAATGGTTTTTTCCATAGCACTGAGCCTCCGTGCACGCAGGATAAGTAAAAGAGCGTTTCATATTGCGCAAAATATGTTTGTTGTCATATATTTATTATTTTATGTGGTTATATTTTATTATAATTCTTCACATCATTTCATTAATTACCAAATGCATCTTAATCTTTTACTCTGGAGGCTGAGATCCGTATTTGGGAAAATTTCAGTTCACTTTTTTGCATTGGTGCTCTTAGCTGACCCTTATTCTTCGCAGATTGAGAAATGTTAGAGTGAATCTGTTTTGGTTTGTGTTTATAGTGATCTCCCCAACCGCTAGAGGAAAATTAAATGGTGCTCTCCTGTTAGTCTCTGACAAGGAATAATCTGTTCTGCCTATTCAAATACTCACCATCCATATGGATATATACTATATTTACTATTTTGTGAATCTTGTCAGAAACATATTAAATAAGTTGTTGTATAAAACATTATGGGAAAAGCACAAAAATAAAAATGGATACAAAACAGAAATTAGAGTTTGGCAAATATATTTACCAACAACTGTGATTTACAGGAGAGGAATCAAAAGTTGAAATCGCGTGCTTCTCAATTGGAAAAACAGATCAAAGTGCTTATTAGTGACAGTGTTGCTCTTTTGAAGGCGCGAATGAGCGAATTGGGCATTCACGCGAACAACACCGTGGACCTCTTGGCCAAGGCCAAAGAGATCGTCGGCAGGCACAAGGAATTACAAAGCAAAGCCAGTAAACTCCAAGCGCAGGTACCATTGTCATTCCGAATTAACACACCTTTTTCAACTATCAGTGGCAGTGGTGATTTAATATACATTTTGTTCTAGGTGAGCAACATTGAAGCGGATCAGGCTGTTCTTGTAAAACAAAGGACTTTTGAAATAACAGAAAAATATCGTCAACTCGGTCACATACCGCAGGACGCAGAGATCACGCAAAGCATCGCTTCCGATTGCATTTTAAAAGAGATATCCGCCACCCTGGCGCACCGGAAGAGGTTGCACGCGCAAGTGGGCCATCTGCAAAACGAGATAATGCAGATCGAGCGGGCCGGCGAGCAAAAGGCGGCCACGCCCTCCGTGCCCGTCGCTACCGTCAAGCCCCACACCGTCAATTCTAAGCCGAGGAAAGCGAGGGATCACCGTTCTCGCTCCCAGGAGTGGCCCGACGTGCCCGACGTCGGAAAAATCGAGGAACAGAATCCGGAGCTCCTCGCTCAGAAAATATTGGAGACGGGCCGTCAGATCGAGGCGGGCAAGATTACAAAACCAAACGTAATCGTCAATGGCTATTTGAGGGATAGCGAGAGGCACGTCGACCATCACCGGTATCCAAAGGCCGTAACGCCCATCCACCGGACGCAGCCGCAGCGGCCGGGGCAGCCGCCGCCCCCTCTTGCGCACCGATATTCGCCCGTCAAACCCCAGAAACCCCTTAACGTCGTCTCTAAGGTGCAAGAGTCCCCCAAGGTAATTAATTTTGAGGACCGATTGAAGAGTATTATTACCTCCGTGCTGAATGAGGATCAAGAGCAGCGCAAGGCGACACGCCAACCGACGCCGAACCACGCGTACGGCAACGGGTACGTGCGCCAGGGAACGGGGCACGGGTCTCACGGGGCGCGCGGCACGCATTCGGGGCACGGGGCGCCATCGCCGCACCCGCCGCCCTCCCCGGTGGCGCCCTCCTTCCGGCGCGAATACCGTCGTGACCGCTATCCGCTGGAGCGCCGCTCGGACGCGCCCCGTATGCCCCCTGCGCATCATGACTCGCGCCACCATCACGTTCACCAACCCGACTATACTCAGGTTTTCATCAATTTTTCACGTTATTGTTAAATGATTGATCGTAACAAACCAAAACGTTTCCCCTGACCTGTGTCTTCTAGGTATCGCCGGCTAAGCTGGCTCTCCGGCGCCACTTGTCGCAGGAGAGGCTGACGGCGCCGGGCGTGCGCACCATCGGCGATCTGGTCAACGGCGAGATCGAGCGGACACTCGAAATCTCCAATCAGAGTATAATTAACGCCGCCGTCAACATGAGCGCCAGGTATCAGGAGCCCGTGGTGCCTCACCAACCTCTAGAAGGTGACTATTAAGCCGTTTTTAGACTGTCCACTTTGTTAATGCCAGGTTGCCGCCTAGCGCAGCCTTAGTTTCACACGAGGTCAGACCAATTGTTTTTAGAAAATATAAAATGTCAATACGCAAGCTAAGCTTTATTATTATTTTCAACTTAGTCCCTTTCACATCAATTCTATTCTGTATTTCCCGACCAGTGTCTGACCAATGACGACCTCTGTGGCGTAACACGAAGTGCGTGCGGTACGTTTGCAGAGGTCACGGGTTCGATTCCCATCCCGGTGTTTTATGTATGTATTTATTACTAAAAAAAAGCTATATGTGTATGTAGTATATTAGTTATCTGGTACCCTTATCACAAGCGCTATGCTACTTAGTTAGGGACAAGATGGCGTTGTGTGAACTGTTCCAGTATATTTATTTATTTATATTTAATGTGCACAATTCGCCTCAAGTCCAACGTAATGATGATGTTTTGATCAAGACTCAACACTAGTAACATAGCCTAATAGTAGTTTTTTCAACTAGTTATTAATTTGTAATGTGACATGGGTAGGGCTAGCAGCATGTTTGCAAGCTCGCGTGCTCGCGTCGGATTATTGGCGAGGGCGCAACGGAGGCGGCGGGACGCCGGCGGGCTTAGAGGGCGAGGAGGGTGCGCGCCGCCGTACACCCCCGCTAGACCCACATTCGAACACTTCCACGCCGCTGGTGGATGAACTGCCCGATGGTGCGAGACCCCCAGGTGTGTATGGTTCGTCCGGGTGGATCGATTTTAATATAATATAGTCAAAATAGATAAGATTACAACGTGGTGACTATTTCAGAAGGCGAGGGCGGTGAGGAGGTGGACGAGAGCAAGTGGCAGGATCGTATAGCATTTCGCTTCGACCAGATAATATCGTTTGCATCGACTGCGATGGAGGATAAGCGGCGGCGGTCGGACGAGGCGTGCAACACGTCGCCGGACTCGGGCATCGGGCACGGGGAGGCGGGGCGCGTGGTCGGCGCCGTGGTGCCAGCCGTTGGTGGCGGTGCGCCAGTGGCGGTGGTGGTGGGCGGCAGCAGTGAGGGGGGCGGCGAGGGGCGCTCCCCGTCGCCACCGCAGGCGCCTCACTTCAAGAAGCGGTTCTTCCGGCGCGAGCGGTGGGGCGCGTGGAGCGGTGCGCCGCCGCCCGCCGCACTTGACTGGGAGCGGCCGCCTATGTGACGGCCGCGGCCGCGCATCTAGCGCTGCGCCGAGTGCCGGTTCGCGCACCGGCGCTGCTCCTAGCGGCCCCCCACCCCATACGATCCCTCTCGCGTATTTTCGGATGAATTTTCGAATTGACTGTCGATTCTTTTTTGTTAATTTTTCGAATATATAATGTAATTATGTATATTACCGAGTTTATTTTACGTTTAAGATGTAATTATTTAAAAGTAGGTTTAGGTCGCCGTTTGGTTAGAGCGCCCCGCCCCGGAACCAATTGGCGCCGCCGCGGATGTATTTCATGTGTTCATTTAGGTATTAGTCTGAAATACATGATTCGGTGATGAGGCAGCGGATCATTCTTGCGCCGGTCGTGCGATGTATGTTTGTTTCATGTTTTGTTTTCGATGTTGCTGAAAGCTCAGTCTGAATAATGTTAATCATTTCTTTGGATTATGTGAAGAAATTAAAATTAAAAGTGGAAATATAGCCACGCCACGCGCGCGACTTAAGCTAATAAATCGCCTTAATCACTTTTAGCGACACCGTCACTGTATTTTATAGTTGTCCTATTCACAGTGAAAGTTGGAAGTGTGGGAACACTTGTCGATATATATTAAAGTTGTTGTCTGTGCCTTTATACACAATTTTATTTTCATTATACAATATTAAATACAACAATATATTTACATAATTTTTAAACCGTTGATATTTAAAAAAATATTGAAATCCCTTTCAACGGCCTCCCTCTAGTCACGTTGTAATACATGGCAAGCAATTGGCAAATTAGCTTAATACACTAATGCTGCTCCATTTTGGACTTAGACGAGTCTATTTGTAAAATATGGCGACCGTTTAATCATTTTTGAGGTCTGTTCTAACATGCAGTCTGTGTTTTTCCCTTTTGTACTAATAAGAATAATTTTCTTATGTGTTTTTAACGGACTGATGTTGGAACACACTGAACTGCTAATATAACACCAAAGTCGAACGAATAACGTTTATGTATATGAATGGCTGCTGTGGGGTCGCCCTCGTCTCCCACGTGCGTCTTACGAGCGATGTGTAATTCCACAGCGGTTAAACAATTTTCTAATTGTGATACGATTTAAATTTGATGTATTTTTTCCATCGATTTTATGATGACGATATAATTATAGAACTGGATAGCAATAATATGTGTGTGTATAATTAATAATAAATACCTCGCCACATACGTGTGTAAATTAAGTAAAATATACATAATTAGCAATGAAGACCAGATGGTGCCAAAATTAAAAAAAAAAATCTAGTTTTCTTTCGTACATTGGCAGATTGTATCTTATTATTCGTTGTAATAGAACCTTGAATATATATGTGACCGGCTGTAAACAATGGACGTGTGACAAAACAGACAATCGATTTGTTTTGCCTGGATAGCGCGTCGGTTTTTTTTTCGAGAAATTACTCATTTCTGAGTTCCCCAACAGCAAATGTGAAACTCCGCTGTTTTATTGCCTTGTGTGCGTCACAGGCCCGCCGTTTGTGTCTGAGCTGGTCTCTTCCAACAAAATAGTTAATAATAACTAAAACTTCAAAATTCAACCTTGCGGAGCACCGGCCAAGGTAATACTGCCTATTAGCTCCTTTCGTTGCAACCGCTACCCCAACAGGGCGTGACTTAGAATAATTTTCGAAAGTGACAACTGACAGAGTGATTGCGCGAAGCCCTAACGTGTGTCGGCTTCGTAAGATAATGCCCAACGAAGCCGATTTAGCTGATGGTATCCCTCTTAAGCCAAATGTGCATTACTTATTGCCTGTTTTTATATTAAACAAATTAATCAAACTGTAAAAAAATGACAAATTCACAACGTTCAAATAGTAAGTTGACTAAACTTGACAATAAATTTGAAGTAGTTTAGAGATGCCACGATTAGTTGTTTACCGAATGTTTTATTTTAGTAAATTCAGCTAAAGGGTCGATTTTTAAAAGTTACGTATAAGATGTTGAAGTTTAAAAATACACTGACGGACTCATAAACTGCATCAAAGTAATAGACGACTTTGAAATAAATATTTTAACCAAGTACGCAAACTTTCTATACAGATTTAAATTGAAACCTCTAGATTGGTTCGTGAACTTTAAAACAGCGTAGGGTCATATCCTTAAGTTTAAGTTTATGTACTGGAAAGGACCATAAGACTTTTTTGAAGAAAAAACAGAAATTTAAGGAAAATTGGTTTAATTAAAAAATTGGTTTTAACAATAGACACAAACTTTATGCAAGGGTTTATTTATGTTTTAATAAAGTGTATTACCTCCACGTGCCCTTATTACGGATTCTAATCGGTTCCGCATAGATTTTATTAGGGTTATTAAAAGATCTTGCGGAATATTGTCCCATTCTTCTGAAAGTGCTGTCATTAGTGCTGCCACTGTCGAGGGCAAAGGTTTTCTCGCATATACAGCTCTTTTTAAATTATCCCAAACATGCTCAATGAGATTAAGATCCGGGTTGCGTGCTGGTCAATTCATTGTACGTATCCCAACCTCTTCGCAATATTGTCGAACTAGTGCAGCAGCGTGCGGCCGGGCATTATCCTGCATTAAATGGAACACGCTCCTCAATGCAACTTTGGGCATATCGCTCCCCACGTCGACGATAGACTCTTCTGCGACCATCTGCACCATATAAACATGTCCTACACTCGTCCGTGAACAATACGGAGGCCCATTGCTCTTCTGTCCAATTCAGGTGATCACGCGCAAATCTTAAGCGAGCTTGTCTGTCAGCTACAGACAACTTTGGTCCATTTGCTGGTCTAAAAGGGGTGATATCCGCTTCCTTTAACCTTCTTCTTATTGTTCGTGCACTCACTTTTACTCCACGCACTTCATTAAGCTCTGTTTTGATGTTAACAGACGTGAGGAAACGATTTCGTAGGGAAGGTGTAACAATAAATCGGTCATCACGACCGGTGGTTGCTCGAGTCCTGCCTGTACCACGTCTCCTTCTGTAAGAACCTGTCTCCACAAACCTTCTGTATATTCTAGAAACCATAGACTGGTTTAAATTTCTACCAATCGTTCGTTGATCCAAGCCCTCCCGCACCAATGCTACAATATAACCCTAATAAAATCTATGCGGAACTGATTAGAATCCGTAATAAGGGCATGTGGAGGTAATACACCTTATTAAAACATAAATAAACCCTTGCATAAAGTTTGTGTATATTGTTAAAACCAATTTTTTAATTAAACCAATATATCCTTAAATTTCTGTTTTTTCTTCAAAAAAGTCTTACGGTCCTTTCCAGTACACAAACTTAAACTTAAGGATATGATCCTACGCTGTTTTAAAGTTCACGAACCAATCTAGAGGTTTCAATTTAAATCTGTATAGAAAGTTTGCATACTTATTAAAAAAAAATCATTTCAAAGTAATCCTGAACTTTGATGCAGTTTATGAGTCCATCAGTTTATATTTCAAAAAGTATGTGATTTTAAGTTTTTATGTTTTGTGTATTCATGTACATTACATAAACAAATTATATACATGCACACCATATGGATTCGCCTGAAATTCGAACAAACTGAAAATTCGTGGTATCTCTAGTTTACTTTTCTATTTAAATTGATTTTCAGATGTTTAAAGGGAAATCGTGCATGAGTTCTTTGCCAAGGATAGAAAATTTAGGCGTACATGTATGAAATTAATGTTATAAATTCATGGACATGAACGCCATCTATCGTGGCGTGTCCACACAGTGATATATTAGTGTATGTGAGGTATTATAAACACATATCTAAGTAAAATTAATTTATGTAAAACTGACGATTAAATAAATAGACTCATAATTAAAGTATTGCAATCGATATAGTAGAGAGTTGTTTTAAAAATGTTAAAATAATTATTTTACAACACTTGTTTTCGCTCACGTCAACTATCCGCCTTTTAGGAATAAGGTATTGATTACCAAATCGAAGCAATTATGAAATGAAGTTTTTGATACTGCAGTAACTATTTTTTTATTTACTATTAAAGCGAATATTTAGATGGAACGTTGATAGTCGATTGATAGATTTTTTACGTTATCGAATGCGAGTGTGGCTTTATTGGCCGATTTTACGGCGTTTGCCCATACATTGTACACAAGACCTGATTTAAAATTACTCATATAGTACAATCAAACTATTTGGTGCTCACAGAATAAGCTACTTGGAACGTTTTCCGAAACTATAGAAAATTCTTGATTTTAATGTTTTAATTTTTGGGTTCTTTGGGAATTTAACCACCTTGTGTCTTGGTATATAACTGTTTATGGTTGTCGCTCGTTTGTTCCATTAAGAGCCATGTTTAAATATAGTGGCTCGACAATTAAATGTAAGAGGTGGCAAAGCAAAAGTTTGGCAACAGCACATCAATATCTAAAATTAGCAACTTTTCAAAAACTGGCCAGGTTGCCAAATGATTTTAATAATTAATTCTTATCTTACAAGATGGAAAAGCACAATGCAAACAGAAATATAGTTTACATTCTGCTAACGGACAACTTGTCTAAAATTAATTAACATTGATTTTTTAATTTATTCAATGCAAACAACATTACGCAACAAGGTGTCTTAACACACTGTCAATGAAAAATTGGCGCTGGCCTCCTAAATTTGATACCATTTTGATTAGATTTGGCCCAGATATGGCGATAAAATCCATCAGTAATAAATTTCATTCTAATACTTTCATCTTCTAGCAGAGTGCTTTTCGTTGTTTGACAGTTGCCTTTTAATGACTCAAAGTGTGTTGAAACAAACCTCAATGTAATATACTTGTAGTTTTTCAGATTCTTTTATGGGATTATATACACATTTAATCATGAGAGTTGAAATTTATATATATTTATGTGATATTCGTTATTGAAGATTGATTGGCTATGAATTGAACACGACTATGCAATAACTTTTTACATTGTGGCATTTTCCGCCTTACATTTAAATCAGGCCCGAGACTGTCCACATTTGTTTCGGCAATCTCGTACTTGCGGTATTGGAGGACACTATATTTTGTGTCCGGTACGCGATTTAGAAATAATTGTTGCGTGTATTTTTTTTACAATCAATTTATTGGTGTAAGTAATTGTCGCAATATTTGTAAGTAATAATATTTAATATGAAGTTAAAATTAATTCGAGATGGAATAAAATGTATATAGAAAAAGTAATATTCGTGATATGTTTATAATACATAAACGACTAACAGCCAACCTAATAAAAACACATGATAAAACTTTAATTAACAAATGCTTTGTGATTGGTCGTTGCGTGTATTTTGAACATTGGATTGCACTGGTTTGTATGTGCCTGAGAAACTCATCAATGCCGCTCCAAACCTCAAAATTGTGTAATTGTAAATTAAGTAAGCTTGTAAAATTGGATTCTAATGTAGGTATCAATAGAATAGTAGTGTTATTTTGGTATAAACGTCTGTTCGAACAGACCCACCTAAGGAGTGATAACATTATTCAGTTGTGACTAACATTACGTTGGATGAGGAATATGAGCTAAACTGTGTGACGTTATAGTGTCTAAAATAGTACAAATGAGAAGACTTATCGTCGTAAGCCTCTGAATATTCAACATTGCAAATGCTAGGTTTGAGATGTATCCCTGTGTACTAGTTTTATTTTGTACTAAAAGTTAAAAATAAATGAATAATTACATAACAATCTTTTATTATCTTGATTACATTCATTTAAACTAGCAAACTTTGTGTATCAGTTTATTTATCTATTATTAAAATTTAATTAAAAATTGTATTTAACCATTTAAATTTATAGCCAAGAAAAGCTAACAGAAAAAATATTAGCCATAAGCTTTTATATTAATGACGAATTGGCGCAAGTCATGGATGTTGTTATTTTAAAACAAGTTATGGATGGGTTTGAAGTAGAATATTAGATGCTGTAGTATTAAAAAAAATACTTATAACTTGTGCAAATTTATTAATATGATGTGGGAAGTTGTTCTGATTTATAATTTAAATTTTAAACGAAGTGAGTAAAACGTTTTAGATTTGCTTATTCAGAGTCCTAGAGCTTCTATTTAGTGACCTTCGAGACCATATACATATATTATCTTTTTTATAATTGGCCGACCTTCCAAAATGGAAATCACCCTCCCTCTGACCATTTTGTACGGACTTAGTCCTTTACCTTTAACTATTTTAGAAAGTTTATAATTATAACAACAATGACAAGAAAATGATTAAAAGTAATCTCTCACATAGTGTATAACTATGAACGTATTCGACCAAACACGGTTTACGGTAATGATGTATTACCCTGTTCCCGTGTAAAAAATAGTCGAACTCTAATCCATAATTACTTAGACGTAGGTATATAGTCTAAGCATATTATAAAAATTCCTAAAATGATGAGTTTATTCCAATGTAGATTCAAGGTCAAAGTCAAAACTTAATTAGCAACACAGGCTGTCACTGCTGGGGACATCCCAAAACGTTTCATTGCATTTGTTAGTTGTTACGTCATTCATTTAATCCGACAAAATGGAAGTTTATCTGTTAGTGGTTTTTTCTCTTAAATATTTTATATTAAAATGAATAATATATTATTGAATGAATAGGTAGAATGTCATTAATTTCTTGAAAAAGTTTTTTTCTGTTCAAAAATCCTGTATTTTGTTTGCAAGACGCAATACATTGATGTTTAAGATGCACTGTAATTTTAAAATAAATCTAAGGTTATTAAACTTAAAACACGGCAATTTTAATCTGCTGACATGGTATTTTGCAATTTTTACCTGGTAACACTGAATAGAACTGTCAACTGTGACAGAGAATATAATTAATGTTGCCGTTTTAGCGACTTTGTCGCTAGATTTAGCGGATTTTGGATGTGTCTAGCGACATTTTTTTCCATCAAGCGACAAAAATAAATTTAGCGACTTCTAGCGACTTTTCGTTTGCAAAGCTGACTACCAACGTCCAGTAGGTAGAGGAGTGAAATGAAAAAAAAATTTTTTTTTCGATAATAAAAATACAAAAACATTTTAGTACAAATTTAAATGTTGTTGTTACCGGCAGCACTACAGAATTGACATAAGTGTTTAGGGAAATCTCCTACCAGAATGTAGTTCGATCGGTTTTATGCGTCTCACTCTATCAAAAGATGTATAGATATAGCTATTTTTTTCTCATTCATTCATCATCCCGTTGATTCAAAGGAAGGAATGCCCGGTTTCTAAGTTATTTGTTACTTTTTCGCAGAACAAACCGGTTTTACATAATGTCTATGTGTGTATTGTCATCATTAATATCAAAGTCATATTGTGGATATGGAAATTCCGTTAAAAAAAGAAGGTATACGCTCAAAAGTATAGACCAGAATGGGAACAACAAAAAGAGTTTAAAATGTAGTTGAAACCTGTTATGACTGATCCAACTAAAGCTTTTTGTTCGTTTTGTCACAGTGAAATATTCGCAAAGTTAAATGACAGAGTTGCTTTATTTAGACCATATTTTTGAAATTGAAAATTTTAAAATATTTAGCGGCTTCTAGGGATTTTTTGAGTACTTTTTTCTTAATATCTAGGGACATTTTCATTGAAGTCTGGGGACTTCCTTTTTTCCTAAGCGGCAACACTGGTATCAATCACTATTTATTGCTATTTATGTGTAACTTCTGTGTTCAGTGATGGACGATTACAATATGTATGAATAAAATTGATTACATACATCTGAAAAGCGTATCACAAAATGTATTTCGGATAATTTATTCTATCTGAAGAATAGTATATAAAAATAAATATTCGTGACAATGTTAAATTATGTATTGTAATTATTTTGAAACCTCAATGTTCTTGTAAAATGAAATGCAATGTTCGTGAACTTGCTCAGCTGAGCGACCAACCCTGTGTGATTGAAGGAAGGTTAAATTATAAAAAGGTTGTCAATGGAAGCTACCGTCACCAAGCAGGTAAAACAATTTCTACATATCCATGTCAGGTACAGGATACAGGGTATAGCACAAAAATTATTTATAGTATAAATCTACATAATTTTCCTTGCCAATTTAGGAAAGAGTATGTTATATTAATAACAATGTAAACATGTTTTATCTCATATAAGGAATGTTTTACATAGAATACACATTTAAATGCTATATGATGTTTGAAAGTTGAACGATATCTGTGTATGTATTTTCAGTTTTCAAAGAGAGATGGTTTCGGCTGATTAACAATTATTTGTTCTACTTTAAATTAAGTGAAATGGGTAAATTTGACACAAAATCTCCCGCTGGTGTATTTGTTATGGAAAATTCATCAATACAGATGGAACATGGACAGAACATACCATTCTCTTTCTCAATATCTTTTATGTAAGTTTAATGGGTTTAAAATTGTATTTATGCTCTGTTATAGTTTAGCTGTAAACACAATGAAATCTAACACTCGTAATCCTTGTTGATATTTGTACTATATTGACTAATTACTTAAGTGATTAAATGCACTTAAATATAATTTTTGTTTGTAGTTAGGAATACAATTATTTAGTTATATTTAAATATGATAGTGGAGCTTCATTGTCTGTTACTAACCCCAGGCTACATAAGAGGAAATACACAACCGAGCAATAATATATAAGAGGAAATTTACCACACATCGTAAGATACTTACACAAAACCTGGTAGAGGATAAGATAACATTCACAAAGTACAAAAAGAGGACAGTTCAGGATTTATTAAATCTCACAGCATGTATTGCTTGTACATGAATATGTAATATGTCTCTGGATGTATGCCAATCAAGACCTATTTTAACACTTTATCGACCGCTAGCCTATTTATTCGCTTTTTGATTGCCAACCCTTATCGATGGCTAGCTTATTTATTGGCTTTTTGATTACCAATGCTTATCGACTGCTAGCCTATTTATTGACTTTTCGATTGTCAAACTAGCCTATTAATCGGATTTTAGCTAACGACTTTACTATTTACCTTGAATTTATGTTATGAATAATAGTTTATAAGGCCCTTTTATATAAAATAAATGCAAAATAATGTATAAATATCAATAAAATTACATTCCTTTTAAACAAAAGGAAAAAGGACAAACTAAGCCGGTACTTGGAAAGGGGCAGCCTCAAAAATGACCAGTCGATAAAGTGTTAAAGACATTTGTGACAGCTTGCAAATGATGAATTAAAAAATTAAATGAAATGTACTTGCTGCAATTCATCTTGGTATTGTTAATGTTATGTATTTGGTATTACAGCTCTTGTAGACACCAATTTATTTTTCAAAAATCATTATTGTCACTTTTAGGTTTTATAAATCGAAATTAACACTTGTGTGATAAAGTTTTGATATTTTTTCTGGATATAAATATATATTTTCACTGACTTCAGAGATGAACCTGAGAAGCGTCATGTTTTTGCGGCAAGGGCAGAGGACAATGTAGTCCAATGGGTTATAAAGCTTAGAGAATGTTCATATGAATATTTGAGAAATTGTCTGCACACATTACAATCTAAAATTTATGCGATTACTGGAAAGGTATGTGAAATATATCTATTAAACTTAAAAGTTTAATATCTTAATAAATGTTTACTACTTAATGGTCTACAACAAAAACATTTTATTTTTCGATTAGCTGTGTCCAGTGTTACTTTATTCTAATTTAGTTACTACAACATTAATGGAATAAAATAATAACATGGTTTAGATCAGAGTTCCCCAAACTTTTTTGTGTCATAGACCCCTTGCCATGTTTTTCCGTGTTGGGTAGACCCCCTACTTACCTGATATTGATTTCCTGTAAATTTATAACTGTAGTGAAGTTTAGTGTTAAAAACTTAAAGTAAAACACATGTTAATTTATACATTTATTAATTGAATTTAAATTAACTACTTAAAATAAAATTTTGTATCTGTTATGTAAAATATACGTAACATTAAATAAACATAAAATAAATTTTTTACTTCATAGGTACTTTTATAAATAATGTATATGTTTTGATATTATAAGATAGTATGATGTAAGTAAATAGGTACTATCAGTGTATGTGTTGAGATCCACTATCGTGGACCCCCATTTTCATTTCATGGACCCCCAAATTTTTTTTCGCTGACGTAGACCCCTTGCAGGTTGTCATAGACCCCTAGGGGTCGATATAGACCACTTTGGGAATCACTGGTTTAGATCATAAGTGTCATGTCTATTCTCTGTTCAACATTTGGGTTATTTTTTGCAGGATCCTTTGTTGTATGTGCCAAGGAATGAGGGTGCATGTCTGTGGGCACCCTCTGTGCCCTTTTCAACAGTTCCAGCTTGCACAGTGAATACTAGCTCTTTTAGCTGCCATCTTCACACAAATGGAGCGTTCACTCTTGAGAGAAGCAAGTCAGATGTTCAGACTCACAGACACTTGCATGCAGAGTATGTAAAAAAAACAACATTCTACACAGATAATACTGAGACTAGTAAAGAGGAAAGTGAGTTAAAGTCAGTGTTTTCATTGGAAAGAAGCAAAACATCAGCACTTCTGGTGGACAGTTTAAATCCTATTAACAGTGCTATATTTGATAATCGGCCTGCCTATTCCCGTGCTGCACCCAGTCCTCCTGTAAGGAAAAAACTGTCCCCAAATAGCAAACGGGCTGATATCAGTAGTGAAGTAAAAATGTTAGCAGAACATGGGAGATTTTTAGGAACAACAGGTATATTGTTGGATGAGATACCAGTGCCTCCTAGAAGGAAGACATCACCAAAAACTTTAGATGCTAATGACTTTCCAAAGACACGCAGTAATACCAATGATCAGCATTCATCTGTTGATGACCTAATTACGTTTTAATAGATGATTAATATGCTATTCTCTATTCCCACCTACTAACATGTAAACCTTGCCAGTGTTACAGTGAGTAACATTCATGCAGTCATTTTGTATGTAAGTTTCGCTTCGTCAAACATCACTTCAGACCTCTATAAAATGAAATGTGATAAATATTTTTAATTCATTATTTTTATAGTTTAATAATAAGTTATAATGACTAGGTATAATCAGATTCAATATCTGTTCATTTGCTATACCTGATATTGTATGTCATTTTAGGGGCTACAGGACATTCATAAATTGTGTTACACGGTAAAGGAGGCTGTCACAGGAATATGACATTGTGTCACAAAGGGCAGAGAGGGGTCAAAAGTTTTGTAACGTCACATGTTAAGATTTAAAATAGTAAAACTCGAAATTTGTATATATATGAATAAAAAACTTTAAAAATTTACGAACTAGACCTATATTTATTAATATTATTATTACTTTAGCATTCTCGCTATGAAACTATCTCTCGCGCGACAACATTTAACTTCAAGGGCGGCGTTGTAATGTTGATTTTATTAAAGATTATTTATTTAATAAAAGTAACAAAATAGTGAAAATATCTTTTTCTTTTGATTATTTTTAAATACATGTTTAAAATTGAAAAATGTGTGACGTCACATCAGGGGGGAGGGGGTTCTAAAAATTTGAAACTGACAAGGACGGGAGGAGGTTAAATAGTTCTAAAATTCGTGTGACGTAATTTATGCATAGACACTAAGCCATAGACAACGAAACATTATAATTTAGTTTAATTTAGATTTAGGTTTGCTTTAAAATACAACAAACCTATAAAAAGACAAAGAATTACAAAGTATAAAAAATTGGTTATTGCAGTATTTAACTTGTTTTACAAATTATGGCAAATGTATCCTTTCATAGGTATCTTTTTTTCACTTATTTGATGAATGGAGAACCTTAGTGTTAAAAAGAATGTTTCATGAGATGAAAGTGGATTCTGAGAATCTTTTATTGATAGTGTATTTTTTTAAAATTTTATGTATAATAACTTTTCATGTTTTATTAGAGTATATCATAAATTATATCTCAATAATTTAAAATCGAAGGTTTTCGCTCATGACAGTATTTTATACATTTTTGTTGACATGTTTCTGTGAGAAGTGCTCAATTTGAAGTCATTTGAAGTTATGAGTACCTACCTGGCACGCAACTGCTGTTCCTTTTCTGTCAATATGAAGGGAAGGTTTATCAATATTGTCTCCTTTCCTCTAGGAATTAGGATAGTCAACGCATGAAATATAATTTGACAGTACTAAAGGCAGAATTTCAAAATGAAAAAAATATATATTTCGTTATTAACTTTCTAATATTGATGAAATCATTCATAACTTATAAAATGAAGGATTCATTTGACTTGAATTATTTTATTAGGTTTTTTAATTTGTGTGTTTATTAATTTATTTTTATTATGTCATTAATATTATATTGATACAGTTCATATGGAGTCTATTTGCGTTAAGAAAATAGTGAGTCATCATTGCAACTGCAGGATAAACATGTTTTCACAGTGGGATAAATTCAAACAATTTAACGTTTTATCGCATACAATAAAATTACATCGTCATTCATTTATATTTCAAGAGATTAATTTTAATAGATAAAACTACTATAATTAAATTAACATAATGTACTCATCTTGAATGTTGGCTTATTGGCATCAACAAAATTTTTTACTTAAGCCCACACCAACACAGAGTTTAATTTACAATGGTACGGTGGCAGACGGAGAATTTCAATAACATTATTTTTAGCAATTTCGTGTACTAAATGTTTATTATATTGTCGGACGGCGTCGGCCACTTTCAGTAGTAATTCCTTTTTAAATAGCTCATGTCCAAGGTCCCTTTGCTTAGCAGTCAGTCTAGTATTTGCTGTTTATTCCAAGCGGTAGACTGTATCAAGTTTGACGGAATGATAGGAAGCGTTATTCATGATATCAACACTTCCTGGTTCAAGTGTAGGTATAATGCGATTGAACTGATAAACTTTTGGGTTTGATTTACTTTAGTGCGTGGGTGTCACCATTTTGAGTTAAAGTGAAACACCAGCAGTTGGTTATTGAATACTGAATATTTATTTTAAAATTCGTGCTCTTTTTATATGGTTTGACTAGAGTTCGTCGACCAATCAGAAGCGTTGAAAATATTTGAATTTGTACACAGACTAGTTCCAAGAAATTGCTTGTTGCCTCGTCCTGCGCAGCCGCTACCTTCCGCAAGCGTTGTAAATACGCGGGTTCGAGGCATGCTCGCGCCATTCCTGGCGATGACCTCTTGCTGTGTTTAAGTGGTCGCGCCGTCCATCTATGTACGCAGCACTCGTGTCTGTTACCTGCTGCTGAGAGATCCTTGATGATAAATTATTGACGTCGCCCGAAGCCTCTTCCGAGAAATGTAATGTAGTTGAGGGCGATGCTTGAAAGCGTGAACAGTAGATTCGCTAAATGTAGCCGACATTGATATATCCAAACAGTTATTTTTAGAGCTATTCCTTTTTTCTATGTGTGGTATATCTATTATGCGGCGGCTATAAATTTTTCGCCGTATTTTTAATACTATGCTCTCCATAGCCACATTTATATAACCCATTTTAAAGTACTTAAAAACATTGTAAATTACTCGTCTTTCCCCACTACGAATTATCGTTTCACTTCTATTCTTACGAATGGGCGAGGTATTTATTCTTTTTAAAAGGTTTTATTACTATTTTATTTAGTTAACACGCAAAAGATACAAACGTTCCGAACGATGATCTGCCGTCAACTGGTCACTGTGAACATAGCTTTTTAATTTGTTGTGACCTGATTGGTCGGGGGGCGGGACTAGGCCGGCGGACAACGATGACTCACTATTTTCTTAACGCGAATGGACTTTAATGATGATTATTTATCCTTAGCAATACTCATTATATTATGTGTAATCAACTTATGTAAATAAAACAAGAGTTTTTGAATGAAATATATTTTGTGTACACTTTCAAAGCTTGTTTATTATATACTAGTTTAAATACAATTTCATTAATATCCTAAATTGCTCCAGTTAACATAACTGTAGCAGTTAATTCGAGGCACATCGAGGTCCATACCATGATTATGGTACATACTGCCTTACTCACCCGATTCTTCCCACCTAGTGTGTTTTGTTACAAATTGTACGTGGCGTTCGGTTCTTTTGTCATATTACAGACCGTGGCCTATGTGCCTCTTGGCCTATGTATTGCTTTAAAATAAATACCACTATAATATTCCCATGTTGTATGAGATTCAAATGTAATATTTTGTGCCGTAGTAGCTGCATAAAATACGCGTAAACATAGTTTATTTATTGCATTTTTAAATTATCTATTAATGCTTAGCAAGACTTGTTTGTTCTATTTTGTTCATTCTATGGATCTATTGTGTATTTTAAATTTTAGAAGTAAGATTTTCGTATGCCAAGAGAAGACACCCTGGTAGTCATAAAACAATTATAAAAATGTAGCTTAGACCTGAAATTTTTAATATTCATCATTAATGTCACTTCAAATCAATTAATTTGACTCTCTTTCCTTGTTTGAATGTCTAATTAAATCCATAATTGATTCAATGCAATATTTCATGATAAGATTTTGAATTCGGTGCTTAGTTAGTCTTTGTCCCACAGTCATTTCAATCTATATTAATATTATAAATGTGAAAGTGTGTTTGTTTTTTTATGCTTTCACACCTAAAGCGCTGAACCTATTTTGATGAATTCCGATATAGACATAGATTGAACCTTATTACCTTGGAGAAGGACATGCCTACTTTTTAAAATTTATATTACAAAACTACGTTTGCTGGGTCAGCTAGTTATTTAACAATTCTCATGCTTGTCCCCTTGACAGATTAATGTCTTATTGATATATTTACATAAAAGCGTTTTATTTACATAATTACAATATATAACATCTTTAACAAGGCTTGTTAAAGGCTTATATGACGGAGGCACTTTTCTAATTTACATATATCTCTATTAAGAATCAATATCTCCTTTTCAATGGATGACAATGTTCACATATTTTTTAAGTCAATATCGAAAGAAATCCCAAGTAAAAGCAAGAAATTAAAGTTAATATTTTAAATAAATAATACATTAACATATTGATATGAATATCATACATAAGATAGTAAGGATAAAACTCAATTGTCTAATTCTTAAATAAACATACTTTGTTCTTTAAATTAATTCTACAATAATGACTTATCTCTTAATCTATTTTAAAATGCTAATATAGGAATATTTTAAGATCTGTGGAGTCACTTTAAAGTTTAGTTGAACTAACTCAAACCCACAATACGGTCGGTCAAAACCGATATATTAAAAATACCTTGTTTTAATATATCGAACTTCTCATGATTTTACCACATAATTATGTGTAGATCTCAAATAAATTCAATTTTAACTTGTTCATAAATTTTCAGTTAGCAAAGAATATAAATTTAGTTTTTTTTTAGAAAGTTTATTTAGAATAAACATTAGTAATATGAGACCGATCTTTAACCGATATTCAATAGAGACGCGACATCTGGTACTTTGAGTCTTTTTTTATAAACTCCGTATTCACAAATTGACGATTAGTTACTGTCTATCGATGCAGTTATCACTTGATGGGTTCTGTGTTCACACGATGCCGCAGTATGGCTGCGGATCGGGGGGTTAGTTGCCTCCGTAGTCCCGCAGCTCCCTGTTGCCCAGAGGAAGCGTCGGTCTGTAGTTGTGCAGAAGTTCCATCGCCTCCACTCCACAGGACGCTTCTCCACACTTTAGCTTTCGCATCAACGCAAGCTGAAATAACACATTGGTTTTACTAAAACATCGCATACTTATTCGGACTTCTACTGATGCACTTTTTTACAATTGTAAATCGAATAGATAGGCTTAAACTAAAAAAAATACAAATAGCTTGTCCTCGGTGGTAATTGGATACACAACGGTCGTACAGTGTCGTCAATAAATTGAAAAGCGATAGGATTGCAAAACCTGGAATTAATGTGAGCTATTACTCACTCTCACTTCTTATTAGAAGTTATTGAAGCATAAGAACCATTTGCTGGTAAATGGTTGTTTTTAAATTCTTTAAAGTAAAAAAACAGTAGAAATGCTATAACAGAGTTTGAAACTATAAAAATTTGTCTAATTGTATAATCAAAATTATGTTATCATCGTCATCGGCCTATTGAAGTCCACTACTGGACATAGACCTCTACTAAGACCTCTACTACTCTACTACTACTATGTGACAGAACCCTGTCTTTGGCTTATTGCATATTAATAAATATGATTTAATAGAAAATTTTATACTAAACGCTGCAATTTTAAAGAAATATATAAACTATTTTTCTGTGAGGAACTCTGAGAAACTAAAATGTGTATTCCGGCTCACCTGTTCCGCAGATACTTGGACTGGTTGCTTGAACAGGATCCAGGTGACAGATTCCGTGCAGGGTGGCGTAGTCAACGAACCAGGGTACGTCCAGTATGCGGTGTGTCGGGGCAGAAGCCTAGCCGGATCCAGAGGATCAGACAGCGTCACTTTATCACCCTTATGCGTTATGAAAGGTAGCAATTTCACAACTTTGTCTAACTCTTCGTGTTTTCCTCCAGCCTGCGAAAAACAAATAAGGAAAACGGTCGATTATTACGGAAAACTGTTTCTACCGGTAAATTTATGATTGTTGTAAGTTAATTTATTGTTCACAATTTTTGGTGAAGGTTTCCGATCCATTGTTTCTTCGTCACTACCAAGAATTTAATTATAATTTTAATTCAGTATTGTATTCAGATTTCTTTATGTACAATATAGCTGAACCACTGATGGTATTAATTATTCGCTTCGTCACTTCCCTGGCTGCTTGTCAATTCAATTATAATCGTCATTTCTAAGTATTGTATACAGAAATGCCCTATTTTCTGTATCATTTCGTATTCTCAATCCCTAAAGTCTAAAGCCTTCCTTGTACACTGCACCAGATGGCAGGTGATGTTGATTAAAATTCTCATTACTTTTTTTTACATTTCCTTGCATGAGAGATGAATGTGTGTCGCAGGGAATTTTATAGACAGTCAATTGATGGATACATATACCCAGTTCAGAATAGTTAATAGTTTTATTTAATATCACTCAAAAATTTCATCCTCCGTGGGAATCGAAGCCGCATTAGCTACTTCCGTAGCCACTGAGCCAGTGTATCATGTAAATACCAAATTTATCTATAAAAATGTTCTCAAATCTAATTACAGTTTATATAAATATATTAATATAAAAATGAAGTGTGCATAGCAAGGTATGCACTGTGTTCAGAATAAACAATGCTCCATTTATAAAAGGATTGTATTGGAAAGGTTTCAGTTACATGCTATTTTTATGCATCACCTACATAAAACATAATTAAATTTTCTCACGACTTCACAACATAGCAAGACTGTATGTAATCAAGCTAAACTCATTTTTACACCGTAGTTAATATCTAACGGCCTCTCCCTCGTCTAAATTGATTTATAATTTTCATGGCAAACCTCTAAACACAAACGTGTCTATTGTCAATTTACTATTGAGATCCTATTATGTGAATATGCTGTCACAATCTATTCAATGAATGTTCGAAACATTACTCAAATACCTAGTGTTAGTGTTTCGAACTTGATACATATATGTACAACATATTTTCTTAACCACTATCTATCTAATATCTAATTTTGAGAATATAAGCGCTAAGCGTTGAATATTCTGCGACAATACATAAATACCTACAATATGATTATGCGTCGATTAGGTAAGCTATTATTAAAACTCATACAGTAAAAGTATCTAATACTTTTTGTTTATTGCTGTAGGACAGCAGACAGGCTGACAGCCCGCTTAGGATTTAGCAGTTACCGTCGCCTATAGGTGTTTGCAACGCCAGTGGCATCGCGAACACACTGCTGTCCCATAGGGGTACAGGAACTTGGGTCACTAATGCCAGAACAGAACACAGGGTTATTATGGCGGCATGCTTAAGACCAAAGGTGGTCGCCATCCAGACGGGCTTGAGGCCCTACCACGTAGCTAGAGTAGGTTGTTTTGTCGGCTTTTACGACAGGCCGACCCCGGCCGCAGAGGTTAGTATTCTTTCTCCGCCCCTGCACGGATAGAAATACTCACATAATTATGAATTTAAAAACGTATGATCCTGGTTAATTTCCTAGAACTGTTTCCGATTATCAGAAACTACTCCACAGTTTAAAAATAACTTCAGATAAAAACAATCATTTTTCCTGTAGTATATTTTACTAAGAATCAATTCTCTTAACTTTTTACTTTGTCTTACTACAAATAATATTAAAATTACGACTCAAAATCAAATGGATTTAGGTATGTTTTAATTGACTATTGTTCAAGTATCAGTTATTAATAAATACGTTGTTTTATCTCTAATAAAGGATGATTATTAGGGATCGATATTATCAGAAAATATACAAGACAAAAGAAACATCGAAATAAATTTGAATGGACTATTTAAAAGAAAACAAGTAGACTTAGTTTACTCTAAATACGGGGATCTACCGGTAAATACTCGGAAAGTTTTCTTCCCGGCCCTTTAGCAAATAACGTGAGTTTGGGATATATCCTCTCCTTCATTCTCCACCGTTAGAAATCAACATTCACACCTTTTTTATTGCTGTAGGACAGCAGACAGGCTGACGGCCCACTTAGAATTTAGCAGTTACCGTCGCCTATGGGTGTTTGCAACGCTAGTCGCATCTCGAACATGCTGCTGTCCCATAAGGGTAGAGGAACTTTGGTCACTAATGCCGGAACACAACATAAATTTAATATGGCGGCATACTAAAGGTGGTCGCCATCCAGACGGACGTGGGGCCCTACCACGTAGCTAGGGTGGGTTGTTTTGTCGCCTTTTACGACAGGCCGACCCCGGCCACAGAGGTTAATATTCTTTCTCCGCCCCTGCACAGATAAAAAAAATACTTGTGTTACTTTTATTATTTATCATAATAATAGCTGAAGCAAAAAGTTAATATTCTTCTTATAAATGCTTCTAAGTATACTAAATTCATTAAAAAAATAACAGTTACTACCATGCGTTTGCCACACAAACACATAAATATTTACACTTGTTTGTGGTTAACCTGAGAAGAGAACAATACATGAATTATGGTCGAATTTCGGCCACTAGTTAAATGAAACATTTGCTACATTACATTTATTCAAATTAACACTTGGCTTTATCTTCTACGTAATTTGAAATATTTCACCTCCGGGCATTCACTGAGATGTGACGGAGAAAGTCGGCGCTCGCAAGACGCGAGAGATTCCGTTTTGTAAACAATATACTTTTAGCTTACTGTTACACGGGTAAGCGGTGAGCAATGCATGATTCATTTTTAACACATGAACAGAGATAACGCCACACAGAAATCTTGAAAGATGATTTACTTGCTAGATGTTACCTTGTCTTATGTACCTACATAACTACACAACAACTGGTCCTTTTTAATTGTAGTTCGTAAATATTTGAATACATAAAGTATATTTATTCAGTATCTATCAAAAAGTAGGTAAATACACATTTATTTTAGTTGAACTTTGTCACGGAGATAGCTAAAAAGAAATTACAGTATGTATTACCTACGTTTATACTATTAATTTATTCATGAAGGCGGTGATTGTTCTAAAGATTTATGTTTTTAAGCGTTCATCTCGGTTCAGCTCCATTGATACTAACATGATATTGTTACTAGACGAAACTAGCTCAAAGAGCACTTAGAGTCGTCACCTTTGACGATATTAGTGTTTGTATTCGACCGAATACATGTTTCTATCATTATTGTACTTGTACTATAACGGCCAGTTATGAAAAATTGTCTTTAACTATAAGTTTTATAATTAGTACTTGGCAGAATAAAAACAAACTTGATTTGTATAGTGTCTTTCAAACTCTGAAGCAATAAGTTGACTGAAAATAGTTTTATAACCCGTGCTCAAGACTAACTTTTAATTTAAAGACCAGCCTTTAAAAACCAACGATTAATTTGAAAATGACGTTGCGTTAGCGCAATTTTTTTACGTTGCTCCTCTATAGGGGGTCTGTTCCATATATGTTATTTCTATTAAATTAATGAATACACATTTTATACTGCTTAGTATATGTAATGAATGTGTGGTTCAAAAAATATTGTTTAAAACATACCATTAAGAATACTCCCAGGACAGCAAGTCCATCAGGCTGCCCAGCGGCTTCCGAGAAACTGCGATATTTTGTAGTGTTCCAATGCACCAGATGCAGCTCGCCTGAGAAGGAGCGGCCGTCGACTGTGTGCTCTGAACCTTCACCGTTCACCGCTCCCCAATGGCAATGCCATTGTTGCAGCTTGTACACGTCATTGCCCAGCGGACCACCTTTTAATTCTGGTACAAAAAACGTTAATCAATCAAGTGAACTGGATCAGTTGAATATTTCAGTTTCAACGGGACTTGTTTATTTATATATTTAGCTCGTAAATTAAACACTTCGGAAACAGAAACTTGTGTTTTATTTATTTTATCTCCCAAAATATTACAGTACTCTTTAAATAAACCGAAATTTACGTTAATAAATAACTTAACAATTCGTTGTTTATGTACCAAATTTGTATTTATTTTTGTCCCTTTTGTTTTGTCAATTGCATGATGAGAAAAGTATTAAAATGGCGTGGAAATGCACGAGCCCATGAGCCGGAAGGTGAATGCAATAAGAGTAATAGAGGCATCCCGTGTACTCGACGCGTAATGACGGATGGATGTCCAATTGTGGGTGTCGAGCACTTTATTTGGTCGCGCGCTCAACTCGCACTCAATGTGAGTGAACCTTACACAATAAAGCAACGTGAAGCCATTATTTATCCTTTGTAATTTAGTATATTGACATTATTATTTAGTTATTAAGATCTTGTGTATTATATGAATTATTAACTAATTGAAAGAATATCCGTGCTGGGGTGGAGAAAGAACCCCTGCGGTCGCAGGTGGCCTGTCGTAAAAGGCGACATAACAATGGGTTATTACCACCCTACCACCTAGCTAGGTGATAGGGCCCGAATCCCGTCTGGATAGCAACCACCTCTGGTCCCTAAATATGCTGCCATAATAGCCTTGTTTTGTGTTCCGGTATATTTCGACGATGTACGTTTTACATAAACGTCGACGACTTCCTGGAGTAAAGGCTAATGCACGTCGGTAAGCTTGCGGAGGTCATGGGTTCGATTCCCGTTTGGGTGTTTATGTATAATATGTACTTATTTACAAAAAGAAAAGTATAGTATATCAGTTGTCTAGTATCCATAACATAAGTGCTATGCAACTTAGTTCCGATAACCCTGACGTCACGAGCATTCATTGCTTGCTGTTAAGTGGGCCGTCAACCTCTGTTACTCTACGGCATAAAAAATTGAAATTACGATAAATTATTTTCGCACATCGATAATATGTAGCAAAATAATTGTTAAGCTTATTGAAACTAATAATAAATTAGACTGCGTGTTTTGGAAACCTGTCAGCGTGTATGACTCACTGTATGCACCCTGACGAGGGGAACGCGGTTGAAATGTAAATTGGTCTGTAGCGTGTACGCTACCGCCAGGATTTGCAACTTCCGATATTCGCGCAATTTTAGCACAAACGCTTCTATGAACGTTCATATCATATTATGTTTTCTCTTGTTTTACTGTTTGCGTATCGGTATGTATAGGTTTTACTAATAACGACGACGAACACTAATTTCACTAATAATGACGAGAACGGCGGTTTGAAACTCAACGTGGCGAAGACCGAGTACTTGGCCTGTAAGTCTACAGATCCCACACCCGTACGCATAGGCGACGATAGTCAAGCGCACGGAACAGGTGAAATACCTGGGATCTGTATTTCACGCGTCTGGTGACATTAACTCCGACGTTAAGGTACGTATCATCTGTGACCCTAAAATACCGGTTAAATTGAAGGGACAGGTCTATAAGACCATCATTAGGCCTGTCCTACGGATGTGAAGCGTGGCCGGTGCTGGAACGATACAAGCAGGCACTGCGAGTCACGGAGATGAATATGCTGCGGTGGATGTGTGGAGTAACGTAGAAGGACCGCGTTAGGAACTCTCGCATTCGCGGAAGCTTTCATGTCCGTGACATTGCGGATAAATTGCAGGAGTGTCGTCTTCGCTGGTATGGCCACGTTTTACGGCAACCGGCTACTTATGTGGGGAACAAATGTCTGGCCATGCCGCCACCGCCGGGTCCCGTCAGGAGGGGTAGACCCAAAAAATGCTGGCTTGACGTCGTAGGGGTTGATATGCATGCCAACGGACTGACAACCAGAGATGCCGAAGATCGTGCGAAGTGGAGAAGAAAAAGTCGGAAAGCAGACCCCGAGTGCTGGAGCGAGAGTTTGGTCTGCAACCGGGATTCAACGCTAAGATGATGATGATGGAGGATGGATGGACCACTGTGGCGCGGGCGACGAGGAGGACACGGTGAACCACACTGTCGCCGTGTGCCCTGCGTGGCGCGAGGAGCGCCGCGCCCTCGTCGCCCAAATCGGCGTGGACCTGTCGCTCCCGGCCCTGGTTCTGTCCATGGTCGGGGGCGATCCTGGATGGACGGCCGTCGCCTCCTTCTGCGAGGCAGTCATGTCCGCAAAGGAGGCGGCGGAGCGGGAGCGGGAGTCGACCACCACACTCCTCTCCCGCCAACGCAGGCCACGCCGGCGGCGCCGGAGGGTCAGTAACGACCTCCGGCCGCCGTAAAAAGCGGCTGCGGGCGGCCCCTCGGGGGAGGACCCGCCGCCCGCACTATTGCCGCGAGGGTGAGGGCTGCGTGCTGTTCCGCGGCCCCCCTCAACTCCTAGAGTTGTTAGGAGAGCGCCGGGGGGACGAAACCCTGACCCCCTGGCGCCAACACTTTAGAAGGGGCCCGCCTCAAGACAAAGGGCGGGCCGGCGCCGGCCCGGGCCACGAGATCGGCAGGCCATATATCCGTGGGCCCGGGCGTAGGCGATAGGAGAACAGCGGGGTTTTTTAGTGGGTAGTCGGATGGCCAATCATCTTTCCCGGAGTCCCACATATCCCTCGGTCCCCCCGGGCCGGGGGAACCCGTCAAGAGAGGTTTTTCCCCGAGACCAAAAAAAAACAAAAAAAAAAAAAAAGGTTTCACTAATAAGTCAACTGAATATCATTCGATTCATCCACGGGAATACGGGGAACATAAAGTAATAAATGAACATACTGGGACAATTCACACAGCGCCATTTAGTTCCCAAGTCAATCCTTATTTTATAGGTACCAGACAATTGATATACTTATATAGGCACTTTTATTTTGTAAATAAATATATATAAATGTCCAGATTCAGGACGGGGAACCAACCCGTGATTCACACAAGCGTTCCGAAGTACGAAAGCTGTTGAGTCACGGAAGTAGTTGTCGTTCTTCCTAAATTACATTTTGCATTGCTATCACATGTTTTATATCTATTGACGAACTCATTTTAAATTTTTTTCGTTTTGATCAGAACAGAAAAAAAACCTTCATACCTGAATCATAGCCATTTTCGTCTACTCTCCAACAGTACCCTGGATTTACGATAGAGCGAGGATGGTTAACGGAGTAGTTCCATTTTAAGGGCGGTGCACATCCTCCGCTGCTGGCGCGCGATGTGTCGATGTCTACGGGGCTCTGGCGTGCTCCGCGGGCTTCCGGGAACTTCTCTATCCAAGTTGCTGGCCCTGTCACAAAAATGTTATCTTTTATTATCTGGTACGTTAAGAAATTATTATCATAAGGTAATGTGACATAAAACCCTATTAAGTAACTCATTTACCTTACTTTTAATCTAAAAGTAATTTTACATAACTATTATTGAGTTGATAACAGTCTTTACAGAAATTATTTTAGTTCATAGAAAATTGGAAGAAATACCGCTACTAGGAAATGTAAATATACTGGAGGAAAGCGTGTCAGCCCTAGATTGATGAGTCTGTGAAGTATTAAAACAACAAACAAGATTATATATAAATCATGATTATTTATACGTCAAGTCAGCATAAGAGATGAAAGAGTGAAAGGCATCTACAACAACTGATACGGTTATCAGGGGGAGTGACGGCTTGTTTAATTCCTTGCCTAAAATTGCAATTATCTTATCTAAGCACGAGACCTGTTTACCTAATCTTAAATAAAAAATAACATAGGATTCACGACTTCCGGAACATTTCTTTATAAAGAGGCTTAAAATGACATTGATAACGCATCTTTTTAAATTATTTTTATCAGTTGACACTCTAATTATGCTTTAAACGTAACATTGCAGCTATATGTTACAGTTTAACTAGACTACATGTTTAGTAAAATAAACTTTACTTTTCGGTAGTAGTGTGGTTAGTTAAAATCACTATACTGAAGCATTTTTTGCAATGGAAACGTATGCTTCAATTATGAATATATCCTGACACCATCGTAAGCTCACTTTAGCCCGGAACCTGTTGTTGGGTTTAACCATATACGTTGCTCTCAGTTCCTTTACAAGAGATACCTGGAAGAGAGTAATCTCTTATCATTGGTACATCATATACAATATGTGATTTTATCGTTCATAGCAATATGAGCAGAGTTAATAATCTATTGTTTCACACAGTTTTAGTTTTTGATTTCCTTAGATGATAAATATATGTAAATAATAAAGATCTATTTTATTTTCTTATGCCGATATAGACAGCTCAGCAGACGGTTATCTGATCACTACCTTCTATTTATAGGTCAAATTTCAATTCATCTACTATCGAAGTTTCATCGTCATAAATCGACGTACAGAAGTATTATATTATATTTTTAAGATTATGTTCGATATTGTGTTTCTAAACGTCAAGACCAAGTCACTGAAGAGATTAATAAACCAGAGTATTTTCGCAAAATGAAATACGTTGTTCTCAAATCACAACAAAGTTTGCATTTGTTATCATGTCATAAAACCTGACATAGATCTTGGAATGCTTAACGGTTATGAGCGAATAAGACTATTGAATAATTACACGACTTGGCAATAAATATTGGATAACCATCACGATTGTAAAAGGTTTAAAATACAAAGTTGAGTAATTTGTACTTGTTTTAGTGAAGTTACAAGAATATTGGCGCTGTTATTTGGTTTTATTTTACATTCGAACTAGTTGACATGGCAAACGTTGTTCTGCTAAAGAAAACATTTTCGCGACAAAAAGTAGCCTATATCCTTCTCCAAGGTCCATTTTATTTCCATCCCAAAATTCATCAAAATTGGTTCCACGTGTAAAGCTGGGGCTACATTAGCGGGCGAAGATTCGTGTCGCGTTGTCGCGCTAAAAACATCGTGTACGGGCGTATACGCAATGTTCTTGTCTACATTAAGGCGGGCTAAGATTCGTGTCGCGTTGACGCGATACATTGTGCCGGGTTGTGTTGTAGTGTGTATTCCATATAATACTCTCCGTTTCATACAATTGAATGAACTCCGACACTTTTTCGTTACTCAACACGTTACTCAACACGTTCGTCCCACAACAAAGTCTGGATGACACTAAAGTGACGTAAGTGTAGTCCGTGTAGTAGTAGTAGCCACCCAAGCGAATATTGTGGCGAGAAATCCCTTTGAAACGCGCCAATTTACCGACAGTGCCCCGATAGTACATCGTCTTCGCCCGAATACTACGCGTTGCATCGATCTACCCGGCCACACTCATTGCGTTAACACGAATATTCGCCGTAGCCCTCTAATGTAGCCCCAGCATAAGGGATATGATATTGTTTGAGTAAGCAACATTACCTATGTAATACCTTATGTGAGTCAGTGGTCTAGGTCTAAGTGCAGTGACACGTCGCGGTCGCTGGCACAAACAAATACTTAATAAATTGTATTAATAAATACAATAAAATATATACTATAATTTATTAGTAAGCCACTCATCCTGAAAGTGAAGTATACCGACCACCATTACCACCTTCACACACGGTTTAGGCGTGAAAATGTAACAGACAGACGGTGTTACTTTAACATTTAAAATATTAGTATGAATGTAAAAGCTTTCACAAGTGTTACAATAGAAATATTTGTAGACCGAACATAGACGTGTTTTTAAATGACAACTTCTATAAGTACATTTGACCATAGCTTTAGCCAGCAAAGAAAGGGAACCGCCCACATTTTTAAGGTTAAACGACAGCCGCCTTGAAAAATTATTATTGACATTGATTTTTTTTTTTTATTGCTGTAGGACAGCAGACAGGCTGACGGCCCGCTTAGAATTTAGCAGTTACCATCGCCTATGGATGTTTGCAACACCAGTGGCATCGCGAACACGCTGCTGTCCCATAAAGGTACTGGAACATAGGTCACCAATGCCGGAACACAACACAAGGTTATTATGGCGGCATACTTAATGGTGGTCGCCATCCAGACGGGCTTGAAGCCCTACCACGTAGTAGTTTGTTGTCGTTCTTTGCTTAATACATGGAAGTTTCAGCGAAGATCACCGACGCGGATAGCTGAGCAAGAGTTTTGCTAGACAATACTAATGCATATTATAGATAGATGCAGCGGTGGATTGAAAAGCTTGCAGGGAGAATAAATTGTAAAAAGGTTCATTTTGGTTTCATCTAATACTCTATTAATCATAATGTAATATCAATTAGTGTCAATGAAGATATGGGTAAATGAGGTTAAGACGCAGTTATTAATTAAATTAGTATCATAGAAACAAGTTATATATAACACAAATATGTGTATATAAAATTTAAAGTTATCCTTATTGTAGTAGGATCAAATTAATCCTAAGAACATTTACATATGTGAATACAAGCAAAGCTCATTTAATTATTCTTAAGATTAGATAATAATATTTCAGATCACATAAAACCGCCAGATGATGTTTAAAAAAAATTGTCATTAGAAAGGAAGAAAGAAGAATATTTTTTTAAGCTCACTTTAACCCGGAACCTGCTGTTGGGTGTAATCACATACGCTGCTTTCAGCTCCTTTACAATAGATACAAAGATATTCAATTCATCATTAGATGAGAACATAAGTTTTTGTACTTATATTTATAATATTATATAAATATATTGTATAATATATTATACAATAATATATATTGTTTGGGACCATTTCTAATGAAATGATTGGATACAAAATTGGATACTAAAGTTATCGTGTAGAATATTAAATAATTAACATGCAATTGGTTGTTATTTATAACCATTTAATATCCTTGTCCACACAAAACTGACAAAAAATATAATTAAAGAAAGGTCGTCATGCTTTATTGCTTTACCACAAATACATTTGTACACACTAAGCATATTTACATTAGTTTATCTTTGAGACAAATATATTTATTATCTTCTGTTTATTATCTTCTGACTTTGTTACGACGTCATTATGTGTAGGTGCATATGATGAACAATTAAAAGTTCATGGGAAATTTAATTTTAAATCTTTTAAGCTTTTTCTTTTGTAACAAAAATAATAATAGCATATTTCAATAATTGTCAATTTATTATTATGGAAGTACACAACTAGTTTACACACTTTACAACTTGAATTTTAGTTAATAAACCTTAGTTTCTAAGTTCGATTGCTGAAGAAATAAATACTGAAACTATTTATTCAGTTAGTACTTTTGTCTAGATATTCTTGGGTTGCCCTAGATTAAGTTAAGGGGATCATAATACTCTTAATTTAGATATATACAACCATTTGTATTATGTGTCGATTATTTGATTCAATTAAATTAAAATGTGCAAATGTTAACTCAAATTAACATTAGTAAAAGTATAACATAATAATATTAATCCTTCTTAATTAGCGTGCTATGCCACTACTTTCTTTGTTTAGTATGCAATTACTGACCGCTTTGGCGTGGGTACTGTCTCATGTATGAGACAGTACCCACTGTTTTGTTTACACTGTTTTTGTGTACAAAAGACAAAAATGTAATGAATGTTTAGTTATATACATACACAAACTGGTTGACATAATTAAAAGAAATTTAAATGATTATAATTATAGTCTTAAAATACGTATACGAGTAAAACCCGTTTTTTGTATTGGCGTGAGCCTTTAAGACGTCTCGAGTTAATAAATCATTTCGCATCCCTTTGATATTATTTATACGGAAGTAAAGAGGTCAGTATATTACGCCCGAATGGCGTCCACACCTTTAGCAGACGGGAGAGCAATAACAATTGCTAGAAATAATATTTGTGGCAACGACTTCAATGAAATGTTTATGATAATGCTGTTAGAGCTGTATGTCAATCACTCGATGATCCACTCCCTGCGATACAATTATTTCAGAATCAATTGCGAATTACGATGAAAAGCTAAGCAATCAATTTTGTTGAAATTATAACAGATAAAATGAATATTTCATATAATTTTCCTGATCCTGATTCCTTTGATTTTTTGTTACAGCAGCGTGTTCGTGTGCCCCTAGAGTCGCAAACATCCATAGGAGACGGTTACTGCTTGATATCAGCCTGTCAGCTATTCCTCAGCAATAAAAATAATCACGGAGTCTAAGTGATACAGAATGATTCTGTGAAATAAGTTATGGCTAAGAATGTTGAGATAACAGCTAACAGTCCTCTGATTGGGAGAAAATATCATGTTGTACCGACTCAACATAATGTGGTTAGGAAAATTATTTTTCTAGTATTATTCAGAAGTTAATAAATGAATACACCATTTATTACCAATTTTCCAATAAATACAGGAAATAAAATAATTTTACATTTTATTTCCGAGTAAGCCATTATGACTCTGAGTGCGGCCGCTTCATTTAAAATTTGTAAACAAAGCAGACAAGTGAAATTGCATATTATGCAATTACTTAATTTAACAAATAGAATATTAATGAAACACGTGGTCGATCGAGATGTTTCGTATTTTAATGTGACTGTAAATAAATCGTATATTTTAATTTCACTTTTAAATTTTTAGATATAGATTAACGCATCATTATTACGCACGAATCGTTAACGAATAGATCGGTAAATGATGGATTAGCTTAATTAAATTCAAATATTTTTCTAATGGATTCTTTGTTTCCAAAATTTATTTATTAATGAAAAATTTAGTTTTAATAATTTATTGATTTAGTAATATAGTGTGAGCGTGCGCGTGTGTTTTCAATAAATATTTATACACCATAATTGTATTAACACCTAAATTATTAATATACTTAATATACACACATCAAAAAAGTCTACAACTTGTACTAATTTAAATTTTAAGATGGTGGATGAGCCGCTGTATGGATGAACTTCCTGAATGCACCTGAGCCTTTCAGTATTTCCGGGCCGACGGTACACTCGCACCCTTCTTGTATCAGACCTAAACCCGAACCGCGACTCATCGGAAAATATAATTTTATCCCATTGTTCCTGGGTCCATGTTCTGCATTCTCTACACAATTCATTTCGACGAGCGCGATTTCCGTGACGTATAGGTGGGCACCTAATTGGGCGTCGAGCTCGTAGGCCGTACTCATGCAGTCGATTTCGCAAAGTTTCAAGTACAAGCAAAAATTCAAGTACAATTCAAGAGATAAGTCTCTCGAGCGGTTAACATCGGCTGGCGTCTTGCAGTCAGTTGTATGTACCGGTCTTGCCGAGTGGTTGTACTCCTTGTATTATTGTAGCGCTGCCAAAGACGACAAATAACACTTTTAGGAATGCCAAAATGCCGAGATACCTGAGATTGATTACTTCCCCCTTGCAACATCCCTACAGCTCTTTGCATTTCATTTGCCGTCAAATGACGTCGCTCCATAACGTAAAGAATATCTAACAATTCAATTTTGTCGCTAACTTTATTTAAATAGTTGGTAAAATTATAAAATCAAGACTAAAGCCCGTCACAGACGTAGCTATAATATATATTAATATCATCATCATCATTTCAGCCGGAAGACGCCCACTGCTGGACAAAGGCCTCCCCCAAAGATCTCCACGATGATCGGTCCTGCGCTGCCCTCATCCAACCTATTCCGGCGATCTTGACCAGATCATCGGTCCATCTTGTGGGGGGCCTACCAACATTGCGTCTTCTGGTACGCGGTCGCCATTCGAGGACTTTTCTGCCCTAACGGCCATCAGTCCTTCGAGCTATGTGCCCAGCCCACTGCCACTTCAGTTTTGCAATCATCCGGGCTATGTCAGTGACTTTGGTTCTCCTGCGAATCTCCTTATTTCTGATTCGATCTCGCAGGGAAACTCCGAGCATAGCCCTCTCCATTGCCCTCTGAGCGACCATGAGCTTTCTCATAAGGCCCATAGTTAGCGACCACGTCTGCGTTCCGTATATCATCACTGGCAACACACATTGATTAAAAACCTTCGTCTTGAGACACTGCGGTATTTGGGACGAAAAGATTTTACGGAGCTTCCCGAACGCTGCCCATCCGAGTTGAATTCGACGAGTGACCTCTTTCGCGAAATTGGACCTGCCTAACTGGATCGTTTGACCCAAGTAGACGTATTCGTCAACAATTTCGAGAGTACAGTTCCCAACTGTTACGGGGGTAGGTGCGACATGGACATTAGACATGATCTTCGTCTTGTCCATGTTCATTTTGAGACCTACTCCTTGGGAAGCTGTATTGAGGCCATCAAGCATATGGTAAGCCATATGCTTGATGGAAGACTTAAGAGTCTTCCATGGTCTCAGCCATGATTACGATATCATCTGCGAATCTAAGGTGAGTGATGTACTCGCCGTTGATGTTGATGCCCAGTCCGTTCCAGTCCAGAAGCTTGAAGACATCTTTCAACGCAGCGGTGAACAGCATCGGCGATATGACATCGCCTTGTCTGACTCCCCGCTGCAGTTGGATAGGCTTCGAGTTCTGATCCTGGAGACGGACTGACATGTTGGCGTTTTCATACAAACACTTCAACGCTTTGATATATCGATAATCAATGTGGCACCTCTGGAGAGACTGAAGCACCGCCCAGGTCTCGATCGAATCAAAGGCTTTCTCATAGTCCACGAACGCCAAGCATAGTGGTTGGTTATACTCCTCCGTCTTCTGTATAACCTGCCGCAGCGTATGTATGTGGTCTATGGTGCTAAAACCTTTTCGGAATCCGGCTTGTTCGGGAGGCTGAAAGTCGTCAAATCTGCGCGCGAGATAATTCGTGTTGACCCTTGAAAATAGCTTGTAAACATGGTTCAGAAGTGATATCGGTCTAAAGTTCTTCAAAAGGGTTTTGTCGCCCTTTTTGAAGAACAACACCACTATACTTCCGTGCCATGCCTGCGGCGTTTTGCCCTCGAGGATGACGGAATTGAATAGCTTCTGTAGGATTTTAAGCACAGGAGTACCACCAGCTCTCAGAAGCTCGGCTGTAATTCCATCATCACCCGGCGCCTTGTTGTTTTTAAGCTGTTTGAGGGCCATACTAATTCGTACAGACTGACGTCTGGGATATCTACGGTATTGTGTCGGGTTAATTTGGCTCTTGGGTCTTTAGCCTTGTTGTTAACAGGTGCCCGTGTGGTCGTGTATAGCTGTCCGTAGAACTTCTCGACTTCCCTCAAAAATTCGGGTTTAGACGAAACGACCATGCCGTCGTCGGTCTTCAGCTTCGTCAATTGGCTCTGCCCAATAGACAAGTCTCGTGCGAATACTTTAGAGCCCTTGTTACGCTCAATAGCCGCCTTTACACAGTCTGTGTTATGGCGGCGGATATCGCGAGTCAAGGACTTGGAGATCTGTCTATTTAGCTATATTAATATACCGTACTATAATATGTATTATAGCAAGCTACCACACACGGGAGCTATACTATAATATATATTTTGCCCTCACTCGGTGTGCAGTCGTCCTTGCAAGCGCAGCTTATTTTCTCTGTAATCAATCTAGATACCTAAATAGATTCGACAAGAGCCCTACTTTTAGATTTAACTGAAAGTTCCTCAGAGGATGATTCCGATGCTGAATTTGATATGCATGTTACCTTGTCAGAAACGAGAAGTAGAACCATCTGGGTAGAGCCGCATATAAAACAAAAGAGAACTCGTGGTGAATTTAATTTATATCATGATTTATCATCGAATAAATTTGCACAGTATTTTAGAAGTTCGAGATCGGAATTTATCGAGCTTCATGAATTGATAAAAAATTATTTAATAAAACGCGATACGGTTATGCGCAAAAGCATTAGTTCTGAAGAACGTCTTGCAGTATGCTTGAGGTAAGAATTAAAAACAAATCATATTTGAAACGTTTATTTTAGTTGCAACACTTGTATTTTAATTAAATGAAGTACGTAATTTAGGTATTTAAAGGCGTCGTTGCGGTGAAGCGGGCGGGGGAGAAATGCTCGTGCGCATCGAGTACGGCCGTCGCGCGTCGGGCAGGCGTTCGGTGAACAAATGGAACATTCCGTATCCTCAAAATATATCAAAATATATATTAATATACTAAAATATGTATCAATATGCCCAAATATACATGTCGACATATTTTTGTGATGTCATAGAAATATATATTATAGCTGCGTGTGCGGTCACTCGAAAATTTATATGGAAAATATGTCGTAATATGATGCCCTGCTATGATTCATATTAATATATATTATAGCTACGTCTGTGACCTCCTTAAACGTAGCAATAAAAACGCACTTAAATTCAAACAAATTCCCTTTTATTTAATTTTATGAAAAAAAACAAAACATAATCGAAATTTTTTTTACAACCAGCCAGTATGTTATCAATAACAAAAAAGTTTACATACCTACGCACTTTGAGTGAGTAGACTTAGAAATTAATTACTTTAAATGGTAAATTTGTAATATCATGCATGTTGCTTAGACTTTTTTGATGTGTATATTTACTATAGACAGTTACGGGAAAATCACTGATATTTCCCCAAAGTTATGGTTAGAGTCGAATTATCGTTTATTTAAAATATATGTTGACCTATTTTTACTTTAGAAACATTATTAACTAGAATTTTAAGCTTACCTTATTTTTTTTTCAACAATAACATTTTTATGCCCTTTATTAATAGCAAACTTTTATTTGTATAATTGGTTTAAATTATTTATAGCTTAGTTTTTGTAATTTTATTTTCTTGTTGATTTGACAGATAAGCCCCAGCCGGCATTTCATTTACGTCAGTCGATAGTCATCATCCATTACTAAGAAGATTTTTTATTTCTTTGCTTGAAACATTAAGGTAAAGAAGTGAATTTTAATGAAAATAATAAATTTCTTTAATTTATAGCAATTGTATATAAAATACCCTACTTGAATCTCGTATTTACAATTTAAACGAATTAACAATTTCTAACTGAAAATAGATCTTGTTATCCAATCAATTTGGCGCTAAATTGTTATTTAATATTTCCTTATTGAAGTTAAAAAATTACTGTTAATTTTATCAGTGATTAACCTTCATTTCCGTAGTGGAACGACATGAACGAGGTCAAAACAAGCAAGTCCGACACAGGCGCGAGCGCCGGAGCTCGACTACATGCATTTCTAATACTAAATATATATAGTGATACTATTTAGCTATTCATTTACAGCAATTAAAATCGAATCTGTTACCCATTTGTTCCATTTTTTATTTAATCTACTTTCACCCTAAAATGATTTTTTTGCATAGTATTAAGTACAAAAATTGGCTCAAACAACTTTTACAAATTCATGCAAGCTATCATCAGTCCATAAATTAGAACATATCGCTCCTTGAATGCAAAAGGGCCACTAATCAAAAAAGTGTAAAAACGGTTTTATTCGAAAATTGAGCTCTAAATCAGTGATACTTTAGAGTCTATTTAAGACACCCATGGTTTTCGCTAACTTTGACACCAAACCGCTCAAGCGTCTGTTTTGAATTTAGCCGCTTTGCGCACTGACTTCAGTGCAAGACCGCCATTTTGTCAGTTGTGACCCAGACCTCAAAGAGAATAATGCCTAGTCTGTAGTATGTAGGTCTGTAATGCCTAGTCCACAAGGTGAGGTCTCTAGCTTTTATTATATTTCCAAATTGAATTTTAATACATATTAGATATGTATAATAGTCAAATTAGATAGTTAAACGTTTTTTATTTATTTAATAAAAAACTGTTTGTTTGATTTTTATAAAGAAATATTAATAAAGCAATTTGAATTTATAAATATTCTTTTCATTTTTGGAATATTTCTTCTAATAATAGTTTGGATTTTGAAAACAAAAGGGACTTATCTGCATTTTTAGAGCATGTGTAATAGATTTCAATATAATTTATAATTTAGAAAGATACAGCAACAAATCACGCTTCAAATGGTATATAATGGTATAGTATACAATTATTTACAAAAACTACATGTTTTTTGCAAAAAATCCTTAACGAAATTTTGTTTCAGCTGTACTGTAAAAAAGGCTATTTATGTTTTGTGGCTTTCTTGCATTTAAGGAGCGTATCATATACGTATGATCTTCAGTTATCATACGTATATGATTTTTGTAAAATTAAAATTTTATAAAATTATCTTTATATGAATTATGAAATTCTCCTAAAATATTTCAATGTTATCGGGCTGATTACGGGATCCAGCTAACTGTGTAATAAATACAATGGAACTTATTTTAACTGTTGATTAAATATTCAGATAAATTAATATAATTTTTATTTGAACTAGGTTTAATCGTGAATTAACCTGGGAGTCTTTCCCTTAATGGTGTAATAAGAAAATGACTATGAACCGTCTTTACGTCCGCAGTTAAAGCACTTACTCATCGGAACCCCTATCCAAAGTAAAAGCTGTTATATTTATCGCCAAGAAATGCGCTTATTAGGTTTATATCAATCACACACTAACATTTCTTTATTTTAAGCAACCGTTACTGTCCGCAGACATCTTGCTTCTATCCTTTGACATAGACAAAATCATAGATCTTTTATTTTTTATTTTAAATATATGTATGTGATTCACTTCTCGATGTAAGAATTATGCTATCCAGTGATCTCGTAAAATTGTTCGAACCGTAGCCGATACAGACAAAATATGTGTTTTTTGTTGTAGTCTGATCCGAGTATATTCCTATATAAAAAAATAAATACCTTGATATGACGTACACGTTTTATTTGTTGGTGTATAGAGGACCATGAGCAGTAGATATAAAACGCAACCACGTTATATCGTCTCATCATTGTCCAATAAGCCACTATCTAGAAACTTGTCATTAACCACACGCTATCATTTACTATTATAGTACTGGCACACTTAATATAGGCCTCCATTTTCCTCATTTTGTTCAGAAAAAACCAGTAAACGTAATCATTGACAACTAACTCGGTATAAAACTTCTTTATAACTTTGAGTATAAGAAACTAAATCTAACCTTCCAATTTCTGAGCATTTTGAAACGAGGCTCTTTATTTCTACTGTTAAAAAAATTATGAAGTTTTTACAAATTTTTAGTCAAACTACAATAAAGATGATACTTCAAATGTAGGTTCACTAAAATAAAACGCTAGAAATGATTTCGCAAGAGCATAATAAGGGACGAACGTATTGAAGTATTTTTTTTCTGAGACGAGCGCACTGCTTTTTGGTGATCGATTAAGAGAGACTGAGGTGTATCTGTAGATCTGGCTGTGACTTTGTAGTTCCTGAATTGGAAATGGTTCATATCTGTCTCATGACGATAAGGTCGGCGCATTCTACAATATCATCACTTATTCATATTGTTTGCGGCATTGTAGCTATAAAATGAATAGAACTATTGGAATGTCCTTATGATATAGGTATAGGTATATATATAGATAATATGTATAGGGATTAGAGAGTACATGGGATGGAAAGACAGGTCACGTGGATTAGAAAAGAGGAAACCTTATATATATATGTATATATTAAGTACCTACGTATTGTTTGAATTTTCGTGTTGGGCCATAAACAGTTATACATATATTTGAATAAGCTGTGAGATTGTAGAGTTACAAATATGAATTTTTATTAATTTATGACTTTTCATAGATTAAAAATATTAGGAAAAGTGCCATGTGCCAAATAATTTCAGGTGTAAATGTTGATGGACAGAGTAGGATACTAAAGCCAAAGAAAATAATTATAATATTACTAAAATAGACATAAATCTGGGTATCTTATGAGCGATCTTAAACAATGAATTATTATTAAAGAATGAAATGGAAGAATAATAATATATTTGAGAATACAGCTACTCAGTAAATTTGTTTTTATTTACTCTAATGTTGTGTATTTCCGCTTGTGATATATTAATATGCTAATTTTATTTACATTTCCATTAACGATTGTATGCAACAGATTTCATTGTACAAAAAATCAATTCAAAGATCGATGCAATTAGCGTGTGCGTATCTGATTTGACTTAGCCTAATCATTTTTTCTGTTTGAATGTTCTGGATATGGTTTTAGCATTGTTCACTTGTGGATTGTGATGGTCATCTTTATGTATTCAATAAAACATTTGAATCTGAATAAAACCTGTAACACGAATTCAATTTCCAAATTATCTCTAGTATAGTATTGTATATTATTCGATAGAATATATTAGATAGGATATTATTTAATGAAATGGGGTTAGTTTTAATTCTTAAAATAATTTTCAATATGACATTTAAAATTTTATACTTTTTATTTAAGTTTAGATTAAATCTATAACAATAAAATCAACTAATAAAATGAAACTAATGAAAAGAACGACCACAAATTATACGTTATAATAAAACAAACAAGCAAATTTGCCTGATGACGGTAACTGAATGACATCGTTAGTCATTGTTTGTTGAATTGGATTAACCATCTGGAAACATTTTTGTTTCAGTACATAGATAGTTTATAAAAGGCGTGGTATTAACGTGGTATTTTTAGGATTTTATTATATTATAATTTGTAACTTATTGCTTGTATTAGAAAGTAAAGAAATCACGTCAGTTGTGCACTAGCCAGGATTCGATTCCACAATGACTTAATACTTAGCCACTAGACTACGTAGGTAAAGTAAATTAATAATAGTCTAAACGAGTGCATATATATTTTTCATAATTTGTTATCATATTCATGTTACGATTTTTCACGATTTTTCAATAAAAATCCCAGATATACCTAGTCAGGTCATAAGTATTGTCACACAGTAAAAACTTTTCTTTTAGAATGCTGGCCACAAAAAAGTTTATTGAATTAGAATTTCGAATTGTTCATGAAAATAAAAATGTATAACTTTTAGAATTTTACTCATTTTTAAATATGGAGTGGACGCTTAAAGAAGACCGTGTTGCAGTTATTGCGTTGCATCGTTGCGGTTACGCGCCAATTCAAATTTTTAACATACTGAAAAATTTGAATATTACCAAAAGATTCGTTTATCGTACCATCAAACGATACAATGAAGACTCTAGTGTAGATGACAGGTCAAGAAGTGGTCGCCCTCGGTCTGTTAGGACTCCAGCAGTGATAAAAGCTGTGAAGGCACGAATTCAAAGAAATCCCAAACGTAAGCAGAAACTGTTGGCCCTTCAGATGGGGTTAAGCAGAACCACGGTGAAAAGGGTGTTAAATGAAGACTTAGGGCTTCGGGCATATCGAAGAAAAACAGGACATCGTTTGAATGCTCGTCTAATGGACCTGAGACTGAAGAGATGCCGCGCTTTGTTGAAGCGGTACGCGGGAAAAAAATATCGGGAAATTCTTTTTTCGGATGAAAAAATGTTTACCGTAGAAGAGAGCTACAACAAACAAAATGATAAGGTGTACGCACACAGTAGTGAAGAAGCGAGCAACCGTATTCCGCGTGTCCAACGAGGTCATTTTCCATCCTCGCTCATGGTATGGTTGGGAGTTTCTTATTGGGGCTTAACAGAGGTACATTTTTGTGAGAAAGGTGTAAAAACGAATGCTTTTGTGTATCAAAATACAGTCCTGACGAACCTTGTGGAACCTGTTTCTCATACCATGTTCAATAACAGGCACTGGGTATTCCAACAAGATTCGGCGCCAGCTCATAGAGCGAAGAGCACACAAGACTGGCTGGCGGCGCGTGAAATCGACTTCATCCGGCACGAAAACTGGCCCTCCTCCAGTCCAGATTTGAATCCGTTAGATTACAAGATATGGCAACACTTGGAGGAAAAGGCGTGCTCAAAGCCTCATCCCAATTTGGAGTCACTCAAGACATCCTTGATTAAGGCAGCCGCCGATATTGACATGGACCTCGTTCGTGCTGCGATAGACAACTGGCCGCGCAGATTGAAGGCTTGAATTCAAAATCACGGAGGTCATTTTGAATAAACTTTAATGTCATAAGAATCTATGTTTTGTTAAGTTCATTTTGGTATATGAATGGTTACATAATTAATAAACTTGTTACAATTATTTTACATTAAACATGTGACAGAATTTATGACCTGACTAGGTATAAGCAATTACTTGTTGTCGTCATAGAAAATACGTTTTGTAACGCGATGAGAAAGCAATTTCAATTAGGTACCTGTTACATTCGTTTACCTACTGTTAATTTTGTAACATTTTCCTTGATTTGATTTAGTATCTTGTTTTGACACATACAAGTACTGTTTACTATATATTTTATTAAGAATTATATTTAACATTTTAATATGTGTATAATAATTTGTTCATTGTTAGGCGGGTTTGCTTATTTTACACGTGGTATTTTTAGTAAACTGTTCCGCCAACAAGTATCTAATTATGATAATCGTTGTTATACTCTGTATCTGGTACACCTTTATAGTACGGGGGATAGAATACTTAGGTAATGGAGGCTCACAGTCTCACCGCGGAGACGGATTTAGTGTGTATTAAATGCATAATTCATTTATTATCGATCACCCAGTTTTGTACGCATTTCTAAGAAACAATCTAAATTTTTACAACTTGGGTTTACAAGCATTGGGATACAAATTTTTTCACTTCATTTTAAGCCACAAGAGACTTTCGGAACTAAATTTATCTTTTTTGGTAGCTCATGTACTCTGGGTTAGGATTCCAGGCCAGAATTGGAGATTGAACAGTAAGACTAAGATTATAATGTTACAACCTAATTTCACCGCTAAGCTTAACAGATGCGAATGAAGAAATTAGAAAATTCTTGACACATTATACACCTAGTTGAAAGGTTAATTGGGCTGCGAAAAAGTTATTTAGTATTTAATTTAAAAGTGATCGTTTGGGTTCAAGATAAGAATTAATTGCATATGTTCATTGCAATGAAATTCATTGTCAGTAGTCATTTGGAATTCTATTGTCATGGCTTTTAATTAACTATAACAAGTTGCTTAAACCTTGATTAGCTTCATAGTTGAAGAATTTAAAGATTTCCAAGTCTAAAGTAATTAGAATTACAAAGATCAGATCGTTATTTTTTTTCATGGTTTAAATAATTTTGCATAATTATTGCCATAGCAATAATTGTTCTTCCAAAACTGATTATAATAATGTAAACTGTGATTATAATGGATACTAATAGCTTGCTTTGGACACGCTTCACAGCGCATGTCACTTTAATTCCAGCTCTATTCTCTCAGACCCGCATGATTGACGGTTTTCAAGACAAAAGTCATCTTTGTGGAGAGCATTTATGTTTTTAAAATTAACTTCAAGTGTTTAATGAATCAACTTGATTCCAATTTGCCCCATTGACATTTTTAGATGTTATTGTTTTTACGCGTGCATTATGTAATGAACATTTAGAATTGCAAAAAACTTATTGATATCAAATATTTATTAATGATATTAAAAAACGAAAGTTTTCGATCTGAATGATTCGTTTTTTAATGTAAGTGCTTATTAGTGTAGGAGTAAGTAGGCGGATAGCGCAAAAAGTTCGATTGAAGAAGTTTTATTTGTAAAACCGGCTTACAGAACGGATTAAGTAGGCCAACGAGAGCAGCACGCGATCACCGATACTTGGCCTGTTATTATAAAAAGAAATACTATTTGAGGAGATAATAACACATGTCAAATACAAAGTGTGTATTTAATTTTGGACAGATTCCATTTAGTGTAAATGAGCACAGTTACTAAATGTGAATTTGTGTAACTGGAACGACGTGTTCCTTGTAAAAAAAGGTGGGCAGCTGATAACTGAAGCTGCTGTGACCGAGAAATAAACGGCTTATCTCCACTGCTGCATAAAACAATGAGTTATATTAAACAATAAAAAACAAGACACATGAACGTTGATTTAAGCAAATATGTATCATAGTTTATACTTGACTGGTAAGTAGATGTTCTTTTGAAATTTAAGGAAATTTAAAGTTGCATTGTTGTAAAACTCTTAGTAGGTAAATTATTTTTAAATTTATTTCCAGTTTAGATTATGTAAGCGTTTTATCAATGTGATTAAAATTCAAAAGTACTGTCCAATTTTCAAAATGTTACATAAAAGGTATTTTGGTGAACAAGATATAATACAGGTGAACTTACAAGGAAAATAATCCTAAATTTAAATTTTTTCCTTATGAAAATATATTTACAATGCACAAGTCACGTGCTACGATGTAAACAAACCGGTCTGCGCGTAACAATACGATTTACTTGGAGAAAGGTAACTCACCGTTTTCACAGGTGTATCCCCAATCATGATCTGCCATTATCACTGAACGGTTAATAACACTGGCTCAGTTGTCACTTGTGAGGTGTGTTGGTCGCGTGTCAACTGAGTGTACGGGTGAGCGTGGTCGGGTCGTGACTGCGTGCGAATGCGCGCAACGCGACCGCTTTATACAAGAGACGGCGGGCGACAGACTGAGGCGGTCGCGGGCGCGGGTGCTGCCGCTGAGCCGATGGATGAGCAGCCGCGGTGAGGGAGGCGCGAGGCTGCTACTCCACTGGCCACTGGGCCTCTTGCACTACGCCCGCGGCGATGGCGGTGTCGCCGCGACAACCAAGTTTCACCACTGCCACCCCCCCTACCGCCCTGCTTTTTTACTGACCATCTGTTAGTTACTGTAGTTCAGATGTTACATAATCATTAAAATGTTTGCATTCAACAAATCATGTGATTAAAAATCCACAAATTAATAATTAATTACGTTTCGAACGTCAAAGCAAATGCATTATGGATTTGTCAAACCCATTTCCATCCATAGCCTTTTTTTAAACGAGTATATTTAAAGTTCGAAGATTTTGCCTGCTAATTTAAAATTTACCTACTAATGACTTTATAATTATTGAAGTGTTGACAGTCACATTGTCTAGATGGAGACTGAGGTTTGTCAATCACATAAACTTGGTAACGACTTTTCAAATTTTATAAGAGCCTTAGTATGTGTGAACCAAAAAACGATAGAAAGTGTATTTTACCTATCAACACCTTTATTAATTTATTTCTAAAATAACATTTAGTGAATACATTTTCAGACATGTAACACGTTAAAAACATTTAAATAGCCCATAATACTATAATTAAGTATTAACATACACGTTTAATATTGTGTCTAGTTTAAATTTAATAAAGTTATTCAATCGTTTGCAATCAGCCACCACCCTAATAGGAGACGAATCTATGCCAAAATTGTTATGCGTTGAAATCTTTTACATGATTTTCGATGATATTTGATTTAAACAGTTTTCGTATTTAAATAACGATGGATGATATTATTAGATATTGACTGAAGATAGTGAATTCAATAATACTCGTTTTCTATAATTTAGATCTTACAACCCTACTTGGTAACCCGAACCCGTGTGTCAACCACCCCTGGTCTATAGGTATGCCGCCATAATAACCTTGTGTTGTGTTCCGGCAGTAGTGACCCAGGCTCCTGTACCCGTATGGGGCAGCAGCGTGTTCGCGGTAGCTGGCATCATAAACATCTATAGGCGACGGTAACTGCTATTAAATGGGCCTTCAGCCTATCTTTTGTCCCTGAGCATTAAAAAAAAGTAATATCGCATATGAATTTCATGTAATTTTAAAATATTTTTAGGTTCAATATTATTAGAAAGAATTTCAATTGGTTGTAGTTAGTAGATTTTAAAAGTAATGACCATGACTTACCATGACCGCCGCTGCATAATTTAGATGCCTTCAACAGGTCACTGTTGTAGGAATATTAAACCCTGCCTGTATTGGCGGGCGATCTCTCCCTGGCCTGGTCTAGGTAGCGACATGAAGTACTCTCGTACATACAGATTAATGCAGGAATTTCAACGAGTTTCTCCATTTAGACCAACTGATTAATTTTATTGATTGCTATATTATTGATGCGATATTTTCAAACAATTAGTAAGTGGGATTGCGTTTTTAAAAGTTGTTTTGTTTTTCATCATTTTGAATTAAATAGCGAGTAGAATCTAGTCCATTCGGCACATTACAAAACACTACAGCGTTTCTAATTTTGTCATACATGCAATGCGACAATGTAGTTATCTCAAATATTTCATTTATTACAGTTAACAATGGCAAAATCATGTGCTTTTAGAAATAGAATTAATTAAACACTTCTCATCAAAAAATCGAAACACCCCAGAAGTTTGGATTTGAATGAGTTTAATTTTTTTTACATTTAACCAAAAATATAAATAATGCCAGTTAGTTGTGGATATTATAAGGTATCATTTAATAAATATTAATGTTTAAAATTAAAATTAAATGTCTTTGGCTATTGTGTTTTGTCCAACAACTATGTTTTTACCCTATAAGAAGAAATTGTTAAATGTTAGAAACAAAGATGTAAAACAGAAAAATTTCAAAACAGTTTATTCAGTATCTCGCATTTCCTTCCCAGGCTCTAATCACTGCTTCCATGCGGTTTATCATGGTACGTATAAGCGTCACAATCTTGTGTTGTGGGATGATATCCAACTGTACTTGTATGACTGCTTTAAGCTGGCCAAGCGTCTCCGGAGCAGGATCTCCCACTCTGACTCATCTCTTCAACTCATCCCATGAGCGTTTTATGGGATTTATATGTGGGTTTCTTGCTGGCCAGCCCTTCGATACACCTTTTTTCTTAAGTCATTACCATACAGCATGATCTTACTCTCGTCAGAAAAGAGAACTTTGCTCCATTGAAGGTATGCCCAATTTAAGTGTTCAAGTGCAAAGTTGGGGCGCACTCTTCAATGGTCTACGTCAATACGTCAATTTTGGTACATTAGCTGGTTTATGAGGTTTCATGACACGCTCCGCCAATCTTCTTCTTGTAGTAGATTCGCTTACAGTCAATCCTCGAACCTCAAGGAGCCGCTGCTGCAGTTGAATTTCTTAGAGAAACTGATACAATATACCGGTCATCTTGCTTAGACGTAACGCGGTGTCTACTAGATCTTGGACGGCGAGTAAACATACCAGTCTCCCGATAACGCTGATATATTCTTGTTAAAATAAACTGCCAGCTATTTATTTGGTGTATTTTTTTAATGATATGTATCCTCTTTTTCATTCAAATGCCGTCTGAATAATACTTGCAGTAGTGTTTAAATTTTTGTGATGAGATGTATTTTCGCACAACGATACTGTAATAAAAAGCTTATCTTTTTAATGGTTTCATCCATAACAATAAAAATAAAATTATTAAATTGGTTTGCTGATGCTTTGTATAGTTTAGGTTTAACGCTTATTTAATGTTTTACCGATTTGTAATTATAGTTAAATTTGAAAACATAACTATTTATATAATAATAAATACTTATATAATTACAATAATATTTTGCATTTTTTTATTGAAAACAAAATATGAACTCAAGCAAATTGACGTGGTCTACGAAGGGTGTTTCTACTATCTTAATTGGTCCGCAAACTAGGGGTCGCAACCCCTGTGGGGGTCGCCAGAAGATTGTTGGGGGTTGCAATTTTTTTTTAAATTTTTCAATAAGATTTAAAGTTTTCCTGAAAACGATCTTGGTTGGATTCGTAATCCATTTTCCTACGCATATGTAGTTCGCAGTTCAACTATTCTTATTAATTATTATTAAGGTAGTGAGAAAGAGCAACTGAGAAATTTGATAAGAGATGGTACTCTTCTAAATTAATATAAGACTCAGTCTAGTCAAAATTCTTGGTTATCCGTGGCAAAGTAATATCCTATTTTAAGCAAAAATGCCATCTACTGGTATATCAGAGTTTTAATACAATATGCATCAACATATTTATGTGAAAACGGATTTAGCAAACTAGTTGCAATAAAAAATAAATACCGCTCGCATTTAAATCCTGAAGATGATATGTGACTTGCTATTACCAACATAGATCAGAACATTGATGAAATAATTAAAACTCGTAGTCTAATACATCTCATTAAAGAACAATTTTACTCATTTTTATATTATGTATATAGTATAAAAAGTTCTTAAAATTATAAATAAAACTAATATGTGTTGGATATAATGTTTTGTTTAATGAAAAAGAAATAAATGCGCGAAAAATACACCGTATTTGTGAACATTTATCAAGTCGCCTAAAACTTTCTCTCTTACTGAAGGTATCGTAGTCGAAAAAAGTTTGCACACCACTGATCTAAAGTGAAATTATCCAAAAGGAGCACCTGGAGTAAAGGCCGCACGGCCGTATCCATAGAATGTAGGATTTCCTTCATTTTGATGGACTGACGCTCTGTGCAAGGTTTCCAGTCGGGTTTAGATGGGGTTATATGGCGAAGTCCAATACCATGTATAATAATTATTTATTTCAGACAATACATCCATATAGTGTTAGTAAATTGGTTACTATAGACTTAAAGTATTAATTAGTATTGTTAGTCACTTTATATTTACAATTTTCCTATTACTACCCGTATAGACCATGAGTCTATACGGGTGGTTATAGGAAAATTTACTCAAGTCGGTCAGAGGCGAGTTAAGATTTGTTTCAAAAACGAGTGATTTATCAATTCTATTTAGCATTTAATAATCAACTAAAAGTAAAAGTCAATTGAAAGACAAATATTGAACATAGATCGTCACATTTTGATGGGGTTTCAAACCATCTGCTCAAAAATAACTAATTGATAAAAAACCCATTCTTCGGAGATATTTTTATTGCTGTAGAACAGCAGACAGACGGTATACTTAATAGTAAGCAGCTACCGTCGCCTATGGATGTTTGCGGCACCAGGGGCACCGCTAATACGCTGCCGTTCGTTGGGGAACTAGTTCCCCAACGAACGGCACTACGAACGATTCTAGAATCTGGGTCATTTATGTCGAAACACAAGGTTATTATGGTTGCATATTTAGAGATTAGGGGTGGTTACCATCCAGTCGGGCTTGAGCCCTACCACCTAGATGAAATGAGGTTAAAATTTATCAGAAAAACATTCAGCTCGTGTTTATACATCATGTAAAAAAGTATTTTTTGACGGTTTTGATAAAAGTGTTGGTATTTCCTGAACGCAGTGTAAAACTTTACTTAGGATAGAACTTAATTTTTGTTAACTTTTTTTTCGGATCTTAAACTTGTGGTTAACCCAATTGTGTCATTGTATCTACTTGTTATTTTTATTATTCAATAGTTGTTTTGATTATAGCTACAAACTCTTGTGAATTTACCTACTAAAAGTTAAACTTTTCATTAGGTTGGTATAAGTAGTATAAATACGTATACTAAATACTAAGATTATAGAAAAAAAAATTCGTGCGTACAAAGTACACATGTCAGAAGTGAAACTTCTTCGGCAAACTAATTTAGTAAACTCTAGACGGCCATGAATCGGCGGCTTATAGATTTCTATAATCCAAGTTTAATAAATGGACTGCGCTTCAAACGGAAATGTTTGGTATAATAATATAATATTATAAAGAGGAAAGATTTGATTGTTTGTTTGTTTGCATTGAATAGGCTCAGAAACTACTGAACCGATATGAAAAATTATTTCACTGTTGAGAAGCTACATTATCCCCGGGTGTTACATTATCCCGGAATATCGAACTCAAAATTATCATAATGGCAACACTGACTAATATTTAAAACCACTAAAGAGAATCACTTCCGGAGCGTAACACTTCCGGAGTATAAACGACCAATAAGAATCTAATGTTTGGACAACCAATGAGAATCACTTCCGGAATATAAGCGACCAATGAGAGTTGCTTCTATAATGTGGAGAGGAGACGAGTGAGGGACAGGCCGACCGCTTCTATATAAAGCGCCGCAAGTAGGTGCCAGGGAGAATTCCGCCCGTTATCGCTGTCGTTAGTCGTCTGAGACGATGACAGCCTTAAGCCAGCTACACACGTAACGATATATCGTAACGATTTATCTGTTCAAACCGATTTGTGCAGATTTATCGATAGTGTGTATGAAAAATCGTTGTAGATTATCGTTCATGGCAGTTGTAATTTCTATTAGATAAATCGTTGTCGATTGCGTTTGCACATTTTTTGTCGTTGCGTGTGGATGGCGATCGCTCATTTCGGCTTCGGCAGTACTTATCGGAGCTCGCTTGTATGCGCATGTGCGGATTGCTCTCTTTGCAACATGGAGGAAGAAAGGGGTGTACACCGCGAACAACTGCAAGAGTTCATAGAAAGCTACAGAAGCGAAACTTGCCTTTGGAAGACCAAATCTTTAAATTACCATGATCGCGACCAAAAAAATGCGGCTTACAATAGGCTAGTCGAAAAATACAAAGCCATCGATCCAAATGCCAAACGGAATATAGTGGTTAAGAAGATTAATAATCTTAGAACTACCTATAAAAGAGCTTAATAAAATTAGTTTGTTGAATTAAATTGAAAATTAGTATATATGTAGTTGGTATGAGAAAATAGCTTCCTTTTCATGAGCCAGTCTTTACACCACATACTTCACGCCTTTTTTTCTTTAAACACATTACCAGGCCTAATATCGCAAGTAAGTCATCATTTTCCATCCTGGATGACATGTTTCTTGCGTAAGCTTCTGCGGAGAACTAACGATTGACTCCGATATCGGAGGCGTGTGGAGGCCCTAGGAACGATCGATTTATCTGATCAGTCTGAAATCGCTACGATATATCGTTACGTACGTCCGGAGTCGCTGTCAAGTCGTCTGAGACAACAACAGCTTTAGCTTTAAGAAAAAAAAGCCAGGAAGACTTTTTCGTTCGGTCGTCGTCGCGTGCGGAAGCTGTCGGTCTGCCTGCCATTTTTTTTAAATCATCCACCAATGGTTCATAAAGCTATATTATATTTTCAAAAAAAATTAGAGATCCTTACTAAAACTCCAATAATGTAACCCAATGTGTAAAAAAATTCCCTAAAATATTCTTTACATCGCGTGCGCTGCGAAAACTATTGATGAAAGTATAAAATAATGTACTACGATTTTGCATAACACATAATTATTTACAAAAAAGGTCGCGACAGCATAGTTATGCCACAATAAGTGTATTATTTTAAAAATTAGTTGAAATGCCGCCGCTAGAAAAGGCTCTTTATTCGTATCTTGGTATTAATCTTTATCAAAATAAATTACTTTAAGACTGCTTCAATACCTTTATATAACTTTTTGAATTATTCAATTCGGATATTCCATTCGAAAGATATCATGAGTTTAAAAATGTAAATATTAGAAAAAACCTTTCACATCTTCGTGACGCTAATTTGCGTTTCATCCGTAAAAATTTTACCTTCATGCGCACAAAGAAGTTTCACTTCAAAAAAAGGTTTGTTGATATCAAAACTTTAGGACCACTAAAAACTTGTTTTATCCAGAAGTAATATAGGATATTGTGACCTATCTACACAAATTTTTCATAATTAACGTAGATCAAGAAAGATTTGTACAAAAACATAAAATATCTTAAATAGAGACTAATCAGAGAAGTTATCACAAGCTTTTGTGGTACACCTGGACATTCTGATAGAGGTGCGTTTACTTATAAGAAAGAATAAGACAAACTATTTTTTTAAATTTTTTTCGTTGTTCTTAAAACGGTTACATATACATTGATTGCATTCTCGAAAAACAATATAGCAAAGATACGAATGTTATAAATACCATTATTCGACCTCAATGATAACCTGCGAGCTGCTGCATAGGATGGAAGCACACTTCAACGGGCGAATAACTCAAATACAATAACTGCTCTGTAGCAGATATGATAACAAAGTTTATTGACATGATTTTACTCTCTTCCTTATAATTACTATTATAATTACTTCTTACGTTTTATTTTATTATATTGTTAATGTAATAATGTAATGTTTACACTGGTTTCTTAAGGTTTACATTATCGCACCAGTGAATTATAATTCATCCCAAATATGATAAGCATTTGGCCATTTGATTCTGAAAAGACAAGCGTGTAGTCTTCTTTCTACACGTTCGAGTTAAAGGACATAACGGTAACATAAGTTACAGTGTGCTTAGTGGAAACTATATTTTACACGATAGTGTGGATCTTTTATGTATCTGTAGGAATTTTAAAAATAAGGACAAATAACACCCTGTGTTCGCAAAATTAACGTAAATTAAAGGTAGACGTTGAAATGTAGATTAAAATCTATCTTATTGTAAGGTCTAAATGACTAATGTATTTTCGAAAAGGTCAATACAAGTATATTTCCAAGGCCTCCTCACCAGATGAAAGTTGGAGATTATTCGCCGCGCAACTACAGAGTTAAATAAAAGTTCCGAAAATAAATTTTTTAAAATTCCATATATTTGAATATGTTCTTCTGATACTATTTCGAGTTTATTGAGACGTAGGCGAATGCAATAAAATTTTATGAACATATTATCGTAAAATAGTTTATATGCCAGCTGCCTACTTTAAAATGTAAAATTCTTTTAGCTAAAGTTCAAAAGGAAATTCGACTTAAAATAAAACAATACAATATTCATAATATAGAGGTATTAAATAATATTTTTTGCTATTCTAAACTTGTTAATTTGACGTACAATTGTAAGATTTATATATACCTAAGGGTTTTTGCCACACGAGTGTCAGCATATTACGTAGCTACCACGTACGCTACATTGTACAATTTAAATATATAAATTTACACATACTGGCAGTAATTCAGAAAACTGAAATAACTGAGTTAGTTTTAAAAATTTGAAATTAACATATTTACTAATTTAATCAACTTTTGCTATAATCTTCTTCTTCCTGCCCTTATTCCACATTATATGGGGTCCACTTTTCTCTATTAGCCGTCATCCCAACATTTCCTTTTTAGTCTACCTCTACTCCTGTATCCATCCACTCTCATTTCTATAATTTTTGTAGTATTTTTAAGTTTTTCTATTTATTTAATTAAATAATTGGCGCTACCTTCTACCACTACTTCCTCTACTAAAATCATTTCTAATTTTATCCATTTTTGTAACTCCAGACATCCATCTCAACATTCTTTTCTCCGCAGCATGTAACACCCTTTCGTCCCTCCATTTTGTGGCCCAGCATTCCGATCCATACAGTAAGCCAGTAGGCCATATTACGGACTTATAAGAGCCGATCCTTGGTGTAAGCCTACCGCAACACTGAACTTATCTGTGACGCCAGCAAGGGACGGGACGTATGTACTTGCCTTATCATACATAACACGAATAAAATTTAAGTACTGAAGTATCAGTATACAGGCACTCCTTTCGCTTTCATGGCCCACCACAAAACCCTTCTAGGAACCCAGTCATATTCGAGGTCAACAAATACCATGTGCAGGTTCTTATGTGCACTTCTGTATTTCTAGCACCAAAAGCAACGTCGTCTTGCACAAATCAATTTTATTTTTCGAATTCTCGAAATCGGCCTATGTATTAAAAACATGCTTTGTTAGCATTACCTGGAATCAAGCCAATTCGACGCAACGTCAAGATAGCATTGGTTTTCTATTAAATGGGCTGTTAGGCTTTCTGCTGACCCACGGCGTTTAATGAAATTAGAACCCTTCATCCATTTTTACCCGTTAACTATAAAATATGCAAACTTTTGTATTTACGAGTATAACGCTTATAAGTAGTTTAATTTTGTATTTAGTTTTATGATGTAACAAAACATGTTACCTTTTTATACGTAACTTATTTCTAGTGATTTTAAAAATAAATCGAACACGTTCTGTGAATACATCTTGATAATTCAATTTGGATTGTGCTGCTAAATTGTCTTCTGACTGTGACGTGATATGTTCTTTACCCTTTTGGTACATGTTAATTGAAAGCCAAATAAAGTAAATCACAGGAAATCAACTTCTTTAGGGTTTCATTGCACATTGTCACAGGTTTTTACAATCCAAAAGTCATCATTTTACTCTTAATTTAATGGACGTGTATTGGAGACAAGATCTTAGTTTGTTCTATTCGGAAATTTAAAAAACCTACTGAACGGATTAATAAGAATCAATATAAGAAAGCCCTTTTATTAACAAGTACATGATATTATATGAATTCGAGCAAAGCAGACAAGTGTAGCTAATTTCTGACAAAAATAATAATAAATAATAAATAAATATTTTGTAACAATTCACACAGCGTCATCTAGACCCAAACTAAGTAGCACTTGTGTTATGGGCCCTAGACAACTGATATACTACTTATATACTTTTTTTTTTGTAAATAAATACATATTATACATAAACACACAGACGCGAGACGGGAATCGAACCCGTGACCTCCGCGAGCGTACCGACGTGCGTTATCCGTTACGCCACCGAGGTCGTCGAGAAAAATAATACGAGTGAATTCGTGATACATATAATGTATATATGTATGTGCATAAACATCTAAGCATCGTAAGCGTCTAATTATGCCTTCAGTTTGCCTTTACTTTGTTTCAGTCCAAGAGAGTCCACGATAATTTTGAGTTTTTGATTAATGTAATCGAAATAATACTTCCATCTACCCATTGCAACGTGGTCAGAATATAAATAAGTTATGGCCATAAACTGAATCTGATTTCTTGGCATATTGTGTGTAAATCAATCTAGCAATGTGTCAAGTTAAATTATAGGTATGTAACCGAAATCGGTTTATATATACGTACGTGACTATGTGTGTCTATTGTAAGACAGTAAGTGTTAAGGTGTATTTATTACGTTGTAATTTTTTTTAATTGCTGTAGGATAGATAGCTAGGGTGGGATGTTTTGTCGCCTTTTACGACAGGCCGGCCCCGGCAGCAGGGGTTAGTATTCTTTCTCCGCCTTTGCACGGATAGCGGATTTTATTACATACATATCTACAAATCTTCTAATTGTAAGTTTAACATTTTTCATATTGTTAATTTTGACAAGTAAACTCTGTTTTATAGTTGACATATTAAGGAACATACTCATACTACGTGACCTATTCAGGGGGGAGGGGCCTACAAAATATCACGTTTGGTTACAGGGAAGGGGGAGGCTTAGATTTCCGTCACGTAGTCAATATCCTCTCCCCACTGAAATCACGCGCTTTTTCCGGCTGCATTCAAACATGGTGCGCAGCGTTTAGTTCTTATTTGTGCAAACGACAAGTGCTGTATTAATAAAGATAAATATGAGCCAAATTATTTAGATAGATTGATATCTTTTTATTATTATCGCTCAAAGCGATCTCTTCCAGACAACCTATTACTTTTAGGAGCCCATTATGTGTCAACTGTTTGTAAAAAATGATTGAAAACCGTATTTATGAATTAATATTTTTTTTTAATGCTTTAGGACAGTAGACAGGCTGACGGCCCGCTTAGAATTTAGCAGTTACCGTCGCCTATGGATGTTTGCAATGCCAGTGGCATCGCGAACACGCTACTGTCCCATAAACGTACAGGAACTTTGGTCACTAATGCCGGAACACAACACAAGGTTATTATGGCGGCATACTTAAGACCAAAGGTGGTCGCCATCCAGACGGGCTTGAGGCCCTACCACGTAGCTGAGGTGGGTTGTTTTGTCGCCTTTTACGACAGGCCGACCCCGGCCGCAGAGGTTAGTATTCTTTCTCCGCCCCTGCACGGATAAAAATAATATAGGAAAACTAGAAGAGAAGGGGATTCTTGTCATATACTACGGATGGTCACCAAGAGGAGGGAGGAGGCTAAAAAAGATTTCCTAAAAATACTCGTAGGTCACGTGGTTTCTTTATTTGAATAATTCATGCTTAAGCCAACAGTTTACTGATTTCAACTTTTCTTAATATTCCAAATAATATTCGGCAGCCGTTTTACTGACTCTATTTAATGTCCCTGTACATGCAATAATTGTCAAACTTTTAAAATGTTGCAAAATGAGCCAGAGCTGGGTGCCGATCACACATTTATCCACCGCACCTCGTCCATTCCATTCTTAATATCCTCTTATTTCATCGTTTGTTCTCTTATCATTGTTAAATGCAACTTTAATGTTAGCTCGGCATTGTAAACTTTTATAAGCTACAGTAAAGGTGTTAATCAAGTGTTTTACTGCGATTGTTGTTGTTAGTGACATTTGTAGCAGTTATCTTTGAAGCCGTCATTCTCATATAATATACGAGTCTTTCATTATCGACATAGAAATTTCTACCGCGTTGCGAAGATAAAGTATTTTTAATGACTTCTAATATATGACTAATTTCATTTATTAATTAATCATTGATTTTCATAAAATAATTTAAATAAATAAGAGAAACAGTTACTGATATCCAGTCAAAAGAGATCACTGAAACAGATAAAGTAGTTGTAAGTTTTAACAGTTTCTAAGCAACTATAATTATATTTTAAGTGATAAGTATCTGAAATAAAGCGTTCTTATTCATTCAAGAATATTTGTTCACGTTATAACAATTGAGTGTTGTATAACAATGATGATAAGTACTTTTTATTCCTTTGTATGTGTAAACGGATGATTTAGCGGGTAATATAATGATAAATCAAGTGATCACTTTGCATATATACGTTAATCGTCACATCAGGCATGCACGTCGCGATATCAACTATAATCACTGCTAAGTGATGCTTTTTGCATTTTTATTGAGACATGACAACGTCCATTTTATTAATACATAAATTATATAAATTTATAGAAACCACTCTTCTCATTACAATTACCCTCTAATGTATAAATTAAATACCATAATTGATAAAATTAAGGCGACTTTTTATTGTAAACAAACAACGAAATAAAATAAGGTAAAGCATGCTACAAATTTATTTTCTATTCTTAACTTATTTTATGTTATAAAACAAACTTTACAATAAATATTAACATGTAATCACATAACACTATCATGGTATTGTTTCCTAACTCATTTAATGCAAAAGGACATTCCTACAAATACAATAAGTATCATTAAACAATATAATGTAAATGCACTATCCAGTATAGTTGTGATATAAAATGTACATACACCTAGATATACATAACACATTAGCGAAACGACTAGTTCAAATTCAATGTATATTGGATATCTATTGCCATACTATGGCTTGGCCAATTAAAAATTTAATAATAATAAATTATAGTTTAAAAATCTAAAAAACACGCTTTTATAGAAAATCAAATTAAAACGTATAAAATAATTTTCAAAAAATTTTAATTAAGGATAGGGTGATTAAAAAAAATTATGTTATTGTAAAAAAGAGTGGGACGAAATAATGCAGGCTCAAACTGGATGGAAACAGCTAAAAATAGAACAGTGGAAAACGTTGGAGGAGGCCTTTACCTAAAAAGGGGCCTTACAAAATAAAAGTACTGATAATTAAGTTATAGTAACTAAGAAAAATTTGTAAATATTTTTTTGTAAGGAATAAATAGGCTTAATAACCTTTCGGCAGTGGTATTATTAATAAAAATTTTGTTGTTAATTCCCAATCGGTAAATGTTTTTATTAATTTAACGCCATCTTCCGGCAGTCTTCCCCATTTGCCACATAGATGAGAGCTACACCACATTGATGAAAACTCTCTCATGGGAATAAATGCCAAATGGACTAGAAGTCAGACCACATAGTGGCTTATTGTTCTGGGACAGATTGCCATGGTGTATTTAAAAAAAAGGATCTTCCGGCATTGTTATTATTAATTTAACGCCATCTAAACTCCAGATGGCGTTTCGGCAGAATTTTCATTTTTTTTATTGTTTAAAGTGGGTAAAAATTAAGCCGAATTCCGCAAAATTGAAAAATTTCGTTATAAGTAATGACCACACCCGACGACGGTGCTTAACTTCGATGATCGGACGAGAACAAGTCCGAAAATTCATTAATCGTGAGGATCCTGGTAAGAATAATGATACAAACTATACAGATTATTGCATTGTCATCGAACCTTGATAAGGTGTAAAGTTTCAAATCATTTCGACGTTTTGAAGGGGATGAAAATCATGTTCAAAAACACTGTCTCTGTATACATACTTACCAAGCTAATAAAAGCGTGTTAAAAAAAATGGGGTTACCCATTACTTAGTCATAAAAAGAGACTAATGGATCACTCCTCCTAATTTACATACAATTACATATTTGTAGATACAGTGCACTGTTTGGTTTTTATTTCGCAAATGGGATCAGATGGGAGTCGATTCCGTCAAAAGCTAATTTACCCACACCCATAGAATTTTTTTCTTATATTGTCTTATATTTCTTATCGAAGATGCACTTGATGATTCATTCTTGATCGCAAGAATGACACGGAAACTATCGAAACAATAACAATACAAAAAAGGCACTGAAGATTTTCTTCTTCTAATCAACATTCTTTTAAGATTAAAGTAAAAAGTTCCGATGCAACAGCACTAAAACGTGTGAAAAAAGATGCATATTATTAACATAAGTGAAAATATTCTAAGCTATTCCTAACTACCTTTATAAACTTATTTACGTAATATAGTATAACAACTAAATAATACTGTAAAAAATCTTACATGTCTAATAAATGCATTGCACACATACCGCGCTCGATTATTACAACTAATGAGGGTCTATTAAAGACAAATTTCGGCAAGAGGATATTTTCGTGCTATTAAATCTAAATATACAGAGCCTACAATTATGTTTATACGCTATCTGAGGTATTATTCTGGCGTATTTCCACGTAATCTTCGATCTCCCAGTGCTGTTCGGGCTCGTCAGGCATGATAGGAGGCAGACCAGATCGCATAATTGGTAATCCATTTTCATCCACGGAAAGGTAAGCTCGAATCGCATCGGCAGCCACTTCGTCATCAGGTGTCGAAAGTGCCCTCGCATTAAACGCGCCACCGACATCCTCACTCGGCAACTCCCAAATGTGCCATTGTGCATTCATTTTGAAATTCTGCATCAAATAAAATAGTTATTATTTATGTTAAAATATTTTCGAGTGTTGTATTTACTAGGCAGATAAACCATGTTTATATCACTAAAGAAAATATAAATTAATTGCGCAAAACATGATATGAATAAAAATGTTTATCCATGCAGGTGCGGAGAAAGAATACTGACCTCAGCGGCCGGGGTCGGTTTGTCGTAAAAGGCGACAAAACAAACCACCCTAGTACGTGGTAGGGCCCCGAGCCCGTCTGGATGGCGACCACCTTTAGTATGCCGCCATAATAAATTTGTGTTGTGTTCCGGCATTAGTGACCAAAGTTCCACTACCCTTATGGGACAGCAGCGTGTTCGAGATGCGACTAGCGTTGCAAACACCCATAGGCGACGGTAACTGCTAAATTCTAAGTGGGCCGTCAGCCTGTCTGCTGTCCTACAGTAATAAAAAGGTGTGAATGTTAAAATGATTTCTAACGGTGGAGAATGAAGGAGAGGATATATCCCCAACTCACATTATTTGCTAAAGGGCCGGGAAGAAAACTTTCCGAGTATTTACCGGTAGATCCCCGTAATTAGAGTAAACTAAGTCTACTTGTTTTCTTTTAAAATTTATTGTATATTTCCGCCGTTTTCTTGTGCTATTCTGACAAAATAAAAGGCCGAAATATTACAAAGAAACGCTTGGGCGATGATTAATTTAAAAGTTTTTAACAAATTAGGGTCTTGTTTGTCTGGGTCTACTTTGTAATTTTTATACTTGCTTAACGTACTGCTTTAATAATTGAGAGTTATGATTTAAATCCTGTATTCAATCCAAGTTTTAAATAAATGTATAAAATCTTTACAAAAATATTCATCAATTTATTACGTAATAATTGCTCTTGGGAAAACACTCTTAAATAGACATAGGTGGGTCGTTACGCTATTTAAAATATCAGCACAATAAGTGGTTTTAAATTTGAAATGCTCACAAGAAGGCAAAAATAGTTTATTAACCAATCAACGATTATGTTTACTTTGAAAAGTTTAGAATATCAAAGTAAATGGATTTCGCGAGGGACTAAAGTATTCTTATTTACATTCACCAAAGCTAGCTGTGAAGATCTGTTGTTAATCAAATTACTCAATTCAATTATAGAATTTACCCAATTGTTTAATCAATAACTCCCACGACTAATATAACTTGTTCATTGTTCAAACATTTGAGTGTACAGATGACTCTCTTGACCACCATTTGTGATCAATTTTCTGAATAAACAGAGGGTACAAACAATACAATCAATACCAAAAGAACAAATAAGCTATTTATTCAGTTGTATGGTGTCCATTAAAAAAATAAGAGACGTTATTAAAGTAAGTTTGTTGTTTAAATAGAGTGATTTAAACAGAATGAATATTTAATGCGATTTTTTGTCTTACTATGACCGTATTATGAGATCCATATACATGTGTGAACATTTATTTATCTGATTGACTGCTTGACCGCATCTCCTTGATCTCTATTTGCAAAAAAGAAATATAATTTGAAAATTATTTCGTTTGGGGACAGCCAAACATTGCTAAAAAGCTCGAACGACCATCGATATCATTTTGTAATTTCAAAATCTTCTTATATTTATTACCTATGTAAATCATATTTTTTAACGTACATGATTTAAAATCTACCTCTACTTAAAGATTTGTCAAAGAAATATGATTAAAGGATAAGTTTATCTTCGCGTAACTTAAATACTTTTTTTAATGCTGTAGGACAGCAGACAAGCTGACGGCCCGCTTAGAATTCAGCAGTTACCGTCACCTATGGGTGTTTGCAACGCCAGTGGCACCGCGAACACGCTGCTGTCCCATAAGGGTACAGGAACTTGGGTCACTAATGCCGGAACACAACACAAGATTATTATTGCGGCATACTTAAGACCAAAGGTGGCCGCCATCCAGACAGGTTTGAGGCCCTACCACGTAGCTAGAGTAGGTTGTTTTGTCGCCTTTTACGACAGGCCGACCCCGGCCGCAGAGGTTAGTATTCTTTCTCCGCCCCTGCACGGATAGAAATACTCACATAATTATGAACTTAAAAACGTATGATCCTGGTTAATTTCCTAGAACTGTTTCCGATTATCAGAAACTACTCCACAGTTTAAAAATAACTTCAGATAAAAACAATCATTTTTCCTGTAGTATCTTTTACTAAGAATCAATTCTCTTAACTTTTTACTTTGTCTTACTACAAATAATATTAAAATTACGACTCAAATTCAAATGGATTTAGGTATGTTTTAATTGACGATTGTTCAAGTATCAGTTACTATTAAATACGTTGTTTTATCTCTAATAAAGGATGATTATTAGGGATCGATATTATCAGAAAATATACAAGACAATAGACAGTATGAGTAAAACATTGGATATTTTTTTAAAGACGCATGCGTAATTATATGCGACAAACCCTAAGATAATGTTTATTAATCACATTGGTTAAAGCAAATATTTAAGGTGAGGACGTCACAATATGGTCATAAAAAATAATTTATCATGGTCCAATTTAAACGTCTAGATAAATTATGACAAATTAGCGAACAATTTATGGTAAATCAGCAATCTCAAATCTGGCATGGCATGACGCACGGACCAATGTAATGAGCCCTGTTGTTTGACTTCTAAACATGATGGTTAAACAATGAACAAAGCAACACGGCCGCGGCGTGCACGGACAGTACATTTCATCTTTTAAGGATCGTGGAATAAATTATAATAAACAGTAAGAAAATGGTTCTTAAATTCTTACTTAACTCCATCATATATTAAGTTAGATTTATTCTATATAAATTCAGTTAAACTTTACATATCATTGACCATAGATGAAATTGAATTCTACCATATATTACCCGCTTATACCAAAGAAAGAAAATTATTTTATTTGCCAAAAAACAACATTACTTAAAAAGCAAACATTGATACCACATAATGTGGGGTCAACACAACATGTTCTCTCTTTCCACTCTTTACTGTGAATTTTCATCTCAATTTTCATAGCTTTTTTTCACGATATCATTATTTACGCTATCCATCCATCTTTTATGTGATCTATCCCTCCTATCAACATCCATATTCATCCCTAACACTTTCCTTATCACAATTAATTTCTCTCTTTACCTTATATGATTATATCATACTAATCTGTTATTTTTAGTTTGTTGATGTCATGTAGACATCATAATTTTAAATTTTAGTAATTTTTATAACTCTAAAAACGCTCGCATCTCCCTTATGTTTTTTTTATTGCTGTAGGACAGTAGACAGGCTGACGGGCTTCTTAGAATTTAGCAGTTACCGTCGCCTATGGGTGTTTGCAACGCCAGTGGCACCGCGAACACGCTGCTGTCGCACAAGGGTACAGGAACTTGGGTCACTAATGCCGGAACACAACATAAGGTTATCATGGCAGCATACTTAAGACCAAAGGTGGTCGCTATCCAGTCGGGCTTGAGGCCCTACCACGTAGCTAGGGTGGGTTGTTTTGTCGCCTTTTACGACAGGCTGACCCCGGCCGCAGAGGTTAGTATTCTTTCTCCGCCTCTGCACGGATAAAGTGCAGATATGTGGCCAAGAATTCCGATAAAAACATTAACATAATAAAATACTTTTAACTTTCATGGCTGTTAATCATATTTTAACTTTTTTTACCGACTACAAGCGCTTAGCCTTCGAGCTGTTCGAATGGGTTATCGACTCTTGGATTCGACAGGAGTGTGCTGTCTCGGAATGTCAATATGGGTTTCGCCCTGGTCATGTAAATATGGACCCTGTTTTTAGACCCTGCCCTAAGGATTGAAGGACAGAGAAATACAGGGTGAAGAATATGCCGCTGCATTGCCTGTTTCTCGACTTGCAGAAGGCCTTCGACTGTGTTCCTCGCGCGCGCCTATATTGACATCAACTAAGAATTGTACCGTGATTCCGATTCCGTAGTTCGGACCGCTGTTGGCGACACAAAACCTTTCCCCATCACCGTCGGGGTGTACCAAGGATCCATCCTTAGTCCGCTTCTGTTTAGCGTGGTATTAGACGTATTGTGTAAGACAGCATCAGAAACTCACATGAGCAGCCCCCATGGCTCCTCATGTATGCTGATGATATCGCGCTGGCAGATTCGGACAGGGGTAGGCTGGTGTGACGCGTGAAGGTGAGGAAGGAGTCGCTTGAGAACGGTGGTCTGAAGCTCAATGTGCCGATGACCGAGTACTTGGCCTGTAACTCCACATATTCCACACCCGTACGCATAGGCGGCGACACGGTTGAGCGCACGGATCAAATGAAGTACCTGGGATCTATCTGGGTATTTCACGCGTCTAGTGACATCGATTGCGACGTCAAGGCACGCATTGCTGCCGCGTGGGCCAAATGGCGTGAGGTAACTGGTGTCATTTGTGACCCCAAGATGCCAGTAAAGTTGAAGGGACAAGTCTATAAGACCATCATTAGGCCTGTCATGTAGACTCAAAAAGTGCTGGCTTGACGTCGTAAAGGTTGATATGCATGCCAATGGACTGACCACCAGAGATGCCAAACATCGTGCGAAGTGGAGAAGAAAAAGTCGGAAAGCGGACCCCGGGTGCCGAAGCGAGAGTTTGGGCTGCAACCGGGATTCAACGCAAGATGATGATGACAAGCTCTTAGTCTTAATGATGAACTTAGTAAAAAGTTATGTAACACCTGAAAAAAATAAACTAGTTGTTTTGCATGGTATGACAAATACAAAACTAGTTGAAATTAACAATTAATTACTTAAATAACCGGAAATTCTGCTACAACACATTATTTTCTGTAAAATAATATTTAATACAAATGTATGCTTTGACGGGGATATATGTAAAGGTATTTATTACGCAGAGCACGTGATTTCAGTAGACTATGATGACAAATAGACTTAGACTCACGGTTATCTTCTTACAATGAAAATGTTATTTGGATTTTAAACGTCTCGCAACTCGGATATAGTTTTATACGTCAATGCTACCTTGAAAACATCATAAAATATAAATCACACTCGCCGTTAAGATTATATTACTCAATAACAATAAAGTAGTTTGACTGAGCTATATTTAGCAAGATATAAGATATTTTTGTATTATGTATCCTTCGTATGGAATTTATATGCATATGGGTTACCTGGAAGAAGTCGCTTAAAGCGATAAGCCGCTCATTGTCTCCAATATTTAACTACCAGTATTTGTATTATTTATATTATATTTATATTATTTGGTTAAGTTGATGACAATAAAGTATTCTATCTCTAATATGATTTTATATGATACCAAAATGCACCATAGAAATAGTTTTTAAAGTCCTGGCGATTGAAATCGGTGTACTTTAAATTTTATCGGAACCAATTTTCATTGTACAATGGACAGTTATATTATTAATTGACTATTAACAAAAAGAACCGAATGTAATATTAAATTCTCAGAAAACAAATCTCTAGAAGGCCACGCTCTCGTTCTTACGAGCAGAACATTGTTTTGGAATCAAAATTAGAACAAAAGACAAAAAAGCATCTTCAGCTTGGGTAAAAAAGTATCGTCTGTTTAAAAATGACGTCAGAGCTGGATAACTAACGTTGAACGAAAACATCATAAAGTTTTTGCAAATAGGTCTACTTTAGAGTAATATAAATATTTCTTTTTGATATCTTTGGCAAGGACCGAGAGGGATAGCTTGAAAAACGCATGTCAATCCTGCAGATGTGCTCAAATTTTCTGTCCTGGAGGCAACGTTATATTTATTTCTTAAGGTCGGAAGTTTTAGAATCCTGAAAACCCCGTGCTGTAGTCCAGACTCGATAAGCTTTACCTTAACAGCCTCAGCTCTAAGCCTATCGAAATATGGCTTTTACAATCCACCAATGGGAACTACAGATTGTAATATAACATTCCATTCCCAGCAGCACCGTGTCAGCAACCGAGTTCGCATTTATATCAGGATCGTCTCTTCTTGTCGGATTCTCTTCAGTGGGACCGACATAGGCAAGTGCAGATTTGTATAGAATCAGTGAAATCTACCCGCACCCACAACGGATGGCTCCCTGGCTTTGAGACCGCTAAAAAGACAACAAACGTCATTCTGGACCTACAATCGAAGCCCAGCTTTTGGCAGGAACAGGTGTTCCAAATTACATCCAGGATAGCAAAAGTACGATGAGTCGGCTGGGGCAGATATTTGCGTCTCGGCCAGGAACAGTAAAGTCGGCTTTGAAGTTTCAAGATGATGATGAGCGCATTTACATTAGAATACCCCTGATAATGAAATATTTATTATTTATACCCCTGATGATACAAAAGTCCACCTTATATGTGGATTTGAAGCCCGTTGAGGCAAATTTATTATTTCTTTTGCGATTCATTTTAATAGGCTTAGGGTTTAGGATGTATTAGGAGTGTCCACGAAAAAATGGAAAAAATAAGCCATAAAAGCTTTTCCCATCCACAGGTGTGATAAGTTGGTGCCGTACACGGAAAGACTCCCGATCCCCCGGATTCCCAAATTCCCGGGTCCACGACAATACTCCCCAAGGACTTTACGCCGGTTGATGTAGCAACCGTTTCAATGGGTTTCTCCAAACCATCCCTCCTTTAGGAATGTGATGGCGTTTCGCACAACCCAGATTCCGAATTTCGTGGGCACTCAAGGACTTCGGATTATGGGGAACTGGAACCTGGGTCACTTATGCCGAAACACAACACAGGGTTATGGTGGTATATTTAGAGGCTCCATAGCCTATGTTTGCCGCCTTCTACGACAGGCGGCTCCCGGCCGCAGGGGTCTAGATCGTGCTGTGTGAATTGTCTCAGTATGTTTAGTGCCTTCTAGTCCCAAAGTAAGCAGCCGAGTGCTTGTGCTATGGGTACTTGACAAATGACAGACCTTTTTACAGCGAAAGCCGCTGCACCACGAATGCCGTCAATTATTATTACTTCATCTTGGTCACGTCCTAAGAGTACGCTATGGAGTCCGAAATATTCTACTAAATATTGACCAAACTTCTATGTACGTGCAGTTTTATGTTGATGTTCTTACGAGACGCTTTGTTTTCCTGATTAAAGAATCACAATAAAATAGACGCGGTTATATAAATTTGTACAATATGGGGGCAGCCCCGAAAGATACCGTTAATATCAACAGATTGTAATCTACCATTCATCCATATCCATAGCAACTAAGCTTACGTATAAGTGCTTAAGTAAAAGTGTATCGCAGCCGACAGTACACAGTCAATTTTTATACGCGGTTGACCAATTCAGACCGATTTTTCTTTTTTTTTGCTGATTACCAGTAGACAGGCTGACAGCCCACTTAATAGTAAGCAGTTACCGTCGCCTATGAATGTTCGCGACGCCAGGAGCACAACACAAGGTTATTATCGTGGCATACTTGTAGACCAAGGGTAGTCGCCATCCATACAAGCTTGGGACCTTACAGCGTAGTAGGGTTACTTTGTCGCATTTTACGATAGGCCGACCCCAGCCGCAGAGGTTAGTATTCTCACTACGCCCCCTGCACGAAGACAAAATCAAATCACAATTTTCGATTCATATCAGCTAGCAGAACTCTATCAGAAAATATAATATTTAAAGATTTGTGACTTACCTCAGGCAGGCAATGATGTTGCAGGCAGTAATAGTTCTGCGTGCCATCGTTGTGACACCAGGTGCCGTCCGGGAAATAGGGGTCAAGACCAGCGTCGTTCAACTCCACGCGAGGGGCGTAGAAGCCCCCTCCAGACGCTCGCCGACAAAAAATGGCACATCCCATCCACATACGTGCTATATCAAAAAATAATGTGGGTAGTGGCAAGAAATTGATAGCGTATATCTACTAATAAATTTCTAAGAGCGTATTCCCAAATGTACACTTCATATGTTCAATAAATAGTGATATCTAATGCGATACATTTTCCTTGGAAAGAAAAAAATAAATACTGACAGGCATAGCCCAGACATTAGATATAATAATAATAAATAATCAATCATTTATCTTTTGTTTTTTAAAAATAGAAATCATTTTTGAAAAGTTTTACTACGGAGCTGGTAAAACAAGACTTGAAAGCAACATTACGGGTTCATTCTCCTCTTGGTGTGCTAAGTTCAAGCGAGGAAGAACTTTTAACGACGACCCCCGCACGAGACGCCCTACATCGGTAGCGACTGAACAAATGATTTAAAAAGTTGAAAACATTGTGTTTGCGCATCGTCGTGTTACTGTTTGTTTTATAGCAGAAGAAATAAAGATTTCTATAGGAAATATCCATAATATGATACACAACCATTTGGATATGAAAAAAGTGTCAGCACGCTGGTCACCCGGAATGCTTTCTGACGCGCAAGAGACTGAGAATTTTACAAAGCTGTTTGTGTTTATTACAACAAGATCTTGACCGATTTTTGACTCGATTCATAACTATGGACGGAATATGGCTTCATCATTAAGTCCCGGAAACGAAAAAACAGTCCATGAATTGGGAGAGACCGTCATTTCAAACTCAAAAGAAATTTAAGGCGATTCCATCCGTCGGTAAGATCGTAGGCTGTTTTTTCTGGGACAGCCGAAGAATGGTAATGATCAAATATCTTAATCATGGATCCACTATTACGGGGAGTTTGTACGCAGGCCAAATAACAAAGTGTATAAATCTGAAAGGTGAGTACGTCGAAAAATAAAATAACATTTAATAAAAGATAATTGCGTCATACTCATTATCACTTTTTATTGAACACTAGGGGAATTTGAAATTTGCAACAGTAATCAATTAAGGCGTGTTTATATTGATAGAGGTCAACAACACTGTGTTCACTGCATATTTTATGTTAAAAACTTGATATTTTCTTTTATTTCATTAACGTAATTATATGTAAGAAGGAAAGCTGTAAATATCTCTAAGAATAAGTAAAACAGCGGAAAATCAAAGATGTACATTAGCATAAATTAAATACAGCCTACGTATTACCTTTAGTTTTATAGATTTGAATAAACCCTATTACATAAACTCACAAACTGAAATTCAATTTTTTTATTCAAAATAAGTTCCTATCTAGAACTTTTTTTGAAAGTCAAAATATTAATCCTAACTAATATTATAAATGCAAAAGTGAGTTTATTTGTTTGTTACGCTTTCACGCCAAAGCTATTGAACCAATTTTGATGAATTTCGGTATAGTAATTTTTCATGCAAGCTTAGGATGTTCTCTCAAATCCTAAGATCTATCAAGAAAGTGAGAAAAGACGCACAATTCTTCTTCTGAAGAATCTTTATAAGAGGGTGGATCTTAAAACAATTTACTAAAATTAAAAAACTAAGTTGAAATAATGTGTGTTTAAGTGTGTAATAATGTTAATGTGAAAACAGAGTGAAAACATCAAAACCAATTTTGATGAATTTCGGTAGACTGAGATCTTTATAGAGATAGATTGAACCTTGGAGAAGGACATAGGCTACATCTTGTCGCGAAAATAAAACTTATGGGCAGTGAAATAGAGTGAATAAACAAAGCGCCTGTAAGAATATTAGGAACAATACGTTCAAACGGCATTAATACTATTAAATTTCCAACAACGGATAAGAGTTCGTTCCACTACAATTTTTTTATATATGGTAGCATACAACGTTTGCCAGGTCAGGTATTAATTAATGATTTAACTCACTAGGATCATGTGGAGCCTGCAGTCCGCCGCCTCTGGGATCCAGGCTGCTTAGTTTTGAAGCATACTCTGAACACTTACGAGAAGCCAAATCAGATGTACTCACGCGGCTCTTCTTCCCACAAACCTAGGAAAAAATGTGATAGAAAATAATTGAACAATAATTAATCAAATATTTCTAATTACGATTATTGTTGTTCAATGTGAGGTCTTACCCTTGTTCACTTGTTAAAAACTTTTGTTAAACAAAGCAGTAGTAAGTCTAAACCATTCCCAAAATTTACCAATATCTATGGGTTTCGGCTTGTTTGTAATTAGGACTTCTTATAAAGTATTTCATAGTTTTAGGAATTTAATTATTATTCGCTAGGTTTAGCTCAGTAGACTATATTCCCTTGCAATTTTCACATGGTAACTGAAATGTTTTAGCTAACACTGCGTAAAGCTTTCACTAACGATCTTTAAAAAAATTAAAACGATCTATTGACCTACTGTTCTTTGAAACGCTGCAGAATATTCAAATACTCCTTGCAGACGCTAAACAGTTTATAATGTTTTAATCCCTATCCATAATGCTGGGAGCCTTTTCTCTGCATGAGTCAGCCTCGCTGCGGACCATTACATACATACATATTGAGACTTCATAGTAAGAGGTCTTTTTTTGGGAAGTGTAAATACGCTATGGTCACCCCGCCGCATAAGATTAAACGGCAGGGTAGTGGACTCCCCGTGCAATGCACCTCTGCGTCCTCTTCTCTAGGCTGGGGAACGCACGTCGTTGATATACCCATTAAAACTACCCGTGTCCGTCTTAAGCGTTTTCGCGGATATTATCAAAGCCTCCTCCTTCTCTCGGCCATATGTGTGCGGACTGCGACCCTGTCCTGAGAGCCGCGCCCACGACATTACTACAGCCGGAGTCGAAAACATCGTACGGTATCTACTGATGGCCCTGACGGCCAGGTGCGCTGTAGTTTTCGCTGAACCGGACCTGTCTTGGCCGTTAGGCGCTTAGCCCAAACAGCAAAAGGTCTGGCCCAATCATCCAGCACTCTCCAGGAAGGCATGGACAGGAAGAATCCTGCACCTATCCCACATTATGAATCTCTTTCCACTCTTCTCTATTAGTCGTCATCTCTACATTCACACCTTGATTTTGCATATTTTACACATCCATACATATTTTCTATGGTCTCATTTTATATCCATTCACTTCCATTTCTAGCATTTTCCTTGTAACATAATTCTGTTCTTCGCATTAAATGGTCCTGCCAGGCTATTACTTTTCAGTTTCTAAATACTACTACTATACTATTTTTAAACTTGCCTAACCGTCTAACATATACTATAATACCTAGTCAGGTCATAAATTCTGTCACATGTTTAATGTAAAATAATTGTAACAAGTTTATTCATTATGTAACCATTTATATACCAAAATGAACTTAACAAAACATAGATTCTTATGACATTAAAGTTTATTCAAAATGACCTCCGTGATTTTGAATACAAGCCTTCAATCTGCGCGGCCAGTCGTCTATCGCAGCACGAACGAGGTCTATGTCAGTATCGGCGGCTGCCTTAATCAAGGATGTCTTGAGTGACTCCAAATTGGGATGAGGCTTTGAGCACGCCTTTTCCTCCAAATGTTGCCATATCTTGTAATCTAACGGATTCAAATCTGGACTGGAGGAGGGCCAGTCTTCGTGCCGGATGAAGTCGATTTCACGCGCCGCCAGCCAGTCTTGTGTGCTCTTCGCTCTATGAGCTGGCGCCGAATCTTATTGGAATACCCAGTGCCTGTTATTGAACATGGTATGAGAAACAGGTTCCACAAGGTTCGTCAGGACTGTATTTTGATACACAACAGCATTCGTTTTTACACCCTTCTCACAAAAATGTACCTTTGTTAAGCCCCAATAAGAAACTCCCAACCATACCATGAGCGAGGATGGAAAATGACCTCGTTGGACACGCGGAATACGGTTGCTCGCTTCTTCACTACTGTGTGCGTACACCTTATCATTTTGTTTGTTGTAGCTCTCTTCTACGGTAAACATTTTTTCATCCGAAAAAAGAATTTCCCGATATTTTTTTCCCGCGTACCGCTTCAACAAAGCGCGGCATCTCTTCAGTCTCAGGTCCATTAGACGAGCATTCAAACGATGTCCTGTTTTTCTTCGATATGCCCGAAGCCCTAAGTCTTCATTTAACACCCTTTTCACCGTGGTTCTGCTTAACCCCATCTGAAGGGCCAACAGTTTCTGCTTACGTTTGGGATTTCTTTGAATTCGTGCCTTTACAGCTTTTATCACTGCTGGAGTCCTAACAGACCGAGGGCGACCACTTCTTGACCTGTCATCTACACTAGAGTCTTCATTGTATCGTTTGATGGTACGATAAATGAATCTTTTGGTTATATTCAAATTTTTCAGTATGTTAAAAATTTGAATTGGCGCGTAACCGCAACGATGCAACGCAATAACTGCAACACGGTCTTCTTTAAACGTCCACTCCATATTTAAAAAATGAGTAAAATTCTAAAAGTATACATTTTTATTTTCATGAACAATTCGAGATTCGAATTCAATAAACTTTTTTGTGGCCAGCATTCTAAAAGAAAAGTTTTTACTGTGTGACAATACTTATGACCTGACTAGGTATATTATTATATAGCTGACATTAGGTAATTGTAATTACTTTAGGAATACCGTTGCCACCATTTTGTTAAGCCCGCATCTATAGACGTTTAGCGTATTTTTTGTTGATAAACTTTATTTATTTACCAGTAATACACTCAAGTATTATCACTGATGACACTCTAGATCTTTTGAGTAACGCTAATTTCTGAATATTAATTTCCAATGTAGAAACGATTTTATTTTTTACATTGCAATCGTTTTTACGAGGTATATTGGAAAAATAAACACTTACAGGTTAAAATTTAATCCAATAAAGAAATGGAGTTAATGAATGTGTAGTCCTTTGGATACATTTGTGGCTGTAATCGTCAAACACAAGACGAACTGCGAAATTCCAAGTTAGTAAACAGCATTTGGACACGATTCCTCTTAATAGATGGTGTGCCTTTACTAGGGGATTTTTTAAAAGAGTCCTCTGAATCTCGAGAAAGTTATAAATATACAATTGACGATTACACTCCAGAGCAGAACAATTAATTGGTATATGGCCCTGAATGAGATTTCACAGATACGGAGTGGGATAAGACCATGGTACCCGACCATATACTGTTTATGCCCGAATTATGTGAAATAAGACCTCACCTTCGTATCATCACAGAGTGCAACATCATATGAAGCACCTGCGCAGGCGTCGGTGAGGCAGGTGCGGCGGCGTTCGCGGAAGCCGCGGCTCCGCCATGAGCAGCCCGAAGCGCATGGACCTTCGCTCCACGCCGACCACACTGGTGTCCCGGGGGCTTCGGGGGCCACTGTTGTAGGGGAACTTTGTCCCGAAGATACACAATCTCCACCTTGGCACCACTGTTAGGAAATAAGTAATAGTTTTTGTAATAGTAATAGGTTTTGTTAGTATATTATGAGTGTATGGGACAAAAGATGAATGTCAACTTGATTATACTGAACTAAATCGAAATAACTTTAAATTCAATGGTGATTAAGAATGTGGGTTTTGGTAATTTGTTGAAATCTCTCTTCTGAATGTTTCCTGAATGCATCGGAAGCTTACTGCAGAGTCGTTACCGTCATAGGGCAAAACTCTTAGAGTACATAAGCATAGCTTGCTTATGTGTACTCAAAGGCAAAACTGCTGTCTGAATTTTAAGTTCGCTACCCTTCTGTGACAATTTCCCGCCTTACACAAAGCAACACTTGAAAAAGTTTTTATTAGGTACATTTCTAGTATTATAACTATTTTGCCGAGCTTGTAGCTTAAATAAAATACTATTTAAATATTATTATACCATATTATATAAAACGAAATGGCGTATGAATATTAATATGAATTTGTGAGTACTAAGTACGTAACAAACTAATGAGTACTAAGTTCCACTCTATATTAATGACCATTAAGGTTAATTTGGCAAATACAGTGTAAACTCTAAAACGACAATTAACGGATTGAGCATTTTTCAGCGTTAAATACATATATTGTATAGCAAGAGTAGTGGTTAAATGGAGAGAAATAAAAGTAACTTTATAGAAAATAAGGTAAACCAACCACGGTCAAGAAATTCGAATTTCAAAACTCAAATTCGAAGTTTTAAGGAGTTCGTCGTTAAGTCGAGTGACGTTATAAAGAGTTTACACTTTATTGTCAGAAATACTCCAAAACCAAAGTTCCTTTAAAATATGTATTTGAAATTATCCTTGATATTAAACTAGTAATTATGTTACAGTGTGTAGTGTACAAATACCAAATCTTTTCCACAGGCGGTACCGGGCAGCGCGGGACCCGCGTAATAAAATCCGGCGCGGTGCGGAGAACGGCACACCAGTTGCGAGCACCATTCCGGCGATGGCTCACTGGGGGAGGCAGCCGCGTCTACGTCCCGGAGCAATATCTGTACAGACCGGGTTTCACAAATTATTAAAGTTTAAAATTATTTAAATAAATAAATATACTGGGACAATTAAAACACCGTCATCTAGTCCCAAAGTACATAGTACTTATGTCATAGGTACTAGGTACATAATAAACTATAAATATACACTTCTTTTGTAAACAAATACATATTATACATAAACACCTAGAAGGAAGACGGAAAACGAACCCGTGACCTCCGCAAACGTACCGAAGTGCTTTTGACAATTTCTGTAGCCTATTGGGCTAATTCATAGTTAAGTACTAATTTTGTTTCTGGGTGCATTTAATTCTTTAATCGAAATTATTAGATATTTATTAGATATTCATTACTTGCATATTAAGTCTTATATATAAATTAAAAATATAAGGTTAATTTTAAATGAGTTTACATATCTGATGTCTTTATGTAAATTGGAAGTACGAATGTTTATTTGAACTCTCATACAAAATTTATTTTTATATACGAGTAATTATTAGCTTTCGAAAATTGTAAGTTTTTTACATATTTCCCGTATTAAAATAATAAGGCCAGCAATCAGTTGTAATAATCGCGCTCAGTTTACATATTAAACTGATTTAACCAGTTTCGACTTCTAACAATTATAGGTGGTTTAAAAATATAATCAATTTGAATAATTTTGATGAATAAAATGAGGAGTATATTCAAAATGTTAAAACACTTGATTTTTGGTTTTCGTTTAAAAAACAAATCTATTTGATATGTAAAGCAAAAATGTACCTCGCACTGTTTCTTTGCCGTCCAGACAGCGCCAGGCGCTCCGCCGAATCTCTCGTGCTTCAGCTCATTCGGCGCGTCTAGATCATCGCCACCGTCCAACAAACAAGTAGCCCACCTGTGACCAATTATTATCTTTAATATATTATAAATGATCAATATTTGTGATTTTTCATTTTGTATTATTTACCATATAAAATATTTTTTGATTGTTCGTAATTTTTCCGTTAGTTATACTCATGCACATCTCTTCAATACACAAAAATATATTATGTCTCGAAACTGGGTAGTACTTAATTAAAAAAAACCTCCCTGAGACTCCTTGCCATTATTAATGCTCAGATTGCCGGGAAATGAAACAAGCCGACTACTGCACCCCAAATGGCAATGGCTTCTCGTGGGTGTAAGCCTCACTGATCCGGAGGCAGAGATCCTCCCGCCACCAAGGGCAGTAGACACCCCTGATTTCATTTTCCCAAGAGAGCGGGGGCGCAAAACCCCGATGCACCTTGTCTTCGAAGTCAAAGTGAAGGCAGATTATCCTTAACCCCAGGTAGACGCCTGCGACCTTGCACTACGGAGAGAGCAGTATTTCCTATGTACTCGTAACTAGTCTTGTTATGATAATTTTGATAAAAAAATACCAAATAAACGTTGCAGACCTTGAACAAGCTTTTAAGACTAGAAAAACAAATCGGCTGTACTCGTTGTAAATATTGTGCATAATTTTTTTTACACTGACTGCATTATGTGAAAAACATCGCTGACTTTACTTCTTACTTACTGCAACTCTGAAACCACTTTGGCACTGCACCTGGACCACGCGGCCTCTCCATTGGTCCCTCTTGAGGGAGACATTATGTAACCGTCGCGTGCGCACGTATTACCAGAGCCGTCGTGATGCATTCCTAAGCTATAATTGTTATTAACAAAATAATAGGTATAATATACATTAAATAGGTATTATATAAAAAATTATGTGTAGCTCAAAATTACATTCGTTCAATAGAGCGATGTAATTTTTTTTATTGCTGAGGAACAGCAGGCAGGCTGACGGCCCACTTAACAATAAGCAGCTACCTTCGCCTATAGATTTTTGCGACGCTAGGCACACCGCGAACACGCTGCTGTACTATAGGGGTATTAAGAATCATATATTATAGAATTTAATTCGATGCTTCGCCTTGTAAATGCTGTTTATTCTCTATAAATTAGATCCAGCTTAGCAGATGTTGCCCTGCGTTTTTGCAGCACCAATTATTTATAGATCTAAACCATCGAGAAATCTATGAAACGCTCAAAAAACCCAAAACGTAAACCGACACTGGAGAAAAAATCTACCCCAATAAACCGTTGCAATTGCTTAATAAAACATGTGTAGAGTTTGTAATTAAAAAACCGACTTGTGTCCTATCTCGTGGGCGAGTATGTAGACGGAGGTGAACCCTGCAGAGGGATAGGGTCTGCCGAGCAGGTCCGTAACGCCGAACTCTGCCACGACGCAGGCATGCGCCGCTAGGCATACGCCGCCCACTGGCGCCAGGCCCATGGTCACGCCATTGCGTTGTCCACCATCCATTGAATAGAAATCCAGCCTGAAATTTATTTTGAAATTTTTTTAGTTCATCAAAAGTTGATTTCGTACGGTGAAACTAATTAGACTTGCAACTATAACAGGATAGTTAAGCTTAGTTAAGTTAGCTTTTTAAACTCCTCCCGGCCATAATTCTAGTGATAAACCAACTCGGACGGGATACCGTCACCTCCTTCTACGAGACAGTCTTGCCTTCAAAGGAGGCGGCGGAGATCGCCAGGCTGTCGGAGGTCCTGCCTTAAAGCTGGGCCTAGAGAAGGTGGCGTACGGCGTATTATACAGTTAATCGCACACGACCTTTACGCCCGCACCCACGCGGCGAGATGTACGTCACACATTTCCACCTCCCAAAAAAAAAAGCTTGTCAAAAACAAGTTTTTCCAACCAAGTGGTGGTTGGAAAAACTGCGCAACCCAGTGCGGGTCAGAACACGCTTGTAGCGGTTGTGCAAACGGCTAGACAGGCACTCTGTATTTTCATCTGACAAAATACTTAGGTACGGCTGTTTCGGGCGGTTCCTGTGTCACATCGCTCAGAAGATGCAAACGAAAAAGAAGCACGCGGCTGGGTTATTAAAAGCTTTTTAATTGTAGTTGAAATCAACCGTGTTTATCTTATTATTATTATTGCTGTAGGACAGCAGACAGGCTAACGGCCCGTTTAGAATTTAACAGTTAACGTCGCCCATGGGTGCCCGCAACGCCAGTGGCATTGCGAACACGCTGCTTTCCCATAAGGGTATAGGAACTTGGGGCACTAATACCGGAACACAACACAAGGTTATTACGGCGGCAGACTTAAGACCAATGGTTTTTTTTTTTTATTGCTATAGAACAGGAGACAGGCTGATGGCCCGCTTAGGATTTAGCAGTTACCGTCGCCTATAGGTGTATGCAACGCCAGTGGCATCGCGAACACGCTGCTGTCCCATAAGGGTACAGGAACTTGGGTCACTAATGCCGGAACACAACACAAGGTTATTATGGCGGCATACTTAAGACCATAGGTGGTCGCCATCCAGACGGGCTTGAGGCCCTACCACGTAGCTAGGGTGGGTTGTTTTGTCGCCTTTTACGACAGGCCGACCCCGGCCGCAGAGGTTAGTATTCTTCCTCCGCCCCTGCACGGATAAGAAATATTAAAACTTTATATTAATATGCGAAATATGTTAAGCGTTTTAATAAAAATTAAACTTTACTTTAAAATTAGTACTATATCGATGTTTCATTGACTCATACATACATACTCCGGACGCCGAGCAGGAAAAGTCCGGAGTATAGAACGACCATGTAATAATATGAACTTGTTTTACCCAGATAGAAGCAGCGCCATATCCCAATGCTGGGGGTCATCATCATTTTCAACATTCAGAGAACGTTGGTAAGCACAGAAGGAGTCGAGCAGGCGACCGCGCTCACCGTGAGTGGACAACGCGGACGGTTGCGCTCGCAGGAGAGTTAAACGCACCAAGGACAGCTGGATATGAGTACCCAAGGACTCGTGCTGATATAAGGCTTGAACCTGTAATTAAATATCATTCGTCTCTTTTCAAAATTTGAAAGAAAGAAGAAAGAAAAATATTATATTTTCGTACTTACTGAATGAAATTAAATACTATATCTACATATACGTATAAGAATTTGATAGTTGTGGCATTTTTATTTTGTTTTAAGACCAACATTTATGATTTTACCACTAAATAACTTATACAATGACGTCGAGCTTGTTGGTTCAACTACTGCCGTCATCGGGTTTCTTGAAAACTGAGACGTCAGGAGAGTACCACGCCAGGATGTGAAAGCAGTTAATTAGCATATTTATCAAAAAGAATAAAATTTTATTATCGCATTGGGTGTTTCCTTTTGAAAGTCCTACATATCCGACAGCAAGATTTCCCAAGAGCCTCGCCTGCAATCAATCACTATGGCAGCTCTCCGGCTCAGTCAGTTGCCAAGCTTCAGCGACCAGTGGCCGAGTGAGCGGAAGGGCAGCCGCCCGGAAACAACGCCCGAAGCAACCGTGCCTCGAGAATACTTGTGTCACTTGAAACGATCGATAATATGACGTCTGTCAAGCCATTGGTACAGGAGGGCCTACCGCTGCGATGATAATTTGTCCATGACTGGAGTCAAATTCCCTTTTTTCTAGCCCGAGGAATACTGTAACTTATCATTACCGCGTTCAAACTTCTAGGGGAAAGCGAACGCGGGTCCCAAATGTGCGGTTCACCGTCTTACTATTGCGACAATTCAGCTGGATAGCAGACTGAAGCCAACGTTGGTTGCAGACGTATACCCACTAAAAACCTCGGTCATCATCTAGCTCTTCTTTGTCGCAGGATCGACTTTTGCTCATTATTCTGCGATGGTTAGGGCACGTACCGCTACCTTTTCCAGGCAAACCTTCGGCCCTCTTGCACTATTTGACACCATGTTTTATAGTGTCGATTGGGGTGCCACATTCCTAATAGGCCAATATTTGCACCAGCCTAAACGTTACGACTCCGTGACCACGCGAGAACCTTTCCGCTAATTGCGGGAGACTGGCTCCACTGTAATCCAGCCTGGGTCTGGGGGCCCGAGAATCTGTAACCAACTGGGCCTTCTGGGATAGGTCCCTGACCCGACAAACTTTGTCCACACATCCGAACGCCCTGGCATTGAAGTGCAAACGGTATGCTTCGACAACGACTACCGTCTGGATATCCCAGGATGGGTCGTTCACCAAGAGCGTGGCCGCCCGCAACTACACACTGTACGGTACCCTCGAATGGAATTCACATCTATGACTCTCTGACAAGTTTCACGCTTGAGAGATTCAAGAGTGATACTTGTCTTTGTGAGAAGTGATTGATTCGGCCCAGACGGGTGCAACGTACAACACTATGCTTCTCACGACAGCAAAGTACAGCCTCCTCACGGCCGTGTCTGGACATTAATTTTGGACTCATCTGTGAAAAATGCGTCCTAAAATTCCACCTTGGAGCCAATTACTGGCGTTAGTACAGGTATGTGGATATATTAGTACCGGACGGCTTTCTGAGCAGGCTGTGCTATGTTGCACATCTCCGTAATTTCTACCGACCACCAGACATGGCATCGCATATCTTAGTAAGAGCCATGCCAAGGCAAGCAGCCGATTCGTTCACTGTTTCCCTCTCGGGCGCTGGGTATGGATCTTTAGCCCAGCGTTTAAGAACTCGTTGGCACTCGCGAACATTTCTTGGTCACTACGACCGAGGACCCAATGAGGGCGAGTCTCAAATTGTCTAAATTCCCTTATTTTATATTATCAATAACATTTTTGCAAATTAGTCCTACTTCCCCATTTAGTAAAAGAAACAACAAACTCAAAGAAGTCAATTCGAGAATGTCCATTATTTTTAAAAGTCCGTCTATAATGTAGTAAATATTTACAGCAATAGACGGTTGTTTATTTAGGATTAATATTCATATTTTATACACCTATTATTTACAGTACCAATTAATTACAGTTTATCTAGAGTTTCTTTAGTTATAAAAGCATAAAGAAGTCGAAAGAGTATACTTACGCCATTAATATACGCAAGTAACATATCCCTCAGATCAGCTTCGTTGTAATTAAGAAAAGGATAGAAGATTTTGTAAGCAGCTTCGTCCAAGAACAACGCTAGCTCTATGGTATAGCTTACTGGCCCAGTCTTTTGTGGTAATTTGGACCTCGGCCTCCGCTTGATCACTCGCAGAGGACGAGCATCATCGCCTGGAGGGGAGGGTGGAGGAGCACGCCGTATCACGTGGGCCATGCGCCCGTCGCTGCTCTCTGCACGAGCTATACCTTTAGGCAGCGGACGGACTTCAAAGGTCGAGTTATCCGCCACGATTATGCCATGCTGAAAAAAATTCATAAAGAGGACGACTAACGTTTATTTCATACTAAATGTAACATCACTTATCAAATAAGAGATGAATAATTAATTACATTCTGGCAATTGTATTTTCAGGTGTTTTTTCAGTAGAGAATTATAGTCAAACACAAAAAGAAACGATTAGTAAGTAGGAAGATCTGTATAAATTTGCTAGTTTAATTCACAATAAAAGTCAAAGAAGAATGTACATGTTTTTCATTTTTAGAACTGACTTGTTCTAATTTTTACAACCGCCCATTGTTTCTTTCAAGACCAGGGGTGTAAACAACGGCCTTGGAGAAAGTGGTCTAATTAACTAAACTGTTGTAACCAACGTATCCACATCTCAATTCTATGCATAATAAGTAATTAATTTATAATAGAAAATAACCCTCATACTTATTTATTCTTAAAATAAGCTCAAGTTACAATAATAACGTCCCTTGCATTTGGATAAACTTGTTTAAATACTATAAAAGAAGGAAGAAGAAAAAGGTCCTAGAACCTTTTCTATTACATAAAAAACAGGGTCATCCAACATTCAACTACAATTTTCATCAGTTTCATGTTTAAGGTTAAATAAGTGTGATAAATACCAAAGCACGATCCTTGCAAGCGGAGAAGGCTGCTACAGCACCAGGGCCCGAGTGGAGGTAATGGCAGGAGGCATCCAGTCCAGAGAGAGGCGCCTCCTGACCCCGTTCTGACCATACTCGGAACTCCGGAGACAGCAGCCGTCGGTTCGGCACCAATTGCAGTTCGAAATTTCTAAGGATAACATATCATTATTTATGCACATGAAGATATCAAATAGTTGCACGGTTCCTGTACCCCTATGGGACAGCAGCGTGTTCGCGGTGCCCCAACGTCCCAAACATCCATAGGCGACGTTAACTGCTCATTATTAAGCATCATCATGGGCCGTTCGCCAATCTGATGTTCCTCAGCAATAAAAAAAGTTTCTCGTTACTTAATATCAGATACTATTAAAGTTTAAAAGTGAAAAATTATTCCCTCTAATATTAAAAAAGTTAAATTTGAATTTCAAAATTTTGAAATTAATAACCATATATTTTTCAGGGCATATCTCTGGACTCAATGCCCTTTTTATATCCCGGGAAAACCAGTACATAGACCAGTAACATTCCGGAACCCTGGGGGGAACCTTACGGCGGCCACTTTTATGATACTAGCCGAGATGTTCTATTTCCTAGTCGTTCCATGCGTTTGGATGTCATAGTATTGTTGAAAGACCCTTACGACAAGTACAACCAGTGTCAAGAAGCAATATAAAGATTTCCTTATTTATTTAAATAAAGATATATGCTCAAAGAACCGCTTGTGAGTTGATCCTATTATTTGGAGAGATTTAAAGCAAACAGCGGCAAATTGATGCTAAACGCTAACTTGTCAATTAGCACTATAACAAGATATTTAACATTATACGCGCTAAAGCAATAAAGAAGTGACTTGTTAAGATACAAAGACCTACCGACGAGACTAACCGACGACGTTCCGAAATTTGGGAACATTAATCTTGTTCAAATACAATAAAAAGACTGCGTAGCGCAAACAATCTTTATAAAATTATATTTCACATCGTATTAACATTAATGGATGGATCATGGATGTGCGTCTTTATTCATAAGTCCTTAATCATTTTCATAGAAGTTTTATCACTGTTTAAAGACGACGTATACAAAATTGTATTATAAATTAGTGTAGCAATATCAAGTAGTTTTGTTAAGCAAAAAATATATGAAATATCTCACCGTCCAAAAGCATCGAATGTGTAGGGAAACGGAACATCATCAGTTGATTGGTCGGAGGCAGACTGTGCCTCCCGTGGAAGGAGTGCGGGTAGGTATACCACCTGCACGTCTCCCGGCGATCCCGCGCTGCGACCTTCGTCCGTCCACCAACCATGAACCGGAAATAAATCCTATTTCCGATTTAACAAATTTTGTAGTTTATCATTAAACGCATAGGTAAAAGTCATCGAAACAGAGTCTATATCGTATGCAGATAATTAAAATTATAATACTTTTATTATAATTTTACATTACATCTCTTCGTTTTACATAATTGACTTGTTGCCGGCTAGTGTTAGATTTCCAATATTTCGATCAAATTTTTCTTAGCAATATCTTAAGTTCTTAAAACATTTAGTTTTAAATTGAAATAATTACATACGTGATTCAAATTATAAGAAAAACATGTTCATTTTAACAAAGGCTACCCCGACGGGCATTACAAATTTGATTTGTTTTAATTTATATGAAATAAAATATATACTCACGAGAATTATAAAAATAAGTGTATATTAGTTGTATACGCTTAAAATTCATCGTTATTACTATACACCACTGCTTACAAGGCCGTTGTCCACTAGAATTTAGAAAAACAACTTCACAAATTCCCACTTGGCTTATTTTGACTACAAAAACGATTATCTGCGATCGTAGGACTAGCTAAGTATTGTTTATAATGTGCGTAAACTAGCGATCCGAGCTGGAAAAACTGTGCTCTGTGGTTGTAGCCGGACCTAGTATTGAATCTAAATCACCAAAGTTACAAAAAAACATCATAAATACCTAGTACAGTGACATACAAACACAAACATACAAACCAAAATAAATATATCAAATATACGAGATATAAAGGTAACAATAATATAAATTTAGACAAAATAATGTTAAATGAAGCGATGTCAAATGCAATACTATTGTAATACATATGGGCACCGAGAAAAGAAATAAGACCAAAATATGATAATAAATAAACAATATAAAAAAGTGGGTCATTGGAAGATGGGTGACAAGGAGCGTGACATCTCGTGGGCGCTTTCACGCCATTGTGCAGCCTTGGTGCCGCAGACTGTGGCCACGCCGCATTCCCACATTGCTTTTATTAATGACTAACTGGCAGCCATATTAGCGTCAGTTAATAATCATAACGCCGTGACACCAATTTGTGTTCAGCCTAATTGAAACTATTAACTTGTATGTATACATTAGGATTCATAAAGAACGTGAATACACTATAAAAAGGTAAACATGCAAAAAATATTCGGGAAACATTTAATATTAAAATGTATCAATAATCCACTTTTGATTTAACGAAATTCTATTTATCTATTCTATAGAAATAAGATTTGGACATTGCATTTGGGTTATTAAACAAGTAAACATGGTAAGTGCAAATATAAAGGCATGTCAATTACCAAAGTTTACAGATGTCAAACGAGATTATAATGATTAAGCAAAACACACCAAAAGAAGACATCGATTGTAGACACTAAAGTAAATATGATAGAAAATAAGTAAATATTGTAGAAATCAAGTGGAACAAGAAATTACAAACTAATAAGTAGGTAAGTACGCCTTCTGCCTTACTGGTGGCCTCCATACATAATACTGGGACGGGGATAATTTATTTCTTGTTTCCAAAAAGTAATGCAAATAATGATTGATCATATCACTACGTCGAAGTAGAACTCGTTGTAAATGATGTTTGTTTAGGCTATTACAAGAGCCGATGTTTACTGGAACGACTAACGATGATGGGGCGATCGCGTGGACCGCGGGTTCTGCAACCAGTAGCTGATAAAGTGAAACCGAAACAACACGTGAGTCAGCATAGGTCCAGCATTAGCGAATGTGAGTTAAGTAAAGGGGAAAGTAAAACTATTTGTTTTTCCTTTTGTTCGGCGCGTCATAGAGCGAGTTCCATTGAATCATTGGCTCTGGTACTTTGAGTTGGTAATTACATTAATTTCTGTACTAAAGGAGTTACGTTGGCATGCTGTTAATGATGAAAGTTACCGGTATCGATCTAAATTACATGGAGGCTGCGAGCACGTCGCGCCGCCGCGGCCGCTCTCGCACACCGCCCGTAATGAATCACCCGGAGCCGATTGAAAAACTACGTGATGCTAAATCTTGTGTAACTTACTACGTGATCCAGTGCGATTGGCAATTATATTACATAATACCGATGCCACAATAAATCGTTTACTCTTATCGAACCCACAATTTAGTGAAAGTCAGCCAGTAAATAGTTTAAAACATGTAAGCTTGTATAGTAATAAATTACACGTGCGCTTTTATGACATAAGTAGCCTGAAGCCAGTGAATCAGTAGCCATACATACGTAACCTACATTACCTGCTTGTCTGTTTCTGTTATAACAAAGGCCTTTATTTAAGTGGCACTCGTTAATATTTTCTAATGTTTTTATAACTGTACACATCTTTGATATTTATACATAATTAATTTGATGAAGTACTATTTGTGCAGATCTTAAGAAGCTCCAGGAAAAGTATATGAACGCGCAGACTTCGTATAACAGATATTTTGATTTGTTATAAATTTTTTATTGTGATTGACAGCGCAAAAGATGCAGTCTCTTCGATGTCTAACTATATTTTAATAAATCTGTGCGAATGTGATTATAGTAGGGCGAACCGGGTGGCGTTGAATCAGAGCGTCAGTCAACAAGTGCAAACAGGACACAGTAACCGAACTAAACTTATTCTTCATAGCGATTGAACCCGCATGTATCTCAGTGTCGCTTCTAAGTTCGCGGTCCTTTACCTAGTAATCCAAATATTAACTGACTACACCATAGGAAGCAGATGGGGTGGCTCTGTTATCTTAGGTCTTGACTGTACTATCCTATGTGCATGCTAGCCTTTGCTTTATAAAACATCAGGCGTTGCCGCCGCAGTGTGTAGTAGCTTGAACCAGTTAAGCACACTTAACCGGTCAAGCATTTTGTCATGGTATCCTATTTGTATTCGCTCAACGCTATAGGTAAGTAAAATTTGGGTCACTTACACTGACTATTGTTGTAAATATAAACATTTAAACATATTTAATTTTAGCACAACTCAAATCAAGTAATTTTTTTTTGTCTCGGGGAAAAACCTCTCTTGACGTGTTCCCCCGGCCCGGGGGGACCGAGGGATATGTGGGCCTCCGGGGAAGATGTTCAGTCATCCGACTACCTACTAAAAAACCCCGCTGTTCTCCTATCGCCTACGCCCGGGCCTACGGATATGTGGCCTGCCGATCTCGTGGCCCGAGCTGAACTCAGGTAATTAACCTAACTCCCCAACAGACAAAAACTGGTTAAGCAACAGATTGCTCATACATTATATTTTTTAATTTAAATTTAAACATAAATGTTGTATCTATCGTATTTACAAAGCTTTTAAATTTAATTGTTTTTTTATAATATTGTATCGACGATTGTTAGCTCATAAAATATATTTGTCTTTCTGTGACATGTAACGATGATAACGTCTTATCATTTTTCTTTTTATTTATTTTACTATATGCGTCATATCAACGCTTGACAGGCAACCTTTATTACTAAGCGACATTAAATGAACTTTCCAGGAATATGATTTATAATTCAAATATTAAGAAAAACAATTGTAAAATAACTATTTTCTGTTGGATCCATCAACCTCAAATCACTGTCCGGGAAATTTCCCTCAATGTCACCTAGTATAGGTTGGATTTCAAGCGTCGATATATATTATTATGCTATAAGTATCTATAGTTTGTGTAAATAGTTTTAACTACTTTGCATGCCCTGTTCGCCTATAACTCGTGTTATATAAAATATCACTACTGGTGTAGATCATTTTATAATTTAGTCAGTGCTTAATAGGCTGAAATATAAAAAGAATACTGTACCCAACTATGGTATTTCTACTTTATTTCTACTGAATCTAAATATTACAAATTCATATTAATATAGTATTTGGTTATTGTTTGCAATTCTAAAGTTATGATTATATTAACAATATGTAATAAAAATAATAAAGAATATTCTATTAGTAGCTACATATCCAAATTCGTCCCTTTTAGATTACTACCCTTAAAATTGATTTCTGAAAGATAGATAGCTACTTAGTACATTTTGTTTATATAATGAATACAATATTAATAAACTATAAGAATCTGAATTAGAGGGCGGCGCCCGCCCCTGCATTAAAGCAATGGCTGTACTCACGGGGAAGCGCGCAGGCGCAGCGGCTCGTAGCACGAAAAGCAACGCTACAGACAAAACGGCCTTGGTGGGCACCATGGCCGCATCACATGACACTCCCCGAACGCGAATCGTTGTTTCACAACCGTAACACTGCTTATAAACGCCAAGGCGGAAGTGGCATGCAGGTGCTTTGAATATCGGCGAACGATGCACCGCGAGTACCGATCGAAGGCTGTTGCGCGCGATTAGAACGCGTCGTACACTTATGAGGCGCCGGCTACCGAATAAGCAATACGATCCCCCGAATAAATCGCACCTTTCGCACCTCCGAGAGAAAGTTGGAGGAAAGTGCACATTTTGGCTGTCAAGGCACCGCCTACACGCGTCCCCCGAGGAGCATTGTCGCCAGTCATCCATCACTCGACCTACGGACGACCGACAGCCGGCAGCCAGCGCGGCCGTCGCTAATCAAAACAAATAAACAAACACAATGTTCCTATTCACTAATGAACGTCGAAAGGCGCGAACGCGACGCTTTCCTATATAGCTTTCCTAATCGGTAATAGCCTTCAAAACAATAACTACTGAAGTATTATGTACAATCTCTTAATTATATATCTCAAAGAGATGTTGTCCTTCTGATAATAAATGAATGCTTTACAAATTTCGTATTTGGAATATAAAACCCAATCAAATCCCAAGTTTGATTCAAAGTTACAGTGCAAAATACTCGTACCTTATTTCCTTACCTTAAAAAATAAATGAATTTGCATAAAAAAACAATAATAGTCGTTGAAAAAAATTAGTTTAGTTTACTCTAACCATAGATATTTTATTTTTAAAAATATTTTTCATTTATGTATCGTTCTGCTTTATGTCGCTTAATTTTTATTTCCCAAATAAAAAAAAATAAAAAAATGTTCAGCTTCACAGGTCTACTGCAGATAACCCTTGCTGGTTACAATGTGGCGTATCTGGAGTAATCGATACGATTGTGGTCTTATAGTTATTTAAATACTACCCCGTGCACCCTGTGAAAACCTGTTTCACAGGGACACAATTTAAAACCGCGCCAAATGCAGAAATTATTTACAAATCATAAAAAAATTTGGCCTTCGTGGGAATCGAATACACGACCGTCAGAATCAATTGCGTAGCCTGACGGTACTGAACCAAACATGTCGTTAAAATTACAGGTTGAGAACGTAGTTTCTTTTGGTCTGTATCTTTATATATATAATTCTTTGATCACAAGACTGATTTGTATGATTTTTTGTATGTGTTCTAGTGTACTCGAGAATGGTTTAGGTTTATAATTCGGTCCACTACAATTTTTTTTAAATTTACATGGCAGAACATCGTTTGCCGCGTCATATTAAACTTAGTATATATATAGATACACCTGTATGGATACAGATGTATATACATACATATAAATCATATATATACATATACATACATATAATATAACAATTTATATACTATATTATCTCTTCAATGGACATTGTTTCAGAAACGACCTAAGGTGTAAAAAATATAGCGAAATGTGGTGCTTATTATCCATTCGTCCCTTGGAATCGTCCTGATCAATTTGCATATCAATTTCGCAGATATGAGAAAGACTTACTGCCCGCATTAGTTTTATCGAAGAAGGGTGAATTATGTTATAAATAATGGAAATATATTTTGTAATATCATTAAGGTTTGTTAACCTTAATGATATTACAGAATTGTAAAACTGTACATTTATAATATTTTCTGCTAAAACTCACTGAAAATACGTTCAATGCAGTGCTATATGGCTATATTACTATTACTTCAATTAACGAGCGTATAACCGCGCCGATTTCTGAAGTCAATGTTTTTACATAGCGGATTACTATAAGCGCTAAGGAATTATTGTAATTAACCATTAAATCAATTAATTTATATCATGTCCATAAAAAGTTAAATTCAGGTTTAGCAGGTCTCTATCTTGTATAACTTTAGAACCTTTCTATTAGTTCAAAATTGTAAACCAAATAATAATCTATGCGTAAGTTGATAAAAAAGTAAATGTGTTTTGTGGCTGTTGGCGCCTTCATTGTCATCATAATCAATTTATCTATTAGTGAAAATTAAAGCGATATATAGTTACTTTCACTTTCGTAATGTGGGGAACAAATGTATAGCTATGCCACTTCTGTCTGGCTCAGGAGTATAACTAGAAATCATGACGTACATATCGCAACAGGAATACGAAAGACGTTGAAAAATGTGACAGAGTGGAAGTTTCCTGGAGCCAGAATAAATTGAAGAACTAATTAAATTATAAAAGTTTTCACTAGCATAATATTCGTTAATGAAGCATTTTTATGTTATATAATTATTTAAAGAAATGTTCACAAACTAATCATTGTTACATACAAAAATCAGAGAACAATAACTAAATAAATTGTCAAGCATGCCATTATTCGACTGCGGCCATTAAACTATAATTTCGGGGTCAAACTCGGCTTGCAACATTAATATTTAAAAATATATCTATGCTATGGAAATGAGTCATTATGTGGCTTAGATTTTTGCTGATCTAAATCGATTTCCTAGAAGGTAAAGGTAAAAGAGATTTACTTATAACCTACTTTATAACGATTTTTATAATGATGCATTTGTCTTTCATGAGTCAGGCCAAATATGTTCGAAGAAAACAAAAGGAACTTTTCCGTTACTTAAAAATGCAAATCCATTACTTGTTTATCATAATTCATCTAACCTTGGCGTATCGAGCTATCAAGTCCTTTTTACCTAATAAATGTACATTTTGTTGTTATGACTAGCAATCTGGCCCCAACCGAAGATATCATAAAAGAAAAGAATGCATGCATAACTCTTCTTCCTTATATTCCTTTCTTGATGAAAATACTTTATTAGATTTTTTAAACTGTAAACTTTACAGCAGTCGCTCGCTCCAACACTAGATTTTCTTGCGCCATTGCACAAAAAGGGAGGGTCATGAAAGAGCACCGACCCAAAAACGCATGCAGTTTTCGAGCTTGAAGATTCAAACAAGCTTCCACGCCTATGCTGTAACTGGATGAAAAGTTTCTTAGAAAACTGATATATATATACCGTAATTTGTGACCACATTGACTTCTTAATTTTTCATCCTGACTACATCTGAAGGTTACTTTAGTCCAGTGATTCTCAACCTTTTTTTTGTTGCGGCACATATTTAACGATTTCAAAATTTGGCGGCACACAAAGAAAAAGATAAAAATTATTTACTTACTACAACACACTGCATAAATATTTTATGACAAAAAATTTAAATATACGAAATAAACTAATATATACTACAATAATAACTAAACGTTTATTAAGGAATTAATTACAAGCTAATAATAAAAATATTTTAATACGAAATTTGAGCTTGATGTTTTTTGATAATTTCATTTATATTTGGTCGTAAAAATGACAATGCTACTCTCATATCGTCTTCTACATTTAACAATCTTGATCCTTTTTTAGTTTTAATGTTGGCTAATGCTGAAAATCCGAATTCACACAGATAAGATGTGGAAAATTGTAATAATATGTTTTAAGCTTTTTTGGCTATCATTGGATATGATCTGCTGTTAATCCAAAATGAATTAATTGATTCTTCTAAATGTTTTAAAATTAAATCTCGATTATTAGGAAGCAAAATGAGTTCTTCCTCTTCATTAAAAGTTAAGTCAAATACAGAAGTATCTGTTGCAAAGCAAATAATAAAATAATTTATTTTTTTGTGGATTTAAATATATATTCATGTTAAAAATATTTTTCTTTTTAAATGATATAATTTAATAATATTAACATTATTATATATTTGCAAAATTTGGCGGCACACAAAAGTGCCGCGGCACAGTGGTTGAGAATCACTGCTTTAGTCAATATAGAGATGCGTTTAAAATATTTACGTATATTATTATTGTTTATATGATATTACTTGATTAGCTGATATAATATATTAAAATTATATAATACTGCAAAAATAGGATTCACTGGAAAATTATTGAAATACTATTATAACTATATTTTATGATATCAATATTATTAAGTGTATTTATTATGATCATTGTTGATGTTACGGCCACTTTCCAGAAGCCGTTTTCGCCAACAGTGTATAATTACTTATTAAACTTTAATAAAAGCCTGTGCAAAAAAGTACCAAATAAAAAAAGCCGACAGAGCCAAATACTTCTATCCAGTTATGTGCCATGTCGCGTGTGTTTGTCGGTAGTGAGTTGCAGACTTTGAATATTAATGCGTGAGATTTTTAACCCATACATATAAACACACGGCCCTTTTAATACAATAATAATTTGCAGTGGACACGCGGCGGACGTCCGCTGGCAAGAAAGTTTTTGCAGTCTACTTACGAACGACTTCGAGATAGGCTGAACACGTGAAGTTTATGTTTAGTTTAACCAAAAGAGTTTAATTGCTATCCAAAACAAATAATAAGTGATACCTTGTTTTCGAGTTAGGTTCGCACTCTCTTTCTTGTGCTGCACATGTTCGTACGATGATTCATATGTGAAGAAAAAAACAAGGGACGCGGCGGAGAACGCGGCTCACGCAGTGTCCGAGTCATTGATCCCTGCTCGCTCCCGGCCTGACGACGCCATGTCGGAGTCGGAGAGCACGCAATTGCCCGAACCGATCCCGTCGCTCGCGCTAATCGTGTTCGTCGCATGCGTCGTCGGCGGCGGCGCACTCCTTGACTTCACACTTGTGGCGGCGATCCTTAGAACCGCAAGAAACGGTACATATTTAAATTAAAACTATGACAAAATATATGTTTAGTGATTCCTTTTTACAGGTTTTATTTAGTTTTAATATCCTAAAAACATGTATTGTTTCAGGTTTATCATGCATAATACTCCAGTTAGCTATAGCAGATATTTTTCTTGGAGTGGCGGTTAGTTTGGAACTATGGTCGTCGAACGCAAGAACATGGTTGTTCAGTGATAGTGGTTGTGTAATATTTAAAGGAGTACATGTTTTTGCGACAACTGCCAATTCCTATTTGGTGGTGACAGCGGCCCTACACACGCTTGCCACAATCAACTTGGAGCAAAGAACAGTATTTCGCAGAAGCAAGAGAACGGATCAAGACGACGATGACGAGATTCGATCTTCTCGTCACAGTCTTGTCGCGAGTGACTCATCGACTCCTCCGCGTACCATGAATGTGGACTATAGACTTACTGAAATGAGTATATCTGTAATCCAACCAATTATTTTTGTTTGGATCCTTTCGATCTCTATAAGCATACCGGAGTTTATATTAGCGACACCTCTTCATTTCGACTACGGAGTTACTTTGTGCACAGTAGTAGATTCTGGTAAACGACTATACATGTATTCTTTATTTGCCCTTTTCAATTTACTTTTACCTAGCATGATAATGATCGTTGCCGGCTTTCTTGTATTTGTTAAAAGCAAATCTAAAAAGATATCGCAAATTGATAACAGCAACCATATGGGATCTTTAAAATTATCCTTATGGTTAATAATATTTTATGTAACGCTGTGCGCTCCTAGATTGTTTTTCCAAGCATACGACATTTATTCGACATCTTTAAAACGAGACGACATATCCTTTATTGAGATGGCTCACCGAAATGACTATTTTATCTTGATGAGAGTAATTTTAAGTTGTACTTATTTGGTATCAGTTTTTGTACGCCCTTTATTTTGTATATTCTTGCTTCCGCGTGTGAGAAAGATATTTTCTATCAATTCTAGAATTAATGAAACGAACGATGTGTAACTGAAAGACATAACTATTAGTAATAAAAATATTTTTTACCTGTATTATCGATATACGCTTTTATTATATATATTATATTTTTTTGTACTTTATAATGTATTTAATATTACCCAATGGAGATTCCCAATGAAGTTCTTACCTGTTAGCAAATAATCAATAAAAATATATTTTAAGTATTGTCAGTATCTGGCTCGGTGCATGTAAAAAAGTCAATACGTTCAAAAGTTGCAAGACCCGAAAGAACGGGAATGTAATGCATATTTATAAACAAATAAAAAAACGGGTGGCCGCGAAGAGTAAATAATTTATTTAAAACCGAACTAATTAAACAAGAAAAATAATGTGCGATTTAAAAGTTAACTAAATCCATTTTCTACGATAATGTATATTTTTGAATACAAGAACATTTAACAATTCAAATAGCATTGTTGCGCATATTTAATTAATTTGTACTTCTGTTTTAATCGCTTTTTATCACATATGTGCAAAGTGGAGTAGAAAAAGTCGGAAAGCAGACCCCAGGCACCGAAACAAAAGTTTGGGTTGCAACCGGGATACAAATACAACGCTGGGATGATGATGATGATATCACATAAGACTTGGAAAATGTCTATTTCTGATATAAAGTTCATAGATATGGACCGATTCTCTGGAAAATTCACTTCCTAATCGTCGTTCCTTCCTTCCTTTTCATTCCTTCGATTCACTTTTTAATCGTCGTTCATGTTAGGTAAGTGTCGCTTAAGTTGCTTTCGTTTCGCAATAGTGATCATATTCTATATTTAGTCGAATAATTATTTTGTTTGAATTCAACATGCTGAATGAATAAGGCTAGCTATCTTCAACTAAGTTAATAATAATAAGGTGACCCAAAACTTGCTCTTGGGATTCCGGAATCCAATAGGTATACCGTCAAATGCAAAATCTTAGTGTTCTCGATGACTCTTCCTTTTATCTATCAGCAAAGCACCCGAAGAAACCAATGTAACATGGTTCTTATAATGGCAACTTGGATAGAAATGGAAGTATGGAGATAGGACGAAAGTCGGAGAAGGAAATAGGATTTGATTTCTTCGGGATAGGAGTGACAAGTGCTTCTTTCCATATTTTTGGAAAGGAGCCGTTAGAAATGGAGAAATTAAAAATGTGGGTTATAATAGAAAGGACAATATCTAGAATAGGGAGGATCATGTTACGGCTAACACTGTCACTGCCTACCGCCTTCGATGTAATTGATACAATACTTTTCTCAACATCACAGTCAGTGAACTGAGTAAAGACAAATTGAGAATGATCTGGGGTTGGAAGCGAAGAGAAAAGTTTAAGTGTGCTTTCTTTACATGTCTTATCAATATGAGACGATGAAACAAAGTGGCTATTCAAAGAATCATCATTTAAGTTTGAAGGAATCGAGTTATTTTGCGGCTTTCCAACTCCCAATGATTTGAGGAATTTCCAGACTTTAGCTGGATCTCCGTTTTGAACTGAATCGTGAATGTGGCGACGTTGAGCATCTCTACACACCTTATTGCAGTGGTTACGGATCAGAACGTATTTTTCCCAATTTGAAAGAGTTGGTCGACGGTTATATCTGGTTTTCGCAGTAGCTTTCTTCGACAATACCAACTTGATTTCATATACTTTGTTACATACGAGTAGTAGTATAAGTGCGCTAACTATTCATATGAGGGTATTCTACTTTCTTATAACATTTCAATACTGTGTAATATATAGATGTATTAATTGTCTACCTATTGGTCTGTCTTACATTTATACATATAGGTTGATAGATAAAATTTATATTGAAATTATTGAACGGCAGTCTCGCAAATATTTTGTACTAATTTTATTTTTAGGATATAGTAAGTTTAAATTTTATAATAAATATAAATGATTACAAATAATATATTAAAGTTTGGACTTTTGAATGCTGGATCTCTGGGTACAAACCAAGATGAGTTTTTAATTGCTATGGACAAACACTCAGTGGATGTAATGGCTATAAATGAGACTTGGCTTCGACCGAGTGAGGAGGGCCGAGCGCCGTGCATTCCAGGATATAGACTGAGACATGTACCAAGACCTCAGTCTGTACGTGGGGGTAAGGGAGTCGGAGTTGCATTTTATACTAAGTCTGAGATTAACCCAAAACATAGAACACATCCAGAATGTCTGAACGTTGAGCAACTTTGGATATCTTTAAAGTTAAATGGCAAAAATATTTTGATAGGAACAGCATATAAACCTCCTTGGTTAGATTTAGACAGTTTTCTTGACGGAATAAGTGAAAGTGTTATTTCTTTGGCTCCCTATGATAAAATTATTTTGTTAGGAGACTTCAATGTTAACTTACTAGATATGAGTAATTCTAATTCAAAAAGAATTTATGATTTTCTAAATCATTTCAACTTAAAACAAATAGTAGATTCAGCTACTCATTATACGGATCATAGCTTTTCACTAATCGATATCTTAGGCACGGACTTTGACTCGTATACGATAGATGTAGATTATATAAATGAACTCAATCATCACTCATTCATCACATGTGAGACTCGAATAAGAAAACAGAAACCTCAGCCACGTTTAGTAGCCTATTGACCACTTAAAGACATTATTCCAAGTATCTTCGAACATGACCTGGAATCCATTCCATGGCAAATTATGTGTAGGGAAGTTGATGTGAATGTGTTGGTGAATTTATTCACTACTAATATTACTCGGTTATTTAATCTCCATGCGCCTATAAAAAATAATTATTCAAAACGCCACCTACGCCTTGGATTACTGAGAACATCAAATTAATGTTCATACTCAGAGACAAAGCTAGGATTAGGTTTCATAAGACTAAACTCTCCGCACATAAACAATATTATTTGGACCTTAAACGCCTATCATCAGCAGCTCTTATTAATGAAAAAAAGGGTTACTTCACGGAACATATTAATAACAATATAGGCAATTCTAAATCTCTATGGAAAAACTTAAAATCCAGTGTACTTCAAACTCACAAAAAAATAATGCTTCCAGCACATTTTCCTGATCCCGAAAGCATTAATAAGTCTTTTTTGGAAGTGCCTGGAGAAAATAATGTAAGCATACGGCAGCTAACGTTTTTTGAATTTCATAGGAATAGTGAAGACAAATTTTCTTTGGAAAAAACTACAACAAATAAAATTCTTAAAATTGTTAATTCATTAAAATCAAAGGCTTTTGGAGTAGTTGAAATTAACATAGATATGATTAAATTAATTATACTTAATGCACTTAATACAATAACCCACTTAATAAATCTTTCAATTGAATCAAAAACATTCCCAGACTTGTGGCGATAAGCTATTGTTCGTCCTCTTCCAAAGAAAAATGATCCCGTAAGCGATAGAGATCTGCGTCCAGTCAGTATATTGCCATGCCTCTTCAAGGTATTAGAAAGGGTAGTTTACTCACAGGTCATTGAATATCCATAGATGAAAACATTCTACCCGATCTACAGTCTGGATTTAAAAATAAGCATGGCACAGCAACTGCACTGTGTGATGTTGTAGGTAATATTACTGAGGCACGCAATCAGGGGCGGGGTCTATACTTGTTTTGCTGGATTATTCTCGAGCATTCGATGCTATCAACACATCTTTAATTTTATCCAAGATGGCTTTCTATGGATTTTCAACGGATACTATTAAGTGGTTTCACAGCTATTTAATAAACCGATCACAGCAAGTGGAATTACAGAGGTCTAATGGAACATCCATTACATCGACATCATTAAATCTAACAAGAGGAGTCCCACAAGGTTCAATATTGGATCCACTGCTGTTTATTCTATAGACTGCCGATCTTATAAGTTGTATTCAACATTGCAAATTTCACATGTACGCGGACGATATACAACTATATATACAAATCCGAAGGAAATAGATAAAGCAGTGGAGGAGATGAACAGTGACCTAAGTAGGATTGCTGAATGGTCAGAAGCAAACTGTCTAGTATTAAATCCAGCGAAATCAAAATATTTAGTTCTTGGAAATCGACATCAGGTAAAACTAATTAATGACGCTAGCCCAATCATTAAAATTAAACATGATCCAATAGAAATGGTTGATACTGCTTACAGCTTAGGGCTTACTATAGATTCTGAGCTTCGCTTTGAGAAACATATTAATATTGTTATGAGAAACTGTTTCTATAGACTAAAAATTTTGTATGGTATTAAGACAGTACATTAATGATGATGTGAGGATACGGCTCACGGAAAGTTTAATTTTATCAAAGCTTAACTACTGTGACACTATTTATGGGCCTTGTCTTTTAAAAATAACAGAATATCTTGTTCAACGCATTCAAAATGCTTGTGCTCACTATTGTTTCCAAATTCCACGTAGAAGCCATATTACTCCGTATCTTAACAAAAATAATACATTGAAAATGGCAGCAAGAAGAAAACTACATTTGTCTTATTTACTATTTGGAGTTATTTCTACTCACAAACCTACATACTTATATGATAAGATTGATTGGAGGCAAAGTAAAGTGGAATATCCTGTTCGATCTGTTACTAGGCCACTAATAACACCTAAGCATAAAACGGCTGCTTTTAGAGGTTATTTCAAACATGCTGCTACGAAATGCTGGAACGACATTCCTCCACCCATTAGAGACCTGAAATCAATTTCTACATTCAAATTTCATTATAAAAGTTATTTACTGCAGTTACAGAAAGAAGACCCCAGATATGTTTAAAATATTATTATATTATTATTTTAATTGTTTGAAACCGTTAATTTATGGAATGTATGTTTTTAATATAAGCTTACATGAATAAAGTAGCACAAAATATTCACAGAGAATTGATTTTTCCAAGAATTTATTATTATTATTTGTTTCCGTTGGTGATCTTGTTGTTTGAGTGCTAAATGTTGTTTCATCTTGAGTGTTGTAAATGTAATTAATTAAAGGTCCTGCCAATAGTTAGAAGAGAATATTATATAATTTTAATATCTTTTTATAAATAATATGTAAGAAGTTTATGTGTTTTGTAATACAATTGAAGCATTATGATCCTAATTGACTGGATCCAAAAATTGAGATTTTTGTAATTCAGTCTTGAATTTTCAACTTCGGAAGATAAATGTCAATCTTCAAATCTGTAGTTGGTTAAATAATATATGTATGTGTGTATGTGTATGTATTTATGTGTACGTGTATGTATATGTGTGTGTGTGTGTGTGTCTATATAAATATTTTGGGTCGTTTTAACATCACGCTAAAAGGGTTGCACTGAAAATCAGCGTTGTGTCAGACATAATTCCGGCACAGCAATAAGCTGAGTGTAATCTTTGTTTGTTGAAAATGAGGCGCACAAATTCTCTAAACATGTTGTTATTTTTATTTATTTTATTTACTTGGAAGTAATGTAAGTACGTCGCTATTTCTGCAAATAAATATTTTCTTTCTTTCTTTCAGTTACTGTCGCCTAAGGGTGTTTACAACGCCAGTGGCATCACGAACATTCTGCTGTCCCATAAGGGGAATTGGTTATATATTATTTACTATAAAGCTAAATAAAATATACAAAAGAATATAATAAAATATGCAAATCAATATCAATGTAAAAGGGAGTGCTAGTCGCAAGATATCGATTTTTATTTTAATACTATCGTAAGTGAATAACAGGCTCCAGCTAATGAACTACGGACGTCTTGTTCAGTTCATTATGTGGAAACTATTCTTACCCACACTAAAACTGAAAACAACGCCTGTGTCGTGAAGATGTCAACTTGCCAAATAGTTTTATAAATGTATTTCAGACCGATCGTACCACGGGAGTGGATTTGATTGCAAATAAAACAAGTACCCCAAAACTACACGTTTCATTGAAACACGTACGAATGCGATCACCGTTTTGCAAGCCCGGTTTTAGCTGCAAGTCTTTTATCTTTCTGTAATTTTCAATCATGTTTTAAAATAAATCATATCTGTCTTGTTTATCATAACACTAATAACGGATACATGTTCAAACTTTAAATTAATTTTAGATTAAATAATTCATGACACTGACGTCATCAAAATTTTTAAGATTTTTGCGTGTGATTATTTGTCTAGTTCTTTTGAAACCAACTTAAGTCTAATAGAATTCTAAGATCGAAAGGATCAGACAGATGGTACATGTGGACAGGTGTAGCTTCAAAACACTTTTCACCACTTTTAATTTATGACGGGTCATCAAAGATGTATGGCCTAACGCTGTCATGATGGAAGATAACACTATTTCTATTAATTAATTCGAGCTAGCTTCACAATCGCCTGGCATTATCTAGAGCAGTGATGGGCAAAGTACGACCCGCGGGCCAACTCCGGCCCGCCGAGGGTCCATCGATTCGAATTCAGTCAGGCGTTTGAAAAAACTTCACACATAATTTAAAACTAGGTTTTAAGATTTTAAGAACATTCAATCATCGCTATATGTTTCTCGGTGCCGTTTAATGTAGATCCAGAAAATGTATCTGCTGAATTGCAGTTGGAAATTATTGAAATGTAGTGCAGTAGCCACTTATAGCAATTATTCTTGAATTTCACAAAACTAGATTTTTATAGAGCGCTACCGAAAGCTGAATTCCCAAAAATCATTGTTCACGCCCAAAAAATTATGGCGATGTTTGTGTCGTGTTATGTGTGCGAACAGACTTTTTATACTATGAAATTGCGGAAAAACTCAATCAGAAACCGATTGATTTTTCGCACTGCTGAAAGTTGCTTCATCACAGCTGGACCTGCTTTCGAAGGATTATGGAAAATCAAAAACAATTCCATACGTCTCACACGCCTAACAGGGCAGAGCCTTCGGTTAAAAGTTAAATTAATTATTATTTAGGGTAAAAGGTATTTTGTAACATTTGTATGTAATGCTGTAAAGTTTTTATAATATTACGAATAAAAGCGTTAACACAAAATGCATTTTTCTATCACTCTGGCCCGCCTCTAGAATTTCATAAACTTTGTGGCCCGCCATTAAAAAAGTTTGCCCACCTCTGATCTAGAGAGTTAAAGCACAGTAGCGATTGTCTTCTGACCAGTTAGAACCAAGCCGCACACAACGTCATGATTTTTTGCGGTCAATTTTGGCTTAGCGAACGCCTGTGACTCACTGATCTGTATCTATGATCCTTAACGCTTCCTATTAACGTACGTAATCCGTTTGCGTTCAATTTGAATCTCGACGGAATTACAAATTTAATTGAGAATTTACGGAGCACAATGTAAACAGTGGCAGGGTTGCCAGATGAATGAATGAAAATGACTACATTCTTTCGCCTTTCTAATTCCCATAATTTGCGCACTTGTACTTAACGCAAGCTTATGACACCCATGCACACTTCATCTTTTTATAAAAAATCCGTTTTCAGGAATTTACTTCCCAGTCACTATTTTGCATTAAATAACTATACTTAAAAGTTAAATATAAAAATGTTGTTTTTTATGGGTTGTATATACCTAGTCAGGTCATAAATTCTGTCACATGTTTAATGTAAAATAATTGTAACAAGTTTATTAATTATGTAACCATTCATATACCAAAATGAACTTAACAAAACATAGATTCTTATGACATTAAAGTTTATTCAAAATGACCTCCGTGATTTTGAATACAAGCCTTCAATCTGCGCGGCCAGTTGTCTATCGCAACACGAACGAGGTCCATGTCAATATCGGCGGCTGCCTTAATCAAGGATGTCTTGAGTGACTCCAAATTGGGATGAGGCTTTGAGCAGGCCTTTTCCTCCAAGTGTTGCCATATCTTGTAATCTAACGGATTCAAATCTGGACTGGAGGAGGGCCAGTCTTCGTGCCGGATGAAGTCGATTTCACGCGCCGCCAGCCAGTCTTGTGTGCTCTTCGCTCTATGAGCTGGCGCCGAATCTTGTTGGAATACCCAGTGCCTGTTATTGAACATGGTATGAGAAACAGGTTCCACAAGGTTCGTCAGGACTGTATTTTGATACACAACAGCATTCGTTTTTACACCTTTCTCACAAAAATGTACCTCTGTTAAGCCCCAATAAGAAACTCCCAACCATACCATGAGCGAGGATGGAAAATGACCTCGTTGGACACGCGGAATACGGTTGCTCGCTTCTTCACTACTGTGTGCGTACACCTTATCATTTTGTTTGTTGTAGCTCTCTTCTACGGTAAACATTTTTTCATCCGAAAAAAGAATTTCCCGATATTTTTTTCCCGCGTACCGCTTCAACAAAGCGCGGCATCTCTTCAGTCTCAGGCCCATTAGACAAGCATTCAAACGATGTCCTGTTTTTCTTCGATATGCCCGAAGCCCTAAGTCTTCATTTAACACCCTTTTCACCGTGGTTCTGCTTAACCCCATCTGAAGGGCCAACAGTTTCTGCTTACTTTTGGGATTTCTTTGAATTCGTGCCTTCACAGCTTTTATCACTGCTGGAGTCCTAACAGACCGAGGGCGACCACTTCTTGACCTGTCATCTACACTAGAATCTTCATTGTTTCGTTTGATGGTACGATAAAACGAATCTTTTGGTAATATTCAAATTTTTCAGTATGTTAAAAATTTGAATTGGCGCGTAGCCGCAACGATGCAACGCAATAACTGCAACACGGTCTTCTTTAAGCGTCCACTCCATATTTAAAAATGAGTAAAATTCTAAAAGTTATACATTTTTATTTTCATGAACAATTCGAGATTCGAATTCAATAAACTTTTTTGTGGCCAGCATTCTAAAAGAAAAGTTTTTACTGTCTGACAATACTTATGACCTGACTAGGTATATTGTGTGTGTATTTTGTTCTTTTAATTGTAAATCACCTACACCGTCGTATATTACTTCTTTTAATTCCTTCCAGCTGGGTTATCTGGAAGAGATCGCTTTAGGCAATAAGATCGCCTTTTGTTTTAAATTATTATTTTGTTATTACTTATTTTACTGTCTACTTTTATTGTGTTGTCCTAGATATAAGTTGTATTATAAATGTAAGCAATAAAGAGTTGTATATCTATCTATAATAAGATTAGGTATAGTAGAAAATCAACTAAATTTCGAACATAGAAATCTAAATAGTACGTAATTAAGTAACATCTGCCAGATGTAGCTATTAGAAGCAGCTAGATTAGTTTAGTGGCTATATGAGTTTATTTTGTAGCTAAATCTAGTCTGGAATTTCAATAGCATAAATCTAGAAGTACTTCGTAAAGATGCAGACAAAGTAGACTGGTTTAAAATCGCCAAAGCAAAGTCTGTCGATGAAAAAGTACCTATATTTGTTAATAGTATATTAAGTTTATATGATGTGCACGCACCATTACGTCTAATAAAGCTCAAACATTTTCCTGCACCTTGGCTTAAAGCTCTAAAGTATAAAGTCAAATCTAAATATAATCGTCATCCGTCAGAAGCTATCTGACCCGCAATCGCTGCAATAGAGCTTGTAGGAATGTACAATGCCTATTTATATGACTCAGTTGAAAATAATAATCCCCGTAAGGTATGGATATTCCTGAAATCTGTAAGAGTTGAAAAAACTGCACCAGTTTCAAATTCTCATCAATAAAATTTGGATCGTTTAAATTAGCATTTTGCTGCTACTTCAGCTCTTGAAGCGACGGTAAAATCAAACACTATTAACTCTCTATCTTCTTTTCCAACTTTTCCTTAACAACCATTTCTTCTTATTCAATTTACTGGTTGTAATGTTGAAAGAGCGATAAAATCAATAACTTCAAAAGCAGTCGGCAGTGATGGAATTAGCCAAAAATGATCTTGCCCATTCTTGATATTATCTCTCCTATTATTTCCCACTTATTACTAAACTACTCTGTATCCACCAGCATTTTCTCTTCCTCATGGAAAGAAGCTCAGATTATCCCTTTTCTCAAAAAACTTAACCCCTCATCCTTCTCTGAATATCGTCTTATTTCTATTCTAGCTTTTCTTTCTAGTCGAGTGTTTAGTTCATAACCAACTTACTGTTTTTATTAATATTTACTCCGTAATGAATCCTTTGCAATCTGGTTGTCATCCAGGGCATAGTACAACTGATTTGGTAAAAATCCCCGATGACATCCGTAAGGAGACAAAAATTATATTAGTTTAATATACTGGTCCCGCGATGCGGGAACTTTCAGATATTAAGCTGCAAAGCAGATACTACACTTTGATCTTAGCCAAAAGGCCGAGAAGCGATACTAATATAAACTTAATTATAGAACCTAATTAAAATGCATACGGACTTGTTAGCGCGATTAAGCATTTTGATGAAATTGAACAGCGTCGTCTAGTTATAGAGTTGGCCGGATCTATACACAACCATGACTTTCGTTTTGAATTTATTAATAGAGTCCCACCAATCCACTCACATACTCCACTTTGGGAAACAAGTCAGCAAGTTCCTTCTCCGATGATGCGAAGTGTGTTGTCTGAATATCTCGGGTTACTAATTTTCATGCTACCGACCGAGATGCCCCTATCCTAATCTTCCAAGGCTTTCCTAATTATATATTCACCATATACGTTAAAAAAGAATGGGAGAAAGAATGCTTCCCTGCCTTACTCCCTTTCCTGGCTTGAAGGATCCTGAGATGACGATGTTCCACAAACAATCCCATCGAACACAATCGACGCCTAAAAATATCGATATCGACGATACGCCAATATCGATGTTTTTAAAATGTTGTATCCCTAAATATAATCGCTAAACATGATATAACTAAAGGAGGCCATACACGTTAGGGTTTGTAAGAAGGTGTAAATCTCAATTTATTTATTAAATTTACGTGAGAGAATAACCAGCGTTTATACCATTCAGTGCGATCTCTTTTTCTGTTCTGTAGAATAAGTGTTAGGCCAAGTATAGCTATATCACCGTCGTCATCCATTGTTTGGTATACCGTACACAGTACTTAGTAGGTATAGATGAACTGCCCTACATAGATCGTCACGTAGCTCCAACTGAAAGTTTATATCAAAACTGTGCATGCAAACCCTATGGCGTATGTGTTGAAACTCTGTTATACCTGTCGGTTATGCATGCAAGGCTAAAACCATCATGTAAACCCTAACGTGTATGGCCTCCTTAAAATTACATTGGATTTCTATAAGCTGTTAAAAATAGATATATCGACATTTTAAGAAATTTTCATCCCTAACTATATCTTGATTAAAAAATTGCAGCAGTCAACTGTTCAACATAATTTATTTTATCACGACCTGCAGCCCCAACACTAATAAGAAAGTGGTTTTAGTATTTCCAAATTTATTTTCCCTTGCAACACTGGGTGTGCACAGGCGCATTGCGGGTAGTCCCAATGCACGATTATAAAGAACAGCATGCCAGATGAATTTCTAGGTACATCCAAAACAGCTAGAGATGTCCAAGATCTTGTTTTAGCAAGTACTTTTCTTAGCGCATTTTATTTCATCTAGCAATTTATTTTTAACATCGTTTTTGATAAAGTTCCAAATTCCAATTAAGAAAACAGGATGGTTTTCTAGAGGGCCAACCTTCTTACTGCTCTTGTCAGCAAAAATGTACCATGCGGTTTTTCCATTCAGGTCTATGAACGATGTATCAAAATGTACCTCTATCTAGTGCTTGAACAAGGGTCCCCCACTGACGGGTAGCAGGGTAAAGGCGATTCAGTCACTTTCACTTTGAAGTGAAATTTTAGATACGAGGTAAAATACAAAGATTCAGGAGTACTTTAAAGAGGAGATTTAATCGATAATATCTATGCTGTTAGTTCCATAACGAATTAATCTGTGAGACTATATAGCAACTCACGAATAATGTACAAGTAACATGAATTAATTTTTGTTACTGTCTAACTTTAGTCCCATTAGCAAAAATGCATGCAGGACAGCAAGGCATTCCGCAAAAGGGCTTCCTTTTACTAGTAATTTTTCTCTCTATTGCAGATTGATAGAATTTTCACAGGTTCTATTTTTTTACAACTGTCTCCATAGGGTTCTGAAGGAGTCATTTACTCCTATTCGTATTATTGATTCTAAAACTAAAGAATGCATTTAATACAAAAGTTTATTGGTGAAAACATGAAAAATATAATAGATTAATGGCTGATAAATGCAGCAGAATGTCACAATATTGGCCATCACAAAAACTATTTCGCTAATAAATGCCTGAAATCCAATATGCTAGTATCAACCGAGGGGCACAACAAAGTGGTTAATGTCGACATATATGTTCCTTTGGTAAAAGAAAATTTTGGAGTAAATCGCAAACAAACACGAGACACTAACAAGTTTTTTGTGCCCGTTTTTTATACAGCCATACAATTTGTGAGTTTATTTAATATGAATTTTAAATGGATAATTGGGCGTATTTAAACAATTTAATATTATAACCAATGGCATTATTAAAAAAAAGTTCACCATCATGGTCTCCATTTCACTGCGAACATGCGGCGAAAGGAATGTTAGCTTCGGGGCCGACCGAACGACGAATTCAAACATGAAAGGAAAACACTTTTAACTTAAGAAACCGTAATTTTAATAACTTAAGTTATAAATATTTATATTCATCAGGTCAGCTCGATATCTGTAATCCAGTGTAAATACAGAAATACAAAACCGTCAAAGATGACACATAACATTTAATTTTAGACGGAACATGAAGGTCCGCTGCGAACGACATTTTAACATTTTTTACAAGCGACGGCTCGCACCGGGAGCGGCCTTCTCGAATGTTACTCGTTTTCTTATAAAACACCAATGAGAAATGCGCGTGCGTGCTGAGGCGCGGGTCGCGGGGGCGCCTAGTTGTCGCCGCCCTCGGCCGGCTCGTCACCGTCGCCCTGCGTGTCCGACGTCCACAGCGTGAGGTTGTCCCGCAGCAGCTGCATGATCAGCGTAGAGTCCTTGTACGAGTCCTCATTCAGCGTGTCCAACTCCGCTATCGCGTCATCGAACGCCTACAACACCACACCCACACAAAAGCTACATTAACAAATTAACTCTCATTACAGTAATATATTCAAATGTAATATCATGTAAAACACTCTTGATGCTGGCTGGATCGAGTTTTAAACGGTTAATTGCTAACACGCGGCCATGCTTATGGTATTAGTGATTAAGGACTTTTTATGTTCCTCATGCATCTACCTAGAGGACACAGGTGCTATTATCTTGTAGCTGTTTACATTGTCCGATTAGTAGGGTTACATGTGGTGTAATCACACACTTGCAAATTGACCGTGCAACAGAATAACCTGTTTCGCTAAGTGGCACGCTCGCGCCGGGGAGTTGATAATCTCGTAATAAAAGACGGAAAAGTTGAGCGCTAGACCGAGCCTGATGGGGTGGGTCGGTTGCATTTTGGCCTTGGCGATGTCGAACGCTTCCTGATAGGCCTTCTGCGAGTCCTCCACGACGGCTGGGGACAACGATCGCATACATTAGTAGACCCCACGGACACATAAGAGGCGGGCATCTGCGCCCGCACGAACTCGCGCCAGCCAGCTCAGAGTCTATGCGTAACTGACACAAATAATGACCTGCTTGGCGAGCTGACACGCCTTGTCTGGTGAATTTAATATCTCATAATAGAAGACGGAGAAATTTAAGGCCAGACCCAGCCTGATTGGATGTGTGGGCTGCATTTTCGCCTTGCTGATCTCGAAAGCATCTTGGTATGCTTTCTGTGAATCCTCTACAACAGCTGTAATACAATTTCAAATTAGGTCACAGTCATATCTTCATAAATTCTTTAATAAAAGAAAAACATTAAAGTATTCACATTCAAATTTAATTAATAAAAAATATATATATAAACTTACAATTTCTGGTTTCTCCTGTAGCCACTTCTGCTAGGTACCTGTAGTAATCTCCCTTCATTTTAAGGTAAAATACTTTACTTTCTGGATTACTAGCTTTAGGAATAAGGTGTTTGTCGAGTAAGCCCTGCAACAGAAAAATTAAGATAATCACACGTTATTAACCAGAGGGCGTCAAAATACCTTACATACCGTAATTATTTAATGTCAGGAGTCATAACGGCAAAATGATTAGTCATAGGCAAATTCTGTAGACGGGGTATCGTACGAAAGCGGGATGGGAGCACGCGCAGTGACGCGGCGCAGTACGTCACCTCCGTCCCCCGCGGCGGCGTGCGAATCGGCGGCGCCGCGCCCTCTCGCTACGGCCCGCACGTGCTGCCGCCACCGTACTCATGCCCATTATTAAAAAGAACGCACCAAATGCGTTGCAATAGACCACAGCCCATGGCCGTAAGTGTTGCATCACCCTACGAATGGCGACATTGCATGACGTCATGCGCGTAGGTGCCGGCTACTGGTTGAACATGATCCGATGACCAACTTGGAATAAATTACGAAAATAAACGCCGCTGTAATTTACCTATTTAAAAAAAACAAAAATCCAAAAGAGAATACTTACCAGAACATCGTAGCAGATTTCTCTGAGCTCCTTTTCTACTTTAACCCTATATTCTTTTGCCATCTGTTGCTTTCTTTCGGAACCTTCCGTTTTTTGTTCGATTGAGGAGATAACGCGCCATGACGACCGCCGGGCGCCGACTACATTTTTATAGGCGACGGATAGGAGGTTCCTCTCTTCGTTACTGAGTTCCACGCCGGTTTCAGTCACCTCCTTCATCGCAGCCGCCATGTCATCGTACCGCTCCGCCTGTTCCGCGAGCTTGGCGCGCTGCACCAGTTCCTCCTTGTCGACGGACATCGTGGACAATGGGAGAGGTCTATTTCACTGATGCCCCTGCAATCGATTACGGCTCATGTAAAACAATAGATCAACAAAGTATTTCATGGCGGGGGAGAAAATAAATCTATCAGAAAGACTAATCGTTAGATATCATGTTCACCAAAGTGAATCACTAATGGGAATTTGTCATCATGATGAAAGACGAAGACGACGCACCTTGGGAGAGGCCCACGAGCGCACTAGCGCAATGTGAAAACTCAACGAAGCTCAAAGAGCAAGCTCTCACGCCAAACGCGACATCGACGCAGTGTCCGCTCGGTGTGACAGCATCTCACAGACTCGCCTAGAGTAACCAGCGATCGGATCGAGGCACGCGCCGTGTCGTCGCGCCGCCGCTCGGTCACCGCCACTGCGCCAACAGTATTGATCGAGCGACGCGGGATAAACACTCCAGACGAAATACGTACTAGCGCGACGATTGCACACACCCCCTGCGCCCCCAGGACCACCCTCATACCACACCCCGTACCCGCAACTCTCACCCACCCGTGCGCAGCCCGTGTGCACCGCGCCCGTCCGCCCGGCGCCTATACCTCACGATAGCTACCTACCCTTTTACTCAATACTCCTGTTGCCAGGCAATACATTCATTTCTCATATTTATGGTGAAATATTACAATTATATAACTGACTAAACCCGTCCCAAATCTAAGAAAGGGCATGTATTGATTTCCAAAAATTTTTTATGTATTATATATCGATTAGCTTTAGAAACTTCTTGAGCGCTTCGAAATGCGTAATATCTGTAATTGATCCCTAATCATAACAAGCATAGTTAAAAGATGAAAATTATCAAGAAAAAATAATTAGGTATATCAAGAAAAAATAATAGACAAAGTATTATATCGTCGGCTTATTTATTGCAAGAACTCATTAACTGCAAAAATCACTAAATACGTTTTTATCTATTGGGCTCATTTTTACAAAATTCTACAAAATGCAAAAACACTAATTTCTATCTGGCCAATTTTAGCCGTTACGTCTTTGGCTAATCAACATAACCACTAACTAATTCCAACTAAAATGCTGTTTTCCCAAAATAATGAAATGTCACTTAATGATTTCTTGCAATAAGCCGACGATATACTGAGTACCAATATACCTACGGCCATTATCACGCAAATTACGCGTCCTCCTACACTCAGTTTATAAGCCTTATATTTGTTTCTTTTAAGAATTTGACGCCCTTAAATATTTTATGAAAACGTGAATTATTAACATTTGAAATAGTGAGCGAGCATAGGTCGCGTGAATGCGAAATGAAGGAATAGTTAAGGTATTTTAATACATGACGAATACCATGGTACATTAAAGTTCTAAATTATCTGTTGACAGTGTTTTGTTTAGGTACAATTGCCGTAAGTAGCGTAAATTACAAGAATTAAGCCAAACAAAGGCAGTAAGTAATAATTTATCGTATCGGAAAGTGGGTACCAACTTGTGAACACAACCTACATACATTTGTACACATTTTTTAGGGTGCTATAACTTTAATTCGTATAAAATTGTAAAATATATTAATACTACATGAATAGGGAAATACATTCCAAGCAATAGCTGGTATTTTTAACAACAAGAATATATATGTTATCACTAGCTATATCTCAAGTAATTGATTTATATTGTGGTTTAAAATGGACTTCAGTGTTGAACAGAATAATTTTAGTAAGTTACATGCACCACAATGACATGTGTAAACATGAACTCCTAGTTCAATGTAAATAAATAACAGCACAGAATTAAGATTTAAGCCCATACAAATGGCCAAGTGGGTCAATGAATCTGATTATGATTACAAAATAAAATAATTTACATATAATTTTTATTTATTACGATTAAAATATTTATCATGTTTCCATAACAAAAAAGGTTATTAATTAGAGAGAGATGAAGATCTGTCAATGTTAATGCAATTGTTTTATGAAGTGCCATAACAAACATATTTTTTAAGATTCCAAATGCACAAACCATTTATTTATGTACACATTTACAATAAGGACATTATAAGTAAATATATTATTTTTATTTATGTAATTATTATTTTAGTTATAATCAAATCAGTAAAGCTGAAGAACAATTAATTAAAACACTAATTCAAAAACAAAGAACCCATTAGATAGCATGGAATTTTAACACTTGGCGAATGTTAGTTGTGAAAAAGTAAACCATAACATTGTTTTTTTCATGGCATGTGATATTGCAATTATTATATAATGAAGATTAAAGCATTTCCATTCATTACTTGTTTGATCATATAACTGATTATGTTATACTGATATTAATAAGATCTACTGCATTGTGGCACAGGGTAATTACTAATTATAGTAAATATGTATTCTTATTGCTGAAGTAAAAAACAAACAGAACACCAAGTTTTGAATGATCAGAACATATTACGTAATACTAATAAAATACCTAATTATATATTACATAGTAAAAATGTGACATTTATACAGTACACTTGTTATTGAAGTGCTGACTTAGTCGAATACTTAAAGTAGGTACATTACATCATCATTCTATGAAAAATTAACTTATTTATAAAAATGTAAATTACATTTTCTAATATGTGGATAGAGAATATATATATATATATATATATATATATATATATATATATATATATATATATATATATACATATATATATAATTGGAATCTCGGAATCGGCTCCAACAATTTTCATGAAATTTAGTATACGGGGGGTTTCGGGGGCGATAAATCGATCTAGCTAGGAATCCTTTCTAGAAAATGTCAAAAGGTGGTGTTTGAGTAGTCCCAATTTAAACTGAAAAATGACTCTTCCTGACATCTATCGGCGAATAATAATACTATATTTTTTAAATTGCTTTAACGACACAACAATACTAAAGCTATTCCAGCAGATGGCGTTGTTAAGTAACACGAAGACAATGAGTGTTTGCTTTGAGGTTAGACTAAGAAAATCAATTGTTAATTTCCAAAAAACACAATTTATAAAAAAAATACCGAGCAAAGCTGGGTCATCCGGATATTGAAGTATTAAAGAATGTATTTGCAAATTAACTTTCACAATTATTTAATAATTTATTCACTTTCCAGTGTCAGAATACCAAAATTTTAATAGTAGAAAAGCCAACAGATATTTAAGGGAATCGCACCTTTTAACATTATACAAAATACAGTAAGGTCTGACTATGCAGATTTCAATTATTACCTACCATTGCATCACCATATCTAAATGATCATTATTAATAGATGTTGGATATTTCAGCATCATATTTAACTTATAGAATTATGACTAATTGCATTTCATAAACATATCTGATTCATAACACTTTACTAGATGTCTTAATAATCTTAATGCACCATTTTAGCATATCAAGTTGTAAGCTTTAACTTTAACTATTAACTTTAAAAGTTAAAGAGTTAAGTTGATTGTGATATTTTTTATAGTTGTTTGGTTGTATAGTTTTATGGTTGTCTTTCAACTACAAAACACCTATACACTAGATATATTGAACATATACACAAATACAATGAAAATACAAAGTTGTTACAATTATGCTTAAAACCGCGTGTTTCTGCTTCAGATGATGAACCAAGCCCATAGATGTAGCAAACAAACTAGTAAGCCTATTGTGTGCTTTGACTCAATGTCGTCACGCACGTGCCTATTTGAAAGGACATTTATGCACTTAAAGTACCGATATCACGCCGCCCGCTTACGCTTATACAAACAAATTACAATTTGTACCTTCTAAATTAAATCTTATGACAAGTATTGAAGTTTCACAGAAAAAAATCATGAATATACTATGCGGTGAAAGGAACGCCGAATGCTAACCTGTGATTTGAAAGTTAGTGAGCCCCTTTTTACTTACCAACCGCTTGCCTTTTTCAGCAAAATCGTTATCGAATCCCGTCCGATAACGGCTTAGCTACGCACGACAAAAGTAAGACGCACTAGTTTGATTGATGAATGTTAGGTCATGTTCGCTTCGATGCCGTACACATTCCCGTTGATGTTCGAAGATCCCCTACATAATTTTCAAAATTAACCAATCCAAAGATCGATAAATCCACCTTCCAAACGTATAGTCCAAAAATATATTAACAGGCACGTATTAAAGGACAATAGTTTAAGCCTACTTACTGTAGATTCCAATCTCTGTAGATACGATATCCAAACGCAAAGTAAACTGTTTGAAAATAAAACTAATTACAGAAAGAACTACATAAAATTTAGATTACAAAAATATGAACAAATCCAACCGCGCCGTGAAATCGTGTGTCGCCGGTTCGGGCAAAATGGCTGCTGCGAGGGGGCACTCCTTCAATGCGTCACAGTCACCGATTTATAAAGGAATACGGTTTTCGAGGAAGGACACTTTGGATTAAACACGTAAAATTACATACACTCGTTAAAATTTTAGTACACTTACTTGTTGGAAGGGAAAAAAGTAATTAAACCAGCAAATTGCAACACAATGTCAGTTTTTCTCTTGCGGTGAACGATAAATTACAATGACGGCAGCGGGGCTAGAGGGGCAACGAAACCGGAAAGGGGTTCTCAAGTCAAGTCGCCATATTGAAATACTAGAGAATGTGTTTCCTTTTCCCGACGATGTCACAGTTTGTTCACCATCTAACCTTTTCTAACTTACCTGTATAGAAAAAGATAGACGAAATTATGCTAGACTTTACAGAATATGAAGTGTTTACTACAAATTTAAGCGCATTTTTTAAACTATTATTCGATTTTACTGTACCAAGTCAAAATATTCACAATTTTATGCATAGGTGATCGCTATGCGACACAATAGAATCCAGTTGAAAATGTTGAAATGTATTTTAAAACTCAAAAATGCCTGTATGTATGTTTTTCTGTCTAAAGTCTTTTCCGACATAAAATCACGTGTTATAGAACAGACCCTTTTTTAGGTTTATTGAGATAGGTAGATACCTATGTCATGGAAGTAATAAGTACTACGTACACTACGTAGTATCTTGACAATCTTGATTGTTTGTAGTAGTTTTATAAATAAAAGCAACTGAATAATTTGACAAGAAATAAATCGATTTCAAATTCATAAGAAATGTTTTAGACCTATAATCGCAGCAAATATATGGATTTAACAAATAATATTTGAATAATAATAAAATCACTATAGGATCGTGTTAATTTTATTTTTATTAACAAAAGTTAAAACTATCAGATGTATCTTATTCATTAATTGTAGGTAAACGTTCTAGTCTCTTTTCGATTAACTTTCGATAGTTTCAAAATATGGTCTTTGATTTAATAATCGAACCCTGGGGTAAAGATTTTTAAAAATAATGTGTATTGTAAATACAAATATAGTATAGACAAAATTTCATATCTTCCATTCAAAAGCGTGAAAATATTATTACAGTATAGCTAAAAAACATTGGCACATAATTAAACATATTTAATCCATTTGCAAACTGGAAGGCAAGCATTTTATACGTCGGTGTCATAAATTGATTTCCTTTTATTGACGAAAAATACACAAGAAAATAGTCCAAGCCAGTAAGATTAATACCCCTTCTGGCTTGGACTTAGTAGTCTTAGGGCGATAAATTTATAACAATTCAATAAAAAAAGTATAGCTGTAGCTAATCTGTCAGCACCATTTCAGCACACATTTTGTTTATTTTCATATAATCATAGAAATTATTCAAACATTACATAAAAGATGTCTTACAAATAAAAATAATTATTTATTAACTCAATGAAAATTATGACACGTAGTTTAAATATTTTACAAAAATCATTTTTTTTAATTATTATGTGTACTTTTATTCCATTTATAAATAAATATACAAGGCAATTTTTTATTTACAAACAATTATTTATGACCATGGACTTATTATACTAACAGGACTGAGCACTAGACTAGACCTGAAAAAACGAGCCGAGAGAGATACGTAGGACGGAGGCTATTTGTCCCCTCTAATAGGGTGACCATGTATTTTAAAATAGTGAAACTAGTCACGGAATTCGGTCCGGTCTTGGGCATTAGAAAACCCGTAAAATTCATGAAGTTACAATAAACATTTATTACAATTAAATATGGCTAAATATAATAGTTTTATTGAGTTTCTGGTGCAAGCCAATTTTACTACCTAAGTTTCTCAATGCATTACATTTCGTGTGACGAAACATTCTTAAGTTTAAAAATGAATTTGCTAGTGCCTAAACTCAGTGTTTTTCAATCTGTGGGTCGCGACCCCCTGGGGAAGAAATTCCGTAACGAAAAAAATCTAACACCCCCCCACTCCGCCTACCATGTAGCTTGGCCGAGCGTTCGCTTAACGTGTATGTGTATGGTACGACTGTACGTAGAGATGGGCGATATTGAAAAACATTTTAATCAACTTATGCAATTATAATTATTTATTTATTTTTTATTTATGCAGTAATTATTTTTTCTTTGATAATAATTCAAGTTACACTTTTTGAATGTACACCTATGTATACAGGGTGAATTTGACACACCCGTCCAAATTCACACAGAAGAATCTTTAGTAAAAATTATGAGAAACATGTATTTTAGTTTTGTATCACATAGTACAAAAATGTTGAGTAATCAGCATCACAAAGTCATTCAAAAAACTCGCAATTTACATAATACGGCGATAGAGTGTGAATGACCTCGCCATCTGACCTAGTAAAAGGCCGAGGACGGCGGCATTGAACCGGGCGAGCGAATACGCACTACTCATTTAGGCGGGTGTGACAGAGACAGGTAATAACAGGTTAACGTTCGCTGTTTGCACCATATGCTTATTCTGTACGATTCAAATAATTATCCTATATGAAATATTTTATGGTGAAAATTTGACATACAATTTTTTTTTGCAAAAATGGGTTCCTTAAATGATGTTTAGTGCGTAAACAAAATTTGGACGGGTTTGTCAAAGTCACCCTGTATATATACCTACATGTATATTTACGGGGCGCACGTGCGGTGAGTGTGGTAGGGATGGGCGATATCAATCGATTAGTGTTCCTTAAACATCGATAGTCTATCGTTACTATCGATAGTACACGACTATCGATAGTATCGATAGTTTTTGAAAAACAATCGATACCATATTATTAAATACTTTTTACTCGCAACACTAGTCGCGCTATTGAGCGGCTGTTGTCTTCGCTATGGGGTATTCCCGAAAAACCTAATAAATCGTAGACTTAAAAATCAGTGTGACCAGTTTAGTATTATATTGCAATTGCAATAACACAAAAGTATTCTCTTTGAATGTTTTTTTACTGTATGGGACGGGACTACTATAACAATATTTGGGACTTTTGTAATTACAAATTATTTGGGTAAACAAATTTGTTTACCCAAATTATCCTTTGAACAAATTATTCTGCTAGAAATTTTAGTAGTTAATGTAATGTATACAGGAATGGTAACCCTTTTAGTTCAAAGTACTTCGCAGTTTTCATTAGATTTGTCACTCAACTCAATTTGATACAGTAAAATATGAGTAAATCACGTGTTTGGGGCTATTTTACAAAGATAAACGAGAAGTTTGCCAAGTGTTCATTGTGTAAAGGGGAGTTTAAATTAAGTGGAAATACGACTAACCTAATAGATCATCTCAAAAGGAAACATAATGATGTGTGGTCTTCTGTACCAGTAGTACCAGTGCCTATTAATCAAACGAGTACAACTGATGATCAAGATGATGGTCCAAGTCCAAGAGCGAAAGTGAGAAAATCTTTAAAAAATTACTTTGAAATCTGGTATCTAACCAGCTATATTACCGAAGGTAGAAACAGACTTAAAGACAAACTGAGTAATCAACTTCTATTTATAAGTCAAAACGATTCTATTTTTGTTTAAAATTATCATTCTAAGTTTTAAAATTTCTTGTCACTGTTTTATTCAATAAAATTAAAACATTAATTCTAATCTAAAAATTTTTATTCACCGTTTGCAATTTTGTATAACTATCGATAGTATCGATAGTTATGCAAAAACTATCGTTAGTTTTTTGTAAAATATCGATAGCTATCGAATTCAAGAACTATCGAGGTTTAACGTACACTACTATCGATATTTCTATCGATGTCTTTTTCTAAAGTTTGATGTTTTCTATCGATATTTTATGGTCAAGATATATCGATACTCGATGATAAAAACATCGATATCGTAACATCGATAGTTTTAGTTTTTTATTATCGAGTATCGATATATCTTGTCCAAAAAATATCGATAGAAAACATTGATACTTTAGAAAAAAATTACTGCATAAATAAAAAAATATATAAATAATTATAATTTTTGTTTGCCAAACATAATCTCCACCATATCTGAAGAAGCTGGTAAAATGAAATTTTCGGCAATAGTATGAATTTTCGTGCATTAGCCACACGAAGAGCTACTCGATAACTATCCAGAAAAGCTTTCTCATTTACATTGGACACTAAGTACTATAGCAGTTATTTTATTTTGAAGAATTTTTAATTTTCTTTAAAAAAATCCACGGGTTTAATTTTTTAATTTGGATGCTTCGTATTGCGGTAGCGTAATAACTTCGATGGCTTCATGCTTTCTCGTGATAAAGTTTCAAAGCAAATAACATCCTGTGGTTTATTCCCAATCACAGTAAATCCCAATTTCAAATAACTGTCGTCATAAAGACGTTTTTTGTTTATTTTAGTTTCATCACTCCCACTAGAAGTTGACGGATCTATTTGTCTTTTTAGAAATTTATCCATTTTCAATCATTACAAATCACTTCAGTTAAATACGTAAAAAAAATAGCTGGCGATCGACAAACAGTAGCCGACTGACGTTTGTAATTAATTGCAACGCTTGCGAGTCGCATCGTGCGTGCCGCCGCTGCATACCCCGCGTCGCACCCGTAACGTTCGTTGCGTCTCGCTTGCTCATTCACTCAACTCGCATGTTTAGTTAGTTTATCGCTTGCAACACTCGCAGCCGCAACTCGCCGCGCGGCGGCGGCGGGGCGGCAGGCATCGGAAGTGGTCGTACGTATGCGCGTAAATTGCGTTATTTAATGACGACGCATTCAATGTAAAAGAAATGTGTTTTACGTACTTATCCGATTATGTATTTCGTCGTAGTCGTAGAATAGTGACGGATCTGATATATATTAAACTTTACATTACAGGACAGCCATTTTAAAAATACACAAGCGTCATTTTACTATGAGAATCTATCATATGCGTCACTTTACCGACTGCTTCATTTGAAATCTAAAATACCTAGTCAGGTCATAAATTCTGTCACATGTTTAATGTAAAATAATTGTAACAAGTTTATTCATTATGTAACCATTCATATACCAAAATGAACTTAACAAAACATAGATTCTTATGATATTAAAGTTTATTCAAAATGACCTCCGTGATTTTGAATACAAGCCTTCAATCTGCGCGGCCAGTCGTCTATCGCAGCACGAACGAGGTCCATGTCAATATCGGCGGCTGCCTTAATCAAGGATGTCTTGAGTGACTCCAAATTGGGATGAGGCTTTGAGCACGCCTTTTCCTCCAAGTGTTGCCATATCTTGTAATCTAACGGATTCAAATCTGGACTGGAGGAGGGCCAGTCTTCGTGCCGGATGAAGTCGATTTCACGCGCCGCCACCCAGTCTTGTGTGCTCTTCGCTCTATGAGCTGGCGCCGAATCTTGTTGGAATACCCAGTGCCTGTTATTGAACATGGTATGAGAAACAGGTTCCACAAGGTTCGTCAGGACTGTATTTTGATACACAACAGCATTCATTTTTACACCTTTCTCACAAAAATGTACCTCTGTTAAGCCCCAATAAGAAACTCCCAACCATACCATGAGCGAGGATGGAAAATGACCTCGTTGGACACGCGGAATACGGTTGCTCGCTTCTGTGTGCGTACACCTTATCATTTTGTTTGTTGTAGCTCTCTTCTACGGTAAACATTTTTTCATCCGAAAAAAGAATTTCCCGATATTTTTTTCCCGCGTACCGCTTCAACAAAGCGCGGCATCTCTTCAGTCTCAGGTCCATTAGACGAGCATTCAAACGATGTCCTGTTTTTCTTCGATATGCCCGAAGCCCTAAGTCTTCATTTAACACCCTTTTCACCGTGGTTCTGCTTAACCCCATCTGAAGGGCCAACAGTTTCTGCTTACGTTTGGGATTTCTTTGAATTCGTGCCTTCACAGCTTTTATCACTGCTGGAGTCCTAACAGACCGAGGGCGACCACTTCTTGACCTGTCATCTACACTAGTCTTCATTGTATCGTTTGATGGTACGATAAACGAATCTTTTGGTTATATTCAAATTTTTCAGTATGTTAAAAATTTGAATTGGCGCGTAACCGTAACGATGCAACGCAATAACTGCAACACGGTCTTCTTTAAGCGTCCACTCCATATTTAAAAAAGTAGTAAAATTCTAAAAGAATTTTTATTTTCATGAACAATTCGAAATTCGAATTCAATAAACTTTTTTGTGGCCAGCATTCTAAAAGAAAAGTTTTTACTGTGTGACAATACTTATGACCTGACTAGGTACATGTAATTTTTTTTAATGTAGCAATAATATTTAAACAATTTAGTATCCAAATATGGTAAAAAGTGAATTTTGGATTTTTTTCAAATCCGACGTTATTCTACGATCACGACGATTTATCCGTACCCAAATTATGAAAATGAATAAATATGCTGGATTGAATATTTGTCAAAAATAAAATACATGAACAAAAGCAACGGGTAGGGGGGTCGAAAAATATTTCTTCATACTAAAGGGGCCTTGTCATGAAAAAGGGTGAAAAACACTGCCTTAACTAATTGCAATTCATGCGGTTCTTCGTCTCTTATACACTGCGTAGGGTGGGATAGACTGAAAAGAGGCTCCAGTTTTATGTGAAAATATTGTTAAGATTTTGTATTTACTTGTGTTTCGAAATGAGTAATTTAACAATTCTGACATAAACAATTTTTCACTACATTTACTTACCTCAAATAAAAATCTAGAGACATATTTCAGACCACCTCAATCAATGAAGGCGGTAAACGACGAAAATTTTGTTACATCAACAAAATAACTATGGCCAAAATGCTCTTTTAGTGTTAGCAATGCAGTACGACAGTGTGAACATAAAATTTAAGCGAATAATTTATTCGCAAAATGTCCAGTTATATAATTTTTTTTTTTTTTTTTTTATTGCGTAGGACAGCAGACAGGCTGACAGCCCGCTTAGAATTTAGCAGTTACCGTCTCCTATAGGTGTTTGCAACGCCAGTGGCATCGCGAACACGCTGCTGTCCCATAAGGGTACAGGAACTTGGGTCACTAATGCCGGAACACAACACAAGGTTATTATGGCGGCATACATAAGACCAAAGGTGGTCGCCATCCAGACGGGCTTGAGGCCCTACCACGTAGCTAGGATGGGTTGTTTTGTCGCCTTTTACGACAGGCCGACCCCGGCCACAGAGGTTAGTATTCTTTCTCCGCCCCTGCACAGATAAAAATATCACAGATAATATAGAACTTGTAGCCTGACATATTAATTTTGTCTAAGTAATCTATTAGAGCATTTTTGTTTCAATAATAACTCTTTTACAAGTTCGAAATTTTAAGACTGGTGACAACGCAAAATGTTCATGATGGATGGATATAATAATATATAAAAAGTCCATGCCATGATGACACTTGTCAGATATACCAGTCTAATAATACATCATCTTTTATTATTTTTAGTCATATCATCATTTCAGCCGGAAGACGCCCACTGCTGGACAAAGGCCTCCCCCAAAGATCTCCACGATGATCGGTCCTGCGCTAGTCATATAAGGCAATATAATTTAATAATAAAATATATTTTATAGTTACAATTAGTTTAATTTAAGATTATGTCAAACTTTTGTACAGGGGCAAGTGCGAAAAAGGGACAGAAAACTCCGTCCTGAATATCTCTCTCGGCTCGTTTTGCCTCTGTTGTAATTTGTTTTCTAAAGTAAGCCTTATGCCCTACTCATATGGTTTGTTTTACTATAACACTATTTTGGGAGTGCTCAGTCCTGTTATTATAATAAGTCCATGGTAGACACTGACAGTCGAATGACATTTCAATATGGCGACCGTAGTTCCTATTTTTGCCACTTCACAGACAAGTTGGTAGGACTGTACGCGTCTTTGTGATAATTTGACAAATAACGAGCGACACTTTCGTTTACACAACTATGGTTAGTTTAGTTACAACCAAACCAATCGTTTAGCCTCTTTTGTGTCAAGACTGTCAAGTACTGGCTGTACTAGTGGTGTGCCCATTCGATTATTTATTTAATCGATCAATTGAATATGCGATCGGAGGTTAATTAGTTATTAATCGATTAGGTTTAATTATTACTTCGAAATAAAAATTGTTACAGCTTCTTCAGATTATAAAAAAAAAACAGAATGTTATCACTTATTTATTGAAAAAGAAACAATTTTGTATTAAAAATCAAAGAAATAAATCAATTTCCAATCAGAGTCCAGTTAACATTTAAAAATTATGTAATCGAGATGCTTAGGCAGCAGGCTGTTTCTTAGATAACATAGTCAAACATTATTATGTTTAGAATTCGACGCCGTTTATTATTGCACTTGGATTTTTTAATTAACATGTGAAGGAAATAAGCTAAATTTATCTACCTTTTCTCACCTGGCTGCATATAAGTATAGCAATCATAGAGATGGGTGCCAACTATAGTAAGGTATATAATATAAAATACTGACGATTTTAGCTCACTACATGTAATTAACGTGAGAAGGTAAAAATTATAAATAAATTAGTTGTTAATTAATTATTATTAATTGCAGCAGACTTATGGTGGCAGAGGTTGTTTTCATAAATTCATAATATTGATATCAGCCTATAAAAATTGTTTCATCTAATTAACAGATGAGGGTATATTTTCTAATCCCGGATCTTAGACTATTACTAGTAATGGGAATTCCCTATGTAGGGTTACCATAACTTTAATGGTTTTCTCCCAATAATCGATTTTATAAAAGAAGATCAATTGCAAATGATTATCGTGATAATCGATTATTGATAATGATCCGCACACAACTAGGCTGTACTGACTGGTACTGTCACTGAGGTCACCATCATCATCACTGACTGTCACTGTCAGTCTCACTCAGTATCTGTCGTTTTCTTTGTAGTGTAGTGGTTGTGGTTTTGTGGTTATTCTGGTTATATTTTTCAAATGAAATAATATATGTTACCTATATTATTTAAAACTTAAAACTATTATTTCGTAGTTCGTACACGAGTGGTGGTTAAAACGATAGTTTTATAACTATTAAAGTTATTATCGCCCACACCTAATCGGATAAATTTATTATATTTGTACTTTAGACATACATAACCTAGTCGGTAACACGTTTTAAAGTTCGAGTTAATTTAAAAACCTAATTAGATACTTATATAAAATACTTATACTAACTCATCATGCCTAAATCGAAAAGAGATAAAAAAGGTAAAAAATACTTATTAATTATGTGTAGTTGTGAGACTAACAATTTAATAATTAATTTCATTAATTAATTTTAAACGTCTATATCTATTTTTATTTCAGTATCACTTACAAAAACAAACAAAAAAGGGCTTCAGTTGAAACAAAAAACCATAGAAGATGTCAGAAACTCGTTGAACAAATATGAAAATATATTTTTATTTACTGTTGATAATATGAGAAACACAAAGTTAAAAGACCTACGCAACGATTGGAAGGACTCGAGATTCTTCTTCGGCAAAAACAAAGTCATGGCTATAGCTCTTGGCAAAAGCAAAAGTGACGAAGTAGAAGATCAACTGAATTTGGTAAAGTTGTTTGAGTTTTTTCGTTATAAATTCACAATCTTAGTTTATTTTCTAAATGTTTTATACTAGTAGTATTTGAAACCTGGGACCTAGTGTTGCATAGTTTCACAAAGAGAACCTGATAGTACTATTTTATGTTTCATTTCCATATTTTATGCAAACAAGCGCATTAGAATTAATTTGATGATCCCAATTTTAGTTTTCACCAACCTACTGATCTCTGAGCCACCTGTTTCATTTAATTTGAAAACCAAATGACGCTCCTTGCTCTTTGTAAGTTAATAGTCTATTAGAAGGTTTTATAGGCTTATTTCCACACCTCTAAAAAATATTGCACCAACTCAATTCCTGTACCCCTATGGAACAGCAGTGTGTTCGTGGTGCTCCAAGCATTACATACATCCATAGGTGACGGTAACTTCTTACAATTAAGTGGGCCCTTAGTATGTCTGCTGTTTCTCAGAATTAAAAAAAACTTATAAATATTGTTTTGCTTCCAATTAAATAATAAATCAAAATGGTCACACGCTGCATAGAAAAACTACAAGTTTAGAACAGTTTAAATTATATTTTCAGGTTCATGTGTATAAGGCAATAGTTAGGCAAAACTGCATACTTTTTTAAAGAATGAATTTTCCTTAAAACACCTAAAATGAATTTGCAAATAGTAATTAACTAACTAGTATAACTTGTATAGTATTATTATACTTGTTGATTTATACATTGTCTAAAAGACAATGCAATATTTTGCATTAATATCTAGCCTGCTGTCCATAAATCCTTGGTCATTATTATGCTGATCATATTATAATAAAATTGTAAATGTTACATACAGCTATCAAAAAGAATTAAAGGTCAATGTGGTCTCCTCATGACGAATAGAGATGTCTCCGATGTGCTGCAGTTTTTCAGAACATATTGTGAACCAGATTATGCAAGAGCTGGTTTTGTGGCGACTCAAGATGTGATCTTACCCCAAGGACCTTTAGAAGATTTTTCACACACTATTGAACCTCATTTGAGGAGGCTAGGACTACCAACATCTCTAGAAAGGGGTGTTATCAATCTTATAAAAGAATATCAGGTAAATTTATTCACTACTTCACATGGGCTAAATGGTGTAAGGTGATTGGTGCCATTTGCGACCCCAAGATGTTGGTTATGTTGAAGAGACAGATCTATAAGACAGGTTTAATCGTTTTAGTGGCATTGATTGTTACTCATATATATTTAGAAATGCCAAAGAAATTTTTTGTTTTTGATGTCATTTACCCTTGTCTCGAAAAAATCTATCTCTTCCAAAAATTATCCAATTTTAATATGTTTTTCTGTGTCAATAAAAACTTGTACAACATTATGGAAATATATATTTTGAACATAAATTATAACAAAAACTGGAATCTAAAAGTAAAAAAGTTGACATGTGTGCTTTACCGCACATATTCCATGGAGCCCCTTCTTACAGCGGGCACTCTGTATCAGAAAAATAATCATTATCATCACTATCACTCAAAATTTACATTATGTGGTGTGAGCGCACACACCACAATGTCACTATCACTTTCTTCACAACTTTAAGAACGATCATTTTCACTTGAATTATTTTTGTATTCCAACATTATGTGTTAAAAAAGTATAATATTATAATTTGACTTTATGTAACACATAGAAAAATTTGCGATGCATGCAAGAGACCTCCCCTACAGCGAGCTAAACAGCAACTGATTTCACGAGTGTCAGTGGCACAAGTGCTACCTATCGCGCATGTGCCACTAACGGTTAATGATGGTAAGACTGTAAAATATGGCCAGTGCTGGAGTAACAGAAGCAGGAACTGCGTGTCACAGACATGAATATCCTGCAGTGGATGTGTGGACTGATGCAGAAGGAATGTGTCAGGAACTCACATCCACAGCAGCCCTTACATATGTCCCTGACATTGTAAATAAATTACATGAGTGTCAACCTCACTGGTATCACCCTGACCACATTTTAAGACAGCCATGCCACATTTAGCAGGCCCGGCAGGAGGAGTGTAAATCCTAAACATGCTGGCTTGACTTCGTAAAGTGATAAGTGTGCCAATGAACTCACTAACCAGCAATGCTGAAGAGGAAGTTTGGGTTACATTCTTTATGTTAGGACAATGATGAGTTTTAGATTTTTATATATTGTACTTTAGTTTTATTTTAATTTTCTTTTAAGTTGCTATCATATTTAGCTTTTTAGTTATATACAAATAACATAGCGAGTCTGACAGAGATGCCCTTGCAATTTGGACTATCAGTAATGATAAAAATGATGAGTTTTTGTTGACATATTAAGTCCCCCATATGAGAGCTTATTATGAATGGAGCCAATTGTCAAATCTATTAATTATATAAGACCCTTCGTCCTGCCCTCATACCACATTATATAGGTTCAGCACTTCATGTTGTCTCCTTCCACTTTCATCTGTTAGCCTTCATCCCAACATTCACACCCTTTTTGCCATATCATCGTTTATGCAATCCGTTCATCTTTCTTTGATTTACCCTTCCTTCTGTATGCATTCACTTTCATATCTAACGTTTTCCTTGTTACATGAAGGTCTTTGCCTTATAACTATAACAATAATATACAATTTATTTTATTACCCTCGGAGTCGATTATAACATTTTAATTAATTTTATCATCAAAAATATACTGCAACAACTGCTTATACTAGCTGCGCCAACACTAGGTAGAATGTTAAAAATTTATTAAAATGTAGTAAATTCTTTCCCAGGTTTGCAAGAAGGGTAATGCCCTTACACCCGAACAAGCTAGTATATTAAAACTGCTGGGCATTCAAATTGCAAAATTCAAAGTGGTCATAAAATGTCATTGGACCAAAGGGAAGGGTTTCCATAAAGATGTAGATGTGAGTGACGAAGAAGGTAATGATGAAGCACCACCTCTAGTAGATGAATCAATGGAAGAAGATGAAACATAGTGTTAAGATAATTTTAAATAAATATTTTCTTTAATGTGTATTTGGTTTTGTGATTTTCACCAACCACTTGTTATGTAGCCCAATTTATATTAGTGTAGTGTATTTTATTAAATTTTCAATAATTGAAAAAGTATTGCAAGTTTATGGTGTCAAATATATCAAAATAAATAAAAACATACTTTTAAAACCTGAAGCAGTCCATGTGAATATGAATGAGCACTTTTTCCTTTTATTATCTATACAAATAAATAAAATTGGAGTGTCTGTTAGTAATATTAAAATAACCGCTTTTTACTAAGTGCATTCGGACGTATATATGGTACATATACCAAAACAAAATTTTTTACAATTTTTGTCTGTCTGTTTGTTCCGACTAATCTCTGAAATGGCAGAACCGATTTTGACGGGACTAAAAATAGTTAACTAAAAGTCGCGGAAAAAAATAGTTTTAGTTAAAAATGATCAGTTTCGGAATTTTATTAATCCAATTTAAGTTGACCTCAGATTTATATCAGCAATCATATGAAATAGGGTTTAGCTTAGGCTGGACTTTGTAGGTTCGAACGCACGTATTCCGGAGGTAACAGTTGCATTCGATAACACTGTTTGCATATTTCATTTATTTATATTTTAGGGTTTGTAATCCAAAATAAACCATAAGATATATTAAAAAAATGCTACCCAGTCACTATTCCACGCGGAAGGAGTCGCAGGCTCAGCTAATGTATAATAAAACTGAGCACTTCGATGATATTAGCAACATAAAATAGAACATGCGGAGTCCTAATTTGATAAAATGCCAAGGGGCCCTCTAGTCCGGTCGGACTAGAGGGCCAAGGGATAGAGGAATATTGACCAATATAGACATTTAAAATAACAAAAATTCCCGGAAAGCCAAATATTGGTGGAGGTCTGGAGTTTACTATTACAAATAAAGTTTTAAAAGTACCCGGTCAAAGGTCAAAATTTGAGGTTTTTTTTTATTTTTTTCGAAAACGGAAGTTTTATCAAAAAAAAAGCCTCAAACTAAAGTTGTAGATCTTAAAATCCTCTACAAAAATGGTCCACAAGATTTTTTTCCTAAGAGTTACCATTCGTGAGATATCGCGATTCTAAGTCACGCTATACATGATATATACATATAAGACACTTACATATATACATATCAGGCACTAAGATTGTAGTTGGTGAAGATGTTGATTTGTTAGTACTACTTACTGCAAGGACTCCAATGGATAAAATTATTTATTTTATCCAACATTTAAAGGGATATATAAAGACAAATTGTTTCATCTCCGACATATTTTATTAAATAATCACAGAAACAGTAAATTATATAAAATATACGAAATTCTAACTAAATAACCATGAATCCGTGCATTAAAATCTAATTACAATACAAAACAAACTAATGATATCATCTAAATTCAAAGTTATAAAAAAATTAAAAATCTAGCAAAGGCCAAGCCTCCGAATTACGTTACATTGTGTATTTCACACAAATAACTTAGCACACAAAATGATAATCACAGTACGAAAATAAAGCATCGTTTAATCAGTCGACATCACAGCTTACAGCAGGCAAATCAAAACAGCCGATTGACTCAAATTCATGAAATCACTTAATCATATCCCGCCATTGTACCCCGAGCCTATCCAAACAGAAAATCACAAAGACTGCGACGATTACAAATAAGTGAAAATTGCTACTAAATCTATTTATTGGAATTCGGTTTATAACGAAATTATTTTAAAACTTATTCTTGCTTAACACCATAAATAATATTAGTGGCAATAATGGGATATTTGGTTTAATTTGTCTACAACTAATTATGTGCTAGTGGAAAAGCAAGATTAAGGCCATCACACACAACAAGGATATATAATGAGCATATTTTATCATTGCACTCGTCATACATTACAATAAAGTTCGGTTATTATACTAGAGATATATATTAAAGATTTCAAACTACAAAATTTTGTTGAAGGTTTAGAATTTAATATTAATTTCCAAGTTTGGGTGAAATAAGCGCTTCACGATATTTCTATTGATATTAAGTAATAATAGAAAAGAACTTATTTTATCCGTTTTTAAAATCAGAAAAAAAATTGTTTTTTTTTTTGACCAATTAGTAATTTTGTGTATATATTTGTTCCAAAATGTTTATCCGATACGAGTGTTCGCTTAATAAAAATAAATGGGTAGATAGCACGAGCTGATAATAATTAAAATCAATTATAGTAGTAACAATATAGTATCTTCGTCATCTGTGGCGGCCATTATTTTCTGTGGATTTACGAATATACGTGCTACTATTACGATTCTAACTTGCAAACCCATTTTTCCTACAATGTATTCTGAAAAAGTGTTTAATAGTCGCAATTATAAATAATTCACGACTACCACAAAGCATTTTTTTACAAAACTTTTTTATAGTAATGCAACATCTAAAATATATATGGTTTTCGATCTAACATATCTGTCATTCTCTTTGGAGGGTTATTCGTTTTTTTTCTGTTACTTGTTTCTACATTTGCTTACTTAAATAGTGAAAAAAGTATTAATTTTCTATTTATTTGAAATAGGTTGTAAAATATATACTTTTTTATTATATTGCCATTATATGAACACGGGTTATACGTGTTGTAGTATAAATATCAAAATTGCACAATTTCTATCAAGCAGTCATAGACAAATTTGAGATATCAAATATTTATAGAACATTACTCATATTGCTTCCCATTCAGTAAAAAAAAGCTTATTTTTATCATTTTAAATCAGTGCGATGGTTACAATTCTAAATTTAATATACAATAATGAACGAATATTACACAGCAGAGGAACCTATTAATATTTTAAGGAGGACTATACACACGCAGAAACAGACTCATTAACTATAGTATTCTATACCGTCTCGATCGGCCGCGTTTTTTATCCTCCTCCTTTCCATTCAGTATGGTCCTTCACTCCTTTACCATCTTTTTCTATATGACTACACCGAACGAATTATATGACGCACTCGTACATGCAATATGGAGTAACAGATAAATTGTTAATTATAAACTTGAAAATCTGAGTGAAATGTGTAGCAAAATCTAACTACCATAAATTGTATATCTCTATAGCCTTGTTACCTATTTTTAATGTCCAGTCTAGTCACTAAATGAATGCTTGAAATCAGCTTGATACATATCACACACACACACACACACAAATAAGGGTGTGGAGGTATTATCAACTCCTTCAACAAAGGTTAATATCGCAATTCATATTTTCAACCCAGACAACCTACAGTCAAATTACAATGTTATCCATAAGAATGGAGCGTTAATAGTTTTAAATACAAATGGAAGCATTGCTACGCGCATATACTAACAGCTCTACGTCATTATGGAGGTATTACTAACTCCTAAATTATAATATAATGACAAAAATCCCTAGAACACGAAAGTATCAATGACTCTTAAGGGGCGGTGGGGAAATAGGCGGCACGTCGACGGCGGGCAGCGGGTCGCGCCAGAACACAGTCTGCGAGAATTCGTCGCTGGGCTCGCACTGCGACGGAGGGAACACCTGGTCCACGAGCACCGACATGTGCGAGTACCTGTTGACAACCAAACATTCCGAGTTATAGTCCACACACAATTGCCCTGATATTTCATAAAGGACTATACACACGCAGAAACAGACTTTCATTAACTATAGTATTCTATACCGTCTCGATCGGCCGTGTTTTTTATGCTCCTCCTTTCCATTCAGTATGGTCCTTCACTCCTTTACCATTTTTTCTATATGACTACACCGAACGAATTATATGACGCACTCGTACATGCAGTAACAGATTACTACAAATACAATTTTCCCCTGTATGCACCCACCTTGCTTCAACATAGACAGTCTTTGTTTGTATATTTATAGTCTATGGTCGTCCTACTATACGGTTTAAAGAGTTCGTATTTTTCACTCAGAATGGCTCAACATGTCAGCAGAAGGGCACATGACTACGAATGTACAAGAATATTAATGCCATTATTAATGTTACATTAATTCTTTCTCAACGAGTATTTTATTTTAGGAAAAATTCCAATTATACTGAGAAAATCTCGGACTACTATAAACCGAAGGAAATTATTTTAACATCCCTTGTTTTGACCACATAAAATATTGACATTTGTATTTTTTTAATTCTAAGACCTCTCTCTAGATAAACTTGCACAAAGTGGCTTTCATGACACGGCGTTTTTTACCAGCGAGTTTTTATTCATTTTTAATCAATGAAACTATATATAATTTTGAATCTACATTGTTCTACGTCACAATATAAATTATTTATTAACAAAGTTAGTTGAGTTTTTTTATTATATGTATATATGTGCTAATTTACAATATTTATACAGTTGTTACTTAGATTAGTGGTTATTATTATTATTATTTAATAAAGAGCCGGTTTCAACGCAAATTACAGACGCCCAGACATATTTCAGTTTTGAATATATCTGAAACGTGTTGTAACAGACTCCAGATATTAGTTTATATTAATTTTAAATTAGTTCATATTAAATAGAAAACTCACTGGTTCACTGGTTTTTGTTTTTTCAGTTTTTGTACAGATTATTAAAAACGACTACTGTAGTTTAATTATTGAAAAGGACTAGAAATTAAAATGAATGATTATTAACAATGTTTGAAATTGATATTGGCTTAAATGACAAGAGATTTTGAAAGGAAGTAAAATTGCAGTTCTTCGTTGAACCTGGTATATAATGGTTAGCAAGCTCAAAGTAACCAGTCCACCACCGACCATGTAGTGATCACCGATAAAACATGTTAAAACAAGTCATGAATAGATACGAAGACAGATTAGCAGACAGACGACATGTCGATGATTGTTTTAGTCGCACTGGCAATGTGATTACGGTCTTACGATTATTGATGGGTGATATAAGCCTTACAACTCATGCGACTCGGCTTACCGAATTCCGCTAGAACACTAACTAAACAACAAACGCCTATATCAAGTGATTTTTAACTCTTTCACGGTTCTTGGGTGGGAAGAAATCATCGACCATGTCGCTTTGCACGTTGTAGCTGAAATAAAAACATTTTACTTTACATGTTTGGGATGGAGTTAGTGACGTCACCAGGCATGTTCCACAAGCTGAGGGGAGGGGGAGGGGATCTATGTACACACTAGCTCGGCTCATAACAAAAATGGTCAAAACCTATCAACTCTTTTGTTAACTATAAAGTGAAATTACTTTAAAAACTCTCAATGGTAACTGTTTTTGTTGCTGTTTTTTTTAACATTTATAAATTTAGCATATCACGAAAATGTAAGAACAAAAAAATAGATAGATAGATAACACTTTATTGTAAACCAATTATATAAACACAATGAAACTTATTTACAGAATCAATATGTACTTGACTTACAATGGGCGGCCTTATCGCTACAGAGCGATCTCTTCCAGGCAACCCGGAAAAAAATGTATGTCATAAGAATATAAATAATTGTATTCATTATATTCCGTCATTACTAAGTGTAATAATAATAAGGTAATTATAGCACAAACGTTCTGCAGTCTACTTTGAGTCAAGATGGCGCTGTATGAATGGTCACAGTACAATTTTTTTAATGAAATTAAATGCACATATATATTCAAAGATATTTTCATAATATATAATTTTGCGCATCTATTTGCATAACACATTTTTTCCCTGAACAAAAAGGTATAAAAAATTATTTATCAGATACTTCAAACATTATGATCAAGCAGCCATTTGTCACAAAAGGATCGTCATATTGAATTTTTTTTTAAATAATTTACGACGATATGTTATTTAATATTACAGCTATAGAATAAAATACGTATAAATAACTTGTGACAGATTATACCATTTTTGATTTGAACCGAACGCCACATACACTGACATACTATTATACTCACGTGGATTGGAATGTCTGCGTTAGCTCGTGTTTCAGCTCCCCCTTATAGTTAATCGTGAAAATCCTTACAATGGGGATGCCCACCGCTTGGTATGCACATACGTCCTATAAACAAAAGGAAAATGTTATTAGATGTAGTAAAAATAAATCCATTATTTTTCCAATAGATGGCTTTAGTAATCAGTATCTTGCGCTGTAGAAGTCCGATCGGGTCACGCTAGGTGGCGTTAGAAAGATAAGATTTCGTGATAAAAAGCTTCATTGTCAGTTTTGTGATTGGTTGATTCAGTTTTTTTAGCGAGCGTCAAAGATGCATTGGCAAAGAGAAAATACGCTATATTTTACAATTTCTCTTTGAAGGCGAAAACACAAGCCGGGCGGCTCAAAGTGTGAATTTTGACTTTTATGAGAGAGGCCTAATGGAATTATCGTCAAAATGACAATAGTTATTGAACAAAACGGCGCATATTTGACTCAAATCGGATCATTATAATTATGCTAAATAAATCTTTCAATTTCATGCAAAAATAATGTTTTTATTTGCATTTTTTACATTATATATTTTTGTTTTATTTAGATTTTTTATTGTTTCGCATATTTAAGATTAAGATTGACGTCCTCCTTAGCTAATAACTAATGTCGGTACGCTTGTGGAGGTCACTGGGTTCGATTCCCGTCGTATAACATGTATTTATTTGCAAAAAAAAAATGTAGTATACTAGTTGTCTAGTACCCATAACGCAAGTGATATGCAACTTACTTTGGGACTAGATGGCGCTGTGTAAATTGTCAAAATACATTTATGTCTACATAATTTCTGAAAAATAATTATTGTAAATTTAGCAGACTTATTTCATTAAAATTAAATAATGTTTGTATTGCTCACATTAACACGATTGCCATATCCAGCGTAGAAGGGGTTTGATCCTGCGGGGAACAAGGCCTTGATATCTGCTAGGCATTGGATCTTGAACTCCTCGGGCTTCTTCTCGATCACTTCACGGTGGAAGGCCCTCAATAGCGAGGTGGGGTTTAGTAGGAGGGGCCCGTCGGGGAGGCACACCTCGCCTTGTCTTATTGAACGGAGGTATTCTCGAGTCACCTATGAGAAGAGAGAAGAACATATTCAGATATAAATTGATTGAGTAAATTCTTAGTAATAGTATACTATTGCTCGACATCGAATTATATGCCAACCAACGGACTAGTGTGCAGTGGTCGGCAACCTCGTAATCCTAAATAAGCCAAATATAGATGTTGAAATTTATTCAGAGCCTTTTTTAAACATACGCTTTGCTTTAGTGGGAGACATTATTACGGAAATAATTATACATTATATACAATATTTTGTGCCCGAACTAAATATTTCGCGGAAGAGCCGTAGCCGAAGAGTTATAGAGTTGCCGACCACTGGACTAGTGGATAGGCTATGTAGGCTACAGATATGTAGAATAATATGAACGACGACCGAGTCGGAACCCCTGCGGAGGTCAAGGATCTCGTCACGCGTCCAGTGATTATATATAATATTTATTAATTTACGAAAAATTATCATCATCATCATCTCAGCGTTCATCCCGGTCGCAACCCAAACTTCCGTTTCGGTGCTCAGGGTCCGCTTTCCGACTTTTTCTTCTCCACTTCGCAAGGTCTTCAGCATCCCTGGTAGTGAGCCCATTGGCACACATATCACCCTTTACAACGTCAAGCCAGCACTTTTTAGGTCTACCCCTCCTGCCGGGGCCCGGCGGAGGCGGCATGGCCAGACATTTGTTTCCCACGTAAGCATCCGGTTGCCGTAAAACGTGGCCGTACCAACGGAGCCCACTCCTGCAGTTTATCCGCAATGTCACGGACATGAAGACTGCCGCGAATGCAGTTCCTAACGCGGTCTTTCCGCGTCATTCCACACATCCACCGCATGTGTCCAAAAACACATGATGTCGACACGGCTGGGCCATTGATCAGGTATGGTCGTATCCGTGCAGGGGCGGAGAAAGAATACTAAACTCTGCGGCCGGGATCGGCCTGTCGTAAAAGCCGACAAAACAGCTCACCCTAGCTACGTGGTAGGGCCTCAAGCCCGTCTGGATGGCGAGCACCTTTGGTCTTAAGTAAGCCGCCATAATAACCTTGTGTTGTGTTCCGGCATTAGTGACCCAAGTTCCTGTACTCTTATGGGACAGCAGCGTGTTTGCGATGCCACTGGCGTTGCAAAGACCCATAGCCGACGGTAACTGTTAAATTCTAAGCGGGTCGTCAGCCTGTCTGCTGTCCTACAGCATTAAAAAAAATCTATGGGCTTGAAGCTCGAAGACAAAAAAGTTTATATAATACGAATAACTTGATCTGGTCTGTACACGTATCCATTAGAGGTATGATTGTAAAAAAATATCTGCGATACATAATTTTATATAGTGCAGTGAAACTGTATTTAAAAAAAAATGCAGTCAAGGTAAATATATATTTTTTTCAAAATAATTACAAGAGAGCACTTCATTCCCACCCAAAGAAGATTATTAAAAACTCAGCATTTATTATTATACTTTCATCGTTCCCACAGGGTCCGCCACTCCATGGTTTTCATGTCAAAAAGTATTATTATAGTTAATTCATAAATTACCTACCCTGGCTTGTCCAATAGCTCTCGCCGAAAGATACAGCAATTGATAGCCGTTGTTCTTGATTTTAGTGAACAACTGCGCGACACCAGACTGCGCCCAATCTTTGCCCACCAGTGGGAAAATGTGCCCCAATACATCCGACCTATAACAATAACGTAATTACCATCCACATATTTACCAGCTGCATTTAGAAGCTGAGGTACGCGAGTATTTTTATAGGGGAATCGAAGGTAGTGAATGCCCTTTCCAGATAATTCCTAATAGATGAAATAGATTTGTCTAACTTTAGTATTCACAGGAGCGGCAGTAGTCTCATTCCCCAACGCCGAAAGGAACTACCCCAGAGCCTCAATAAGCTAATGCTAATTGCGCGATTGGTAGGCGAGGATGACTTGGGCCATACATGAGCGCGCCAGACCGGCGACAGTCAGGTCCGCGGCCCCGACGCTTCCTAACCAAGAGACGGGGCCGCATTGTACGGCTTAAAAAAGTTTAAGCACTGTATGATAAATGTAAAAAAATAAACATATCAAAGGCACAAACTAAACATGCTAAAAGAAGTTTGTTTGAAGAATTATGTTTGGGGGAGCACAGTTTTATAACGATTTGCCAAATAATATAAAACATTGTATTTTATTGCCAATTTTCAAATATAATTTATTTTTTGAATTGAATAGATTGAAAGAGAATACTGACTTGGTGATGGTGCCATCGATGTCGGAGATGACGATTTTGTCGTCGTGGCGCCACCGGAACACGTTGCACTTGCAGCGCGTGGTGCCCTGGTACGCCGTCGTCACGCTGAACACCATCTCGTTCATGCCCTCGCGCAGGTTTAATTTTTTCTAGGACATCGACGATTTCATATTACGATATTACTCAAAATTATGCTTTAAACGCTACTATGGGCATACCCATCTTTGATTTAAGCAGCTATATTTTAAGTTCCGTAAACAAATACTTAGTCAGTAAATAATGTAATAAATTATATATATATATACATATATATATATATATATATATATATATATATATATATATATATATATATATATATATATATATATATATATATATATATATATATATATATACCTAGTCAGGTCATAAATTCTGTCACATGTTTAATGTAAAATAATTGTAACAAGTTTATTCATTATGTAACCATTCATATACCAAAATGAACTTAACAAAACATAGATTCTTATGACATTAAAGTTTATTCAAAAAGACCTCCGTGATTTTGAATACAAGCCTTCAATCTGCGCGGCCAGTTGTCTATCGCAGCACGAACGAGGTCCATGTCAATATCGGCGGCTGCCTTAATCAAGGATGTCTTGAGTGACTCCAAATTGGGATGAGGCTTTGAGCACGCCTTTTCCTCCAAGTGTTGCCATATCTTGTAATCTAACGGATTCAAATCTGGACTGGAGGAGGGTCAGTCTTCGTGCCGGATGAAGTCGATTTCACGCGCCGCCAGCCAGTCTTGTGTGCTCTTCGCTCTATGAGCTGGCGCCGAATATTGTTGGAATACCCAGTGCCTGTTATTGAACATGGTATGAGAAACAGGTTCCACAAGGTTCGTCAGGACTGTATTTTGATACACAACAGCATTCGTTTTTACACCTTTCTCACAAAAATGTACCTCTGTTAAGCCCCAATAAGAAACTCCCAACCATACCATGAGCGAGGATGGAAAATGACCTCGTTGGACACGCGGAATACGGTTGCTCGCTTCTTCACTACTGTGTGCGTACACCTTATCATTTTGTTTGTTGTAGCTCTCTTCTACGGTAAACATTTTTTCATCCGAAAAAAGAATTTCCCGATATTTTTTTCCCGCGTACCGCTTCAACAAAGCGCGGCATCTCTTCAGTCTCAGGTCCATTAGACGAGCATTCAAACGATGTCCTGTTTTTCTTCGATATGCCCGAAGCCCTAAGTCTTCATTTAACACCCTTTTCACCGTGGTTCTGCTTAACCCCATCTGAAGGGCCAACAGTTTCTGCTTACGTTTGGGATTTCTTTGAATTCGTGCCTTCACAGCTTTTATCACTGCTGGAGTCCTAACAGACCGAGGGCGACCACTTCTTGACCTGTCATCTACACTAGAGTCTTCATTGTATCGTTTGATGGTACGATAAACGAATCTTTTGGTTATATTCAAATTTTTCAGTATGTTAAAAATTTGAATTGGCGCGTAACCGCAACGATGCAACGCAATAACTGCAACACGGTCTTCTTTAAGCGTCCACTCCATATTTAAAAATGAGTAAAATTCTAAAAGTTATACATTTTTATTTTCATGAACAATTCGAAATTCTAATTCAATAAACTTTTTTGTGGCCAGCATTCTAAAAGAAAAGTTTTTACTGTGTGACAATACTTATGACCTGACTAGGTATATATACCTAGTCAGGTCTGGCCACAAAAAAGTTTATTGAATTCGAATTTCGAATTGTTCATGAAAATAAAAATGTATACTTTTAGAATTTTACTACTTTTTTAAATATGGAGTGGACGCTTAAAGAAGACCGTGTTGCAGTTATTGCGTTGCATCGTTACGGTTACGCGCCAATTCAAATTTTTAACATACTGAAAAATTTGAATATAACCAAAAGATTCGTTTATCGTACCATCAAACGATACAATGAAGACTCTAGTGTAGATGACAGATCAAGAAGTGGTCGCCCTCGGTCTGTTAGGACTCCAGCAGTGATAAAAGCTGTGAAGGCACGAATTCAAAGAAATCCCAAACGTAAGCAGAAACTGTTGGCCCTTCAGATGGGGTTAAGCAGAACCACGGTGAAAAGGGTGTTAAATGAAGACTTAGGGCTTCGGGCATATCGAAGAAAAACAGGACATCGTTTGAATGCTCGTCTAATGGACCTGAGACTGAAGAGATGCCGCGCTTTGTTGAAGCGGTACGCGGGAAAAAAATATCGGGAAATTCTTTTTTCGGATGCAAAAATGTTTACCGTAGAAGAGAGCTACAACAAACAAAATGATAAGGTGTACGCACACAGTAGTGAAGAAGCGATCAACCGTATTCCGCGTGTCCAACGAGGTCATTTTCCATCCTCGCTCATGGTATGGTTGGGAGTTTCTTATTGGGGCTTAACAGAGGTACATTTTTGTGAGAAAGGTGTAAAAACGAATGCTGTTGTGTATCAAAATACAGTCCTGACGAACCTTGTGGAACCTGTTTCTCATACCATGTTCAATAACAGGCACTGGGTATTCCAACAAGATTCGGCGCCAGCTCATAGAGCGAAGAGCACACAAGACTGGCTGGCGGCGCGTGAAATCGACTTCATCCGGCACGAAGACTGGCCCTCCTCCAGTCCAGATTTGAATCCGTTAGATTACAAGATATGGCAACACTTGAAGGAAAAGGAGTGCTCAAAGCCTCATCCCAATTTGGAGTCACTCAAGACATCCTTGATTAAGGCAGCCGCCGATATTGACATGGACCTCGTTCGTGCTGCGATAGACGACTGGCCGCGCAGATTGAAGGCTTGTATTCAAAATCACGGAGGTCATTTTGAATAAACTTTAATGTCATAAGAATCTATGTTTTGTTAAGTTCATTTTGGTATATGAATGGTTACATAATGAATAAACTTGTTACAATTATTTTACATTAAACATGTGACAGAATTTATGACCTGACTAGGTATATACCTAGTCAGGTCATAAGTTCTGTCACATGTTTAATGTAAAATAATTGTAACAAGTTTATTCATTATGTAACCATTCATATACCAAAATGAACTTAACAAAATATAGATTCTTATGACATTAAAGTTTATTCAAAATGACCTCCGTGATTTTGAATACAGGCCTTCAATCTGCGCGGCCAGTCGTCTATCGCAGCACGAACGAGGTCCATGTCAATATCGGCGGCTGCCTTAATCAAGGATGTCTTGAGTGACTCCAAATTGGGATGAGGCTTTGAGCACGCCTTTTCCTCCGAGTGTTGCCATATCTTGTAATCTAACGGATTCAAATCTGGACTGGAGGAGGGCCAGTCTTCGTGCCGGATGAAGTCGATTTCACACGCCGCCAGCCAGTCTTGTGTGCTCTTCGCTCTATGAGCTGGCGCCGAATCTTGTTGGAATACCCAGTGCCTGTTATTGAACATGGTATGAGAAACAGGTTCCACAAGGTTCGTCAGGACTGTATTTTGATACACAACAGCATTCGTTTTTACACCTTTCTCACAAAAATGTACCTCTGTTAAGCCCCAATAAGAAACTCCCAACCATACCATGAGCGAGGATGGAAAATGACCTCGTTGGACACGCGGAATACGGTTGCTCGCTTCTTCACTACTGTGTGCGTACACCTTATCATTTTGTTTGTTGTAGCTCTCTTCTACGGTAAACATTTTTTCATCCGAAAAAAGAATATCCCGATATTTTTTTCCCGCGTACCGCTTCAACAAAGCGCGGCATCTCTTCAGTCTCAGGTCCATTAGACGAGCATTCAAACGATGTCCTGTTTTTCTTCGATATGCCCGAAGCCCTAAGTCTTCATTTAACACCCTTTTCACCGTGGTTCTGCTTAACCCCATCTGAAGGGCCAACAGTTTCTGCTTACGTTTGGGATTTGTTTTGAATTCGTGCCTTCACAGCTTTTATCACTGCTGGAGTCCTAACAGACCGAGGGCGACCACTTCTTGACCTGTCATCTACACTAGAGTCTTCATTGTATCGTTTGATGGTACGATAAATGAATCTTTTGGTAATATTCAAATTTTTCAGTATGTTAAAAATTTGAATTGGCGCGTAACCGCAACGATGCAACGCAATAACTGCAACATGGTCTTCTTTAAGCGTCCACTCCATATTTAAAAATGAGTAAAATTCTAAAAGTTATACATTTTTATTTTCATGAACAATTCGAAATTCGAATTCAATAAACTTTTTTGTGGCCAGCATTCTAAAAGAAAAGTTTTTACTGTGTGACAATACTTATGACCTGACTAGGTATATATAAATAAATAAAATGATAGTTCTGCAGTTGTGTGCGCATCACGGCTAAAATACTGGATAGGTTTCAATTAAGTTTTATTTCTTATACACTTAGCCCTTATCTAAAAAAAAAAATATTGCCATATCTTCATTTAATATGCCGCGGAGAAGTAGAGCAAAGGGTGTAGCGTGCGAAAATTTTTCATATTTTTTCGATTTACTTTTTTCAGTTATTCGACCCGCGAAACGAGCGGGAACGGCTAGTAGTGTAATATAACAATGGAATATTATAAACTAGTAACTTTAAACAACAGAGACCCGAAAAATATTTGAGTTCCAAGGGGCAGTTATTCCCCACGGCCACTATGGGTATGCCCACGATTATATTTAATACTAGCTGTGCCCGCGACTCCGTCCGCGTGGAATATTGACTTTGGGCAGCAATTTTTGGATATATCTTATGGTTTATTTTGGATTACAAACCCTATAAACTCTAAAATATAAATACATAAATGAAATATACAAACTGCCTAAGTCTAGCCTAAGCTGAACCCTATTTTATATGATCGATGATATAAATCTGAGGTCAACTTAAATTGGATTAATAAAAATCCGAAACTGATCACCTTTAACTAAAACCATTTTTTTTTTTCTAAAATAAAAGTAGCCTAAGTTACTCCTTGTTACTTCAGCTATCTGCCAGTAAAAGTCCCGTCAAAATAGGTCCAGCCGTTTCAGAGATTAGCCGGAACAAACAGACAGACAGACAAAAATTGTAAAAAAATGTTGTTTTGGTATATGTACCGTGTATACATCCAAATGCACTTAGTAAAAAGCGGTTATTTTAATATTACAAACAGACCCTCCAATTTTATTTATTTGTATAGATTGTTATTGGACGCACCACGGACATAATTGTATAGCTAGCTAGGCATACAATAGCCTGGCGCTAGCCGGTAGCTCTTGTGCGTCTCTCACTCGTCACTAATCCGGTTAGCGAATGCGACTACTAGAAACGCGGTTGCCAACCAGAAAAATGTGTGTGAGCATCGCAGTATTGACTTTTGGTCATTGTACTCCGACGCCCTCGGTTATTTATTTATTTTATTTTATTTATTTATTTATTTCAGACAGTTACAAAATCATGTCCATAGTGGGTTAGTAAATTATAAGTAAACTTAAAAATCTATTGTTAGTAAACACAAATATAAAATGATCAAAATGTCCATGTCGCGACTGGTGCGTGCAGCTGTACCCAGTGGCGAATCATTGGGCTATCCCACCGATTGCATAAAATTGCCACCATACTGTGAGGGCTATCACGGAACCTAGCTGAGGTAGCTGCGCAACGTTTACGCATGAGGGCCTGAAAGCTGTCAATAGCATTTTCTGCAAACATAATCGATGCACTACAAAAACGAGGCAACCCCAACAAAATCCTGAGGGCGTCGTTATACTGCACTCGCAGGGCATCGATTGCCGCCCGCGTGTACCTCAGCCACAGACTACAGGTGTAGAAGGTTTGGCAATAGGCCTTGAACAAAATCAGCTTGACATCCCGTCCACACCTTGCAAATCTGCGAGCCAACATATTGCATCGGACAGCTAAAGCCCTACATTCTCTCTCAATATCTAGGTTATCACTTAGATCCTCGGTCAGCCAGTGGCCCAGATACTTAAACTGGGAAGTACGTTTAAGAGGAGTATTACCAACATAAACTATTGGCACAGAAGTGCATATCTTGGAGCCAGCCTTGAAAACCAGCAACTCGCTCTTTTTGGCATTATACCTGAGCCCATGAGATTCTGCGTAGCGTTCACAAATACTTATGAGTTGCCTCAGTGCACCGATCGATGGGCTCAGCAGCACCATATCATCAGCGTAGCTAATATTATTGACGCAAACTCCGTCGATGTGACAGCCAATGTAGGCACTGCTGAGCTCCTCAATCAACGCGTTGACGTACAAGTTGAAAAGACATGGTGAGCTGATCCCCCCTTGTCTTACTCCACACTTTAGCCTATACAAATCAGACGTCGCACCAGCCCATTTAACAAAGTTCATCTGATTTTGGTACCAATATCTTAATAATTTTGTGACAGCACTATCTACTTTTGTTTCATTTTTTAGTTTCTCCCATAATATATCATAGGATACCAAATCAAAAGCCCTAGATAAATCTAGAAAACACGCATATATAGGCGTTTTTCTTTGTGTGTAGTATTGCGCCTAAATCGCCGATATCATCGGTGGAGGTTTTTATTGGATATCTAGCATGCGCTCTTGAAAATTAAGGATATAGTTACAGACGAGCCTGTCGCGGCCTTTCATACGTGAGTATGGTCCACTACAAAAAATAATGGAATGCAGTATCTAATCGCGGTTACACAGGGCGCATTATGACAAATATAACAATCGCCTGTCAGTAACAAGAGATTAATGCAATGTAGTATATATTAGCTTGGTATTATAGTAAAGTTGTGGCGATGTGCATAGAAATAATTGCACTATATTTTTTTAAAAGATTATTCACATCACTGTCTGTTGTTTAACTCTCTTTCAAAAGATGATTTCTAAAATGAATACTTACAATTTGTTCTGAAGAGAGCCGCAACGTTTTGCGGAAGGACGAATAGCGGCGTCCCCTCTTCTGTATTTGACCATCTGCTTCTGAATCTGACGAACTTTGGTCGTGGTGGTCATCTTTAAAGTACAAAGTCTATATTTATCACTGATTTTAATCATTCTTTAGTATTCAAGAACCGAAATTTCATTTATAACATTTAGTGACATATATATGACGAGCTGATATATATTCATAAAAATACAGCCTAAAGAATTTATAATTTAGCAGTAGATTGTTAACAAAAAGAAATAAATCATTGTATTTTTCCTATTTTGCTTTGTAATTGATAAAAATATCATATACTTTTGTGGGAAATTTCATTATTTCCATAAATAACTACGGCACAATACAAACAACAAACAACTAGTCCCAAGTTCCTGTACCCTTATGGGACAGCAGCGTGTTCGCGATGCCACGGCGTGGCAAACACCCATAGTCGACGGTAACTGCTAAATTCTAAGTGGGCCGTCAGCCTGTCTGCTGTCCTACAGCAATAAAGAAAAAGCATAAGTTATTGTATCTTTTTAAAATCCTTACCGAGATCCTGACTAGGTCTGCTTTCTGGAATCAAGTTTTCTGATTCAGGTACAACTTGTTCTTGTGGCTCAATGACATCGTCAACATTAACATCACCGACTATTTCCTTATCTTCGACCGTATTGGGCACTTCCACTGGTTGACTCTCCTGTCTTTCAAAGGTCACCGAGAGTGGTTGCTTATTTAAACTTATGTTTTCATCGGGATTCGTTTCTACCGTTTGTTTTGTATCTTCGTCTTTTGATTGAGTTGAATCAGTTCTAAAAAGTAATTTACTTCGATTTTAATATTGTGGAAAAATGTTTGAAATTATTTTAATCAAAAAGTAAAAAATTCTTAGTAAATGGATGTTGTTTGACATATTAATGTCAAACAACATCCATTTATTAAGACTACTATTATTATTAAATAACAGTTCCTCATCTACACATCAGACAGAAGTTAATGTTGTTATCCATATACCTAGCCTCTTGCTAACCTAGCTTATTTACTATTTAGTGTCAGATTTACCAAAATCATTTCACGAATGCCTTTTGACTTTCACTTGAACGACTAAGTATGAAAACTTGCTATAATATTTATTTTAAACAAAAAAAAAAACACAAATCTCTTAAGCTATTTTCAAGTTGAACAAATATGAAAACATTGCATACATTATTGTAAAAAATATACCTTTTGACCTCAGGATTGGAACGTCTCCAGTTCCACCAGGAGTACGTGCGCGGCTTTGCACCGCTGTCCGAAGGGACCTGCTCTTGAACCAACGAGCCGTCTTTGTCACCTTTCTCCAACGACTCTAACACTCGCTACAAGATAAATACATATTCAACTTAAGATAATTGATAAAAGGTTAAAAGAAAAACAGCACTGCCATCTCTCCTATTACCCAGACAAATATAGCCTTTGTTATAGAAAAGTATAAATTGTAAATAGATGAAATAAAAAAATTACAAACAGCAATTATGAAATTTTAGTTTACACTTTATCTGGCCTGGGCCACTGTATTAACCAGGCGACAGAAGAACAGTGGGGTTTTTCAGTGGGTAGTCTCCTCACGGAAACCCACATAGCCCCCGACTTCCACGAGGTCATTGGCTCTTAGTTTTTCCTCGTGAAAAAAAAAATTTACACCCCATAGAGAGCAAGTGCTTTTAAAACAATAAAAAGTTCTTACTGAATTGTAAATATGGCTGGTGTATTCGTGAAATTATTTCTCAATGGAAAAATTATAGTTTAAAAAACAAAAAAAAAATATGTTTTTAAAATAAATCAAACTAAAAAGAAAAAATAATTCTTAACATAGGAATAAAATCACTGAGGAGAAAATTAATGTTACTGTTCTAAAAGCGTGGGGTGCTTTGTACAATATTTTTAAACTATCTCTGCATTTCGGAATGAATCTAGTATAAATTTTTTATAACGATTGATATCGTGCACCCCACGCTTTTTAGAACAGTGACATTAATTTTCTCGTCAGTATTTTTATCCTTATTTTAAGCATTATTTTTTACTTTTTAGTTTGATTAATTATAAAAGCGTGCGTTTAGTTTATTAAACTCTAATTTATTTATTGTCAATTTCCAATCGGTAAATGTTTTTATTAATTTAACGCCCTCTTCCGGCAGTTTTATTGATTAAACGCCACCTTCCGGCAAAAGGAAAAGAAAACGTTAACCCCGATAATCCTGATAAGGACTGTGGGACAAAATTATTAAATTTGTGTATTGTCATCTTCGATCACAACTATTATTGATCGAAGCGCTTGAGCAATTCTTTTGATCGTTCAAAGTGAGTAAAAATCAAGTCTGAAAAATCCGTTATATAGGTACATAGATACATACAGGTCAAGTTAATAAAATCATGGTACAAATGGAATGAATTATTCCAGAAAGCACTAACAATTATCATTATTAAATTAGTAATAAAAAAAACACACACACAACAGGAAACATACGACACTCACGTTTGGTAAAGGCCGCCTATAAGCTAGCAAGGAAAGAAGTAGTGGTCCGGCACTTCGCCACGACATGTAACGGTCCCCAAAGCGCACCACCAGCCGTTCGTCGGCCACCAATGAACCACCCATAGAGCAAAATTCCTCGAAAGATAATGCTCGTGTCACCATCTCTTCGCGGACATAAACGCCAACTTGGCCTCTGTCAAATTTAAATTTATCGTAGTAATATTTGGAAGATGCACATAATCTATTTCAAAAACTTATTTATACAAAGATTTATTTAAACCCACTATAACGCCGAATTTAAATATCAAAGTTATTTCTTGATTGCAAAAAGAAAATAACAAAACATCCTTATAAAAATAATAAACCGCTTCTTTACACAATATTACGTAATTATATAATTAGAAATTAAATATAATATTATTTAAATTGAATTATTAATTAAAAATTGAGTAGGATATTATTGTTGTTATTATCCTTACTTGGCCAATATCTTTTCATCGTCATCAGAGTCTAGCGTTGGAGGTTCCAAGGAGGCCGGCGACTGCGGTAATGACGGACCATTACCAGATTCGTATTCCTCCTCAGTAGGGCCAGTGTGCACGTGATGAATTTGATTTGATGGACCTGTATAAATTAATATTCAATCTCTCAGATAACGATATGCACATGACTCCTAACCAGGATCAACTTAATCTATTCTGAAACTCTTGCGCACACAATACTATGGAAAACCCGGCGGAGATATTTTATTATTATTTTATGAGCTTATAGTTTAAAAAATCATACAAAACTACTCAGGGAATTTATAAAACGAATTAAATATTAACTTACCATTTTTAGAATAATTTCAACACAGCGGACTTCATAAACGTATTTATGATAAAATAAAATTTTTAAATTTCGTAACGTCATGAATAAAGTAACATTTTGCAAATTACAATTACCATTTGAAAGTGTTACGAAGTCTTTTGTTTGAAGTTTTTAGTTCAAAATATTTTTTACATTAAATAATAAGCATTTTTATATACAACTAAATAACAAAATAAATAATTGTAAATTGCATAGGGATCATCTAGATATGATATAGACTTTCGAAAAAGATTACCTTATGAGCCAAAGTAAATATTGGACAACGATTAGAATGTTTATAGAATTACGTTCACGTACCTGAACGATACCTGTCTGTGTGGTGTTTAGGAAAATAGAGGTCAGGGTCGACTTGCCCCCGGTCGAGGTCATCGAGGTAGACACCCTCAGCGGCGTCGGCAGGGTCGCGCGACGACATGAAGCGGAACATGCCACTGAGCACGCCCTTGCGTGCTGCTCTCTCCTCATCAGAACTTAGGGGTTCCGTGGGCGAGGCGGGTTCCAGAGGGGACGCACCCACCGGGGATTCGACCGACGGAGGCGACTCGGCTCCCCTGACCGGTGGTCCCGGCAGCTCCCCCCACCGCCACGACTGCGACGATTTATCTCCCACCGTAGTTCGTGACAATTCCACCTCTGTATCAGACTGTACTGGCGTCCCGCTTCGAGAGCTCCTTCTGTTACAATTAAATGCCACACTCACTCATTTGATAGTGTATGTTAATTAGCTTCAATTAGCACACGAGGTGATTAGCTACTTAAACCATCTGCGATCAGAGATCTTGCAAGTGTTCGCATTTAATAACGGTTTACTTGGATGCAATGATTTGTTAACGAGAGTAACAATATCAATCGCAGATGCTGAATCAACCCAAATATAATCAAACACTTAGTGTACTAGCAATTGCATATGACATGACACTGTATATTAAAGAGGTAACTAAATATATTTCTCATACATATAACTGTTATACAACTACTTTTACTTGAATACTTTTAAAAAGTTTTAAAATGATCTCTATAATCTTTAAATCATCAAAGAGCAACAAGAATGACCAATCACTTAGAAGCTTTTTATATCACTGTTTATTTAGGTCAGGCAGCATATTAATTTATCTAGTGTTCGTATCCTATTCAGGTCTATTATTAGACTAAGCAATTGAGAATATTAGTAGACTGGTTTCTAATTACCATACTACGAAAATATTCGAATAGTATCTTAATAATGATGCTAAAACGATATCTGTGCCAATTTCTCAAACTTAATATAATGAACATTAATTATATGGAAGTGAAGTGACATGATGTGACTATCTATTGACAACTAAATTATAAGGATTAAAAGCTTGTGTTTATTTTGTTGAACATAAATTTAATATTATCATAAACAATCACAGGAGTGTTTAATTCTCTCTTAATCTTGTTGTTAAATCTAAAAAGTGTAATTTATTAAACAATTAAGGTTTGTCACGAGTTCAAGAGTTCAAGGGATCAACTATCGTCTCTATATCAGAAAAGAATAACTCAAATATAAAAAGTATCTTATACCTACTTAGGTACCATTAAAAAGTGTGTGTGTGTGTGTGTTGTGCAATTCACATAGGGCAAGAGAAAATTCAGAAAAATAAATTACATTTCATGTATAAAAGCTACGAAAGCCAAGAGGATATAAAGATTATAGGAAACACTGTATAGTTGTATTCTATCCCATTATCTTGCAGGCCAAATCTTATTTATGAATATTTATGAATATGTTTGTCTCTTTTTGGTGTCTAGTTTTCGTTTCATCTAATTCTTAAATCACAACGGTGCTAACAAAGTTTCACTACAAAAAGAGCAGGACAACGTTGAAATGAATTGATGAGACATGTTAGAGAATAATTTCCACATACAGGAGGAAGTTTTTTGTGGTCGACGAGCACCAAGCAGTATCGGGGTCAGGAAACATTACTTGAATCGGAAATAATTGCGCGTGACTCACATTTTATTGAGAATTTTAAACAACAGAATATTGTACTCTATGTTTTTGTTTCAACATCTGGTTAATAACCCGCCTTTAACTAAGTAACCGTATAATGTTATTAATTCAAAATATTCCAACATTTACTGTAATATTAATTTCGAATTATATATATTTTCGATATATTGAACTCTTCATCATTATCAAACTTTCACTTTGATACCCTGGAGTCTGGAGTCTGATTTCCGCATTTTTCTTCTCTACTTTGCACAGATTTTTCCGAAATAAGTGAAGGAATAGTTTCTTCAAAAATTTTCTTAATTCAAAATATGGATAGATGGTAAGCATAACAACTACAATATTTACTACTATTTTGTTGAAAATAAGCACGCTTATGCTACGTAGCCTTGTACGTTTTTAATTATTAATGATAAGCGTGAATTCATACGAAGGTTATTAAAGCATCAAAATGTGTTGTTAGTATTTGATACGAAACTGAAATTTAATTCATCACATAATTCTTAATCTATATTAATTTATATTAAAAGTGAAAAATATATTTCCGTAATAAAAATTATACAAAATATGTTTCAAATAATCGAAACTTTTAATTATATTTTAGTTATCGAAATCATTAAAATCTGCTAATTTAGTTATTAAGTTCATATAATAGTATCAAATACTAAGCTAATAAGCGATAATACTGTGAGTCGATAATACAACGAGTGTTAAACACATATTTGGAATGGATCATTACGCGTGTCTGGAGGCGGCGTGCACCTCAAACGCGGTGTCCGACAACGCCATAGGGATACGGTTGTCCCCATCCAACTGCATATTCGACATCTCTTCGCTGGAACGAAGGAACAATTCAGAATCTGATTAATCCATTGCCTGTCAGTAATTGATTAATAATTTTGACCACCTCTGTGCAGTTGTCAAATATTTTCTGCCATTTCTATATAGATCCCTATAAATCAGTTCCTTTACACGTTATCCCAATGCTGCCGGCATGCTATGATGGCCGTTTGACGTTTATCCACTCCATATAGTTTCGTATTAATTAGTAATTAGGTACATTTGAAGGAGCAAATTGCTGTTCTTTATTGTCAATAACTGCACGTCGCTATTAACAATAAAGAACATCAATTTTCTCCTTCAAATGTAAATACTAATTAATACGAAACTTCATTAGTGGACTAACGTCAAAACGGCCATCACAGTGTGCCGGTATAGTAGTTACAATAACAGGGTTCGCTAAATTTGAATGTTATGCTTTATTTGGGGCCACTATAAACTCATACGAAAATATCGGTATCTTCCCGGCCTGCGTAAACTGGCATACAGAATTTTCGGTTATATTTGACACTCAAACAAAATTTATTATTTTTGGTAATGAATGAATAAACTCTTAAATGGAACGAAGCAATCACTCGAAAAGAAACACAATAATTTTATGAGCATATTGAACTATTAAGGGCAGCTTTATAATACGTGCAAACTTCGTTTTAAGATATGAACCAATAGTATAGTTTATATTGTCTAGACAAGTGGTAAAAATATATGAGGATTTAAACTGCACTTAACAGTTAAATTGATTTAACAATTAGGAATTCATTGAGAGCTATAAATGCAAAACCGCTTCAATCATTTGTACACGTAAATCGATGGACGATTTAGCAAAACTCACCTAAGGCCTTCATTAACTTCGGTATCACTGAAGAAGTTCACGGTGGTGGGATTGGAGACAGGGAGCGACTGTGCAATGCGTTGCTCGGATCCAGCACGGTCCGATTGGCTCGATACCGAACTTGTCGACGACTTTCTCTGATGCTTCTTCTTAGAGCTCACTTTCCTCGTTTTCTTCTTTTTCTTTCCATTCTGCTTTAAATCGTCTGTCAACGATGCGTCTATGGGTCTAAAATCGTTATGCGCGCTGATCTTGTGTACGGCCTTCTTAGCCTCGCTTTCGTTCGCTCCCAGTTGCATCGCTGCAAAGGTCTTCGGCCCGTCAGTCCAATCGGCACCTTCATCTAAACCTTCCATTTCGAACAGGGCCTCATTATCGTTATTCAAATTGTCTTCTTTAGCCGATGGTTTTTTTAATTTACTCAAGTCAGGTTTCTGCATAGTTTTTCCGTCAGCTGTATACCTACGTGATAAATTAAAGAAGAATAAAGTAAAAGAAAAGTAGATACAACATACTGATTGTTTGCTTAAAATAAAAAACAGTGGTGTTTAATATTATCAAAACACTGAAGCCATTATCGTGGTTAACCAACGTGAATAATGTAAATTTTGTAGTGAAGTTCGCTTTCGAATTATAACGCAGTCATAAATATGAAATTACTATTTGTTAAGAGATATTACTTTATACATTCGATTTATAACCAAAGAACCATGGAGTTATAATGGTAATAAAATATTTATAGCATTGGGGCGCTATAATAACTATAATGATCACTGACATCTGCTGCTTCCAAGCATTTATTCAAGAAAGAAAGAAAAGTAAGCGCTCGAACTACTCAGAAGACTAAATTACGATGATCTCCTCTGAGAAAAGAGCCACAAGAAAATAGATGAAGCTAAATTTGGCTTTTAAAAAGGCGACTATTATCTTTTTTTTTTTTGGTGTCGGGGAAAAACCTCTCTTGACGGGTTCCCCCGGCCCGGGGGGGGGGGACCGAAGGATATGTGGGACTCCAGGAAAGATGTTTGGCCATCCGACTACCCACTAAAAAACCCCGCTGTTCTCCTATCGCCTACGCCCGGGCCCACGGATATATGGCCTGCCGATCTCGTGGCCCGGGCCGGCGCCGGCCCGCCCTTTGTCTTGAAGCGGGCCCCTTCTAAAGTGTTGGCGCCAGGGGGTCAGGATTTCGTCCCCCCGGCGCTCTCCTAACAACTCTAGGAGTTGAGGGGGGCCGCGGAACAGCACGCAGCCCTCACCCTCGCGGCAATGGTGCGGGCGGTGGATCCGGTGGATCCGGGCGGCCCCTCAGGGGAGGATCGGAGGCCGGAGATCGTTATTTGACCTCCGGCGCCGCCGACGTGAGGCGACTATTATCTGACCCAAGTCTTCCCATCCCGAGTCGTGGTGTCTATTTATTTATTATTTCAAAAAGTGTCTTTGCAAAATGTATTTATTTACAAAGTATATGAGTAGCATACTTATATACTAGTAGGTAGCTGGTAGCTCAGTGATATTCCACTCGAAGACCAATCGAGAGGGTTCGGATTCGAATCCCACGGTGGCCATGCACCGCTTAGGCAATTTTTCTCGCCTAATGTGCATATTATAAACATAATTGCCATGTACCGACGGTGAAGAAAAACATCGTGATGAAACGAAGATCTCCTCATCATCCTCTGTGAAAATAGTATTCCACAAAACACTCCTAGCGGTAGAAGACTTATTCCTATTTTACCGGCGTCGCTACAACCTGCGTAGGCACTTATCAAGTGGGTAACTACACCATCGATAAGTTCTTTGAGCCTAACTATAGCCCATATTATATTATCACCCATAAAAGAGCCGCTCTGCTGTTTTGCTTAGGACTAGAAGTCGTTGTGTGACTTGTAACGGTATATTAATGTAATTTATGATTTTAAATGATTATGTAACAGTACGAACCTCCTTTTGGTGTAGTCAGACGCTTGTCCATGGTCGGGCTCGACCGCGGAGAGGGAGTTCCGTCTGCGAGGTTCATAAAGCTCTTCGAAGTGTGCCGCGGGGATCGGCGAAGTAGCCAGATGGGCCGCGCACTCCGCCTCATCCTCGCCCACTTCCTCCACAAAGAACGCCTCTCCAGACTCACCGAGTTTCATGTGAATGTTAAGAGGCTCGCCATTTAGCTCCAGGTCTACCTGTAAATCGAAATAATACTGTAAAACAAGCTAAACGCATTTGCGATCAAACTTTGTGTTTTATTCAATAGAAATTTTCTTATAATGCTGCAAACAATTTTTCATTTGTTTACTCTCACTGACTACCGACAATGGACATTTTAATGCTTTCTTTTGTATAGTGAAAAAAGCAGGTGGCTGACTGAAGAACAATTGGCGTGCCAAATTTTGTACTACATTCACGTATAGTCTGGTATCCTACACTGGCTCACTTCCAAAATTAATTCGCTGTAAATAAGACGCATATTTCTCATCTCCATTTGGCATTGTATCTCTAAAAACTAGTGTATGTACCTAAATATCATTTCTGAAATAAATAAGTCGCTCACTGTTGAGCGAAATTTAGTAGTATGAAAGTAATAAAAATATATTTTCATCATTCTAGTTCATTCGAATACATTAATTGAATAATAATATTAATGTCTGCCTCAGACAGAACGGAACGTCTTAAAAAAGGAAGTAACACCTACAAACGGCTAATCCATTTACTCATCCACATAGGATACCAATATACTCTATATTGTTCAAAACGGTTATAAATTCCGGAACATTCTGAACTAGCAAGTCTCCCACGACGAGCTAAGGAGAATGCAGTACGCTGGCCGAACCCCGCGCCGTTTTCACGACAGCCAATATAATAATGTACATCCGTCGACGCGCTATAAGTATTAATTTGCGAATGGATTTGTAATAACTAAAGCGGACTGAAATGTTATGAAGTAACGCGATAACGGACATCATTTATTTCACTGTATGACATGCCATCGCTGCCAGTCAATTAATTCATTTTAGGAGTATTGGTTAAAATTATGACATTTATATTTTTACTGACTCAAACTCAATTTTTTATTATCTAAAAATCGCTAACACTAAAAATCGCTCTCACGGATATGTGGCCTATTGACCTCGTGGCCCGGGGTGACACCTATTGTGTCGGGGCGGGCCTCTTCTATAATGTTGGCGCCAGGGACTCAGGATTTCGTTTCCCCGACGCTCTCCATTATCAACTCGAGGAGTTGAGGAGGGGCCACGGATCAGCACACGGCCCTTACCCTCGCGGCAATGGATCATCGGCGGATCATCCTTTCTACGACGGCCGGAGGTCGTTGGACGCCCTCCGGGGCCGACGACGTGGCCACGACGTGACAGCGGTCCATCCCGGTTCGCTCCTAACCATGGACAGAATCAGGGCCGGGAACGATAAGTTTTTTAAAATTCGGCCACGGCGCCCTTCGCGCCACTCAGGGGTCACGGCGACAGTGTGGGTCACCGTGTCCTCCTCGTCGCCCGCACCGCAATGATGGCACCCTGACGTCGTCTCCCGCCCTATGCGACACAATGACCTCCCGAAGCAACCGTGCCCCGAGAGGACCTGCGTCAGGCGGAAGGTCTTATTTAAATTATGTAAATTTCTTATTTTCTTTTTCAATTTTATAAAAAGCTTAAGCTCAGAATACATAGGAAAGAAGAGAATAAATAAATTCTTACACAAATAAATCAAGACGGTCTAATAGCTGATACTGACATAAATACTGTAGTATTTAAGAATGTACAGTTTATTGGAATTTAGAAACTTATTTACAAATAACTCGCTAATTTAGGTGAAGAGGTTATAACGTCGTTTATATCGATTGGTTGAGAGTTATAAGTAAACATTTTAATTACATTCACAACAACAACAAATTATAAAACGCATCGATCGTATAAAACGTGACTGCGAAGTTTCAGGTTAAACTGATAACACCCCAGTCTTAGCTAACCATAGTAACACGTAAGGTCAATAGTTATGTTTCTAGTTAGCAAAAATGCTTCTTCTTCCGCGTGCCAGTATTGTACAATATTTAACAATACATGAAAATTCAAATTAGACGTGAACAAACACCCGTGAATGGAAGTTGGAAAATTTTATAACGTCTCGAATATCTTTATTTCCATTACAGTTAAAGTTTATACAAGTGACATCTATAAAATAAAGAATTTATGTCATGAAAACATACAGGTGTTCAAAATATATGGTAGAGAGATCAGGTTATAAAAAGAGCAACGACAAACAAAGAAATTACAAGTCTTTAACGCTATTATTTATGTAATGTACATATGTAGGTATAATTTATAATGACGCTAAATGCAATAATAAAAAAATCCCAGATAACAATATTCTCAAATACAAAAAACTACTAAATATAAAGTAGCTACCTTTTCATGGCTACCCGCATGATATTGGGAAAATTAAGGAAATATCGTCGTGGCAGTATACGTGTTCAGATTTTGAAATTAATACTTGGATCGAATTTAATCAGGTACGGCAGCAATGTTGTAGAACATTGGAAAACTAAACTACAGGTCGTAGGTTCGAATTCTGAGTTGGTTTGCACGGCTTAGGTAGTTTTTTTTTTCAGATATTGAAATATTGCCTATTAAGTACAGTGAAGAAGTGAATTGTGAGGAAATCTGTATATCGAGATCACAGATGTATGTAATCTGGTAATCTGCCTTGGATAAACGTGGCTAGTATACTCCCCTTTAATGAGAGGCAACGTTCCTGAGGGAACGGTAAATTTGGCAATTTCGACACCACCAACAACTTACCACTTTGAATCTGGAACGAAGAACTCCCAGCTTCCCAAAGCGCACGTGGAACGGCGAGCAAGTGAAACTGCCATCGGGTTGTTCCACCACAACCACGTCGATAGCGCCCGTCAGCGTGGCAGCATTGATCTCGTTGTAGAACTCACGAAAGTTTGCAATAAACTTGCCAATATAGTTCATAGAATACATTTTGGTTCAGTTTTCTCTCACTTTATGGTCAAATTTAATTTCACAGTTCATATATATCTTCAGATAGCATTAGTATTTTAATACTTGTGACGTTCTAAGGATTACCCCATCTTTAAAGGGGGTATCAAGAAATAATCTTCAATCCTGGAACAATAAACATTATTTAAATTATGATGTGTAAAAATGGCAGGAAGAATCTTTTCGACTATCGTTATAATAAGATACTTGATAAGAAAATAGAATAATTTAGAATTTTCAATACCATTAAGAACATTTGAATGACTCGTGTAACTTACTTCAAAGAATAATCAAATTTTATTACAAGTAGTTATGATGTGATTATTATTATATGCTTATTATTGTGGAATTATAATAAAAACTACTTCATTCCCATAAACTCTTTCATCTGTTTGAAAATTCCAACGTTAGGTAATCAGATACACCCGAGTATAGATGCAGACAGCGTAATACCTTTTAACAATTCAACTTTCTAGAATTTAAGAATCACTAGTTGATCCGATAAACATTGCCAAAATAGACGTAGTGGACTGAATTCTATCTAATCATTCTCGAATCCACTTGAACACAAAAAAATTTCAACATAATCGATCCAGACGTTTAGTAGGAGTTCAGTCACATACACACACACGCACATATTATATATACATATTAACGTATGATATATAGTCGAAGGTTTTTTTATTGCTGAGGAAAATTAGATAGGCTAACGGCCCACTAGATAGTAAGCAGTTACCGTCGCACTAATGCCAGAACACAACACAAGGTTATTATGGCGGCATATTTATAGATCAAGGATGGTTGCCTTTTAGGCAGGCTTGGGGCCCTACCACGCAGGTAGGGTTGTTTTGTCGCCTTTTACGACAGGCCGAACCCAGCCACAGGGGTTACTCCGCCCATGCACGGAGAAAAAATGTAAATTCATAAATGTGTCGAGATATCTGTAAACGTTGTACTGTTACCTATATGTATATATTATTACAATGTTAGCTTTGGTTGCGGATGCAAGATGTTGCATAATATTACATAGTCCGAAATGAAGTCATAAAACACATCTGTCGATAACTAAAGGGTCAATGACCACTCCTATTTATGATCAATGAAGTTTAATATAGTTGCAACTTGATGATTACAGTTGCAATTGAACCACAAACTGATGTGAATTTAGCTAACCTAAAATGAAAATATGAACACGACAAAAAGTATATACGTTAGTAAAAGTGTACACGAGTGCGAAGCGTGACAGTCGACATGAGCGTTGACGACACGGAGACTCTGCCCCTTACAGTGACTAATTCGTAAGAATAGCAATGAATAGGAAATCGTTTTGCGCTTTTGCGCGTCAACGGAAAAGTATGATGCGTGGGGAATGTTACGCTACGTGACGAAGATGATTGCGATTCGCTGAACAACGTTCGTTTCGTCAGATTACAAAACTTTCGCGACTGCATTTAATACCTTCCTATTCCGAAAATATCAAATGAATATAGAGTGATCAATATCTAACGCAATATTAGCATTTTTAATTATGTAGACGAAGATTGCATAGCTTTGACGACCTGCTGGCATAACGGCTAACACACAACGCTAAGTCCAGCGTCTGGGTGTTTATGTATGATATATATTTATTTACAAAATAAAAATATATAATGTACCATATCAGTTGTCCAATACCAAACCCATAACACAAGTGATATTCAACTTAGTTTGGGACTAGATGGCGTTGTGTGAAATGTCCCAATATATTTATTTATTTAATCTTACAGAACAATAGTATGAATATTATCCCATCAACAAAGAGGCCAATCAAATATTTTGATAAGATTATCGAATCAAACTGTAAATACAACTGCATGTATGGTATTTAACGTAATTTAATTAGTATAAATAGAGCGTCTATATCATCCATGTTAATATTATAAACGTGAAAGTAATTCTGGCTCTTACGTTTTCACGCCTAAACCACTGAACCAATATTGATAAATTTCGGTATAGAGATGGATTGGACCTTGGAGAAGGACATGCACTACTTTTTGTAGCGAAAATGTAATTAAGATTTGTTTTTTTTTTTATTTATATGGCAGAACGAACGGAATCCTTCTGAAAGAAAGGAACCCCAGAATGGAACCCCTCTTTCCATCTCAAGCAGTATTGGGATCGTTGCAGACGACATCACGAATAATGTGCAGTTTAGGGGCCAATTGGAGGACAAAGCTAAGCTTGCCTCCAAAAAGCAACCGGTCCAAGCAGTATTTCAGTCCAAGGAAACGGCTTGTGCTATACAGTCAGTTAATAATACACAGGTCAGACCGCATATGGAGTACTGCTCACAATTATGGGCTGGAACATCCACCTGTCAGTACAATCCCCTAGACTCCATCCAAGGGCGCAAAGTTCGTGTTGTCGACGATACCATACTCACATATACGCTTGGACTTCGGATAGACTTTGAGTCTCTGCGTATTCTACCATATGTACAACGGGGAGTGTTCTGAGGAGCTATTTAGAATGGTGCCCTCGTCGTCTTTCTAGCACCACACTGCCCGCCATCGGTTGCGTGTTCATCCCCATTGCTTGGAGCTCTTCTTTCTTGTGCGAAACAGTTCTCTAGAACGTTCATGTTGCGTACTCTCAGGATTTGGAATGAGCTCCCGGCTGAGGTTTCTTAGCGCGGTACGATATGGGCTACTTCAAAAAAAGCGTTATAAATATATTTCTTCGAGGCCGGCAGCGCGATAGTAATGTCTCTGGTGTTGCAAATGTCCATAGGTGACAGTAACCACCTGCCAGAGTGGGCCGTTTGCCCGTCTGCTGAACACTAGCTATAAAAAAAGAACTACGTTTGCCAGGTTAGCTAGTACAATATACATTAGCAATAAATTTCTTACAAAATATATTGCTTTAATAATAAGTCCCATAATATTGATTAAGTTCGTTGACTCTTATTTTGGACAAATTTAATTAAGTTATATATTTCTAATTTTAAGACTGCTATTATGATGCAGCCAGTTAGCGTGTTTGAATAAATTTTACGTGAGAGGAGACTCGCCTTGAAAATGTGAAGAAACGTGTATAAATTAAAATGTTTATTCTTATATTTTTGTCTAAATAACATATATTATCTGTTTTATTTCATTCGCACGTATTTCACTTGTTATCTAAAATGGGCTTTAACGGAGAGAGCATGAGGGACGAGCTCGGTGGCATTCGTCCAAGGAAACCTGAGTGACGAGCGACAGTTCCTATTTTAAGTCATGAGTTTCAAGTTCATTATACACAAACATATATTACCATAATTAAATATAGTTTCTTTGAAGTTAATACATTTTAATAAAAAGAATAGTAACAATATATGAACAGTCCATAAATAATTTAATGCTCAGTTTACGCATGCGGATGAATGGTATGATTGCTTACATTTCTAGAAACAACCTACCATTTAAGACGTAACTAGTTCATCTTATAATAATGCAGTATTGTGTTAAGTATTATTATTTATTTGAAGAAGTACGTATATTTAAAAATTATTAAATAGATCTGGTAGAATCGCGATCTCGCTTAAGTAAACAGTTCATATCTTGTTTGTAGATTGACTTATATCGGAAAATTAGTGAACGAATTAGAAATAAAATTAGAAATAAACGACTTTATTATTTCTAAAATAAAATAAACGACTGAAATATAGTAACAATTTTTTTTTACATTAGCAATTGATTTGTTTTGTATCTTATCGTATTCAAAACGAAAAATATAAATTTCCACCAAGTCATACACAGATACCGGTCAGAGTCTGTATATTAATGTATAAAATATAATTATTAACAAAAGTAAAAAAAGTAGTATCTCAGTTGCCTAGTACACAAAACACAAGCATTCTAGCTGTGTGGATTGACATAGTACATTTACATTACATTATATCATTATAGTATATATCAATTAATTATAGACGGAAATAATGATTCTTTAATTACAGACGCTTCATACGGCTTGATCATAAAACGTTTTCATTTAAATCGAATACGAGCCACACCACTACTTGCACGCGAACGTTTTGAGCCATGTAACCGAAATCCACGATTCGTCTCGAACCGTGATAAAACAGCGGCCTAAATTTATTGGGTTGTGGCCAACCACTGCTATCACGACTTCCGTGATTATTGTAAAATTGGAGACATACTTTGTTGTTATGTATTCTTTAAAACACATTTTAAAATCATATTTATTAATCGAAAACCTAGTGATGACCGTCCTCCCCTGGTAGCTGGTATACCTGTCGTGAATTCTAGATAGTCTAGAAGTGACAAAATATCATCAATAAGCTATTAAACTCTTGCACATACTTATATTCGATCAGTGTATATCGCTAAAATGATCATAGCGACACGTCCATGTAATAACTACTTTAAAATATTTGTCACATTTATGACATTATGGAATTGCAAACAACAACAAACAAAATATTGTGCAGAGACGAAAAATGGAATATCAATCAAAAAGGTGCACAAAAGTTCCCTCGGTGACAACATTGAGGTGATAACTTGAGCTGCAAATTGAGACCTAAGCAACAACAATGAAAGGCTTGCAAAAAGATAAAGGAGACGCTTAGCTACATAATCGTGACAATCAATCCGCATTCCCTATTAACTTTACTCTTAGATCTTAGTTTAGACATATAGGTAAATAACATTGCCTGAACTTGGCAGGCTATTGAATTGTAACATTAATTATAAAAAATAAAGTTTATTCTATTCTATTCTATTCAATCTGCATATACTCTCTAGATTAATTAAATAATCAGTTAAATACGTAATCCAGATTACTAGAAAAACTAGATATTAAAAAATAACGATACAGTCTGATAAAGAAAATATACTTTAAAACAAAGAGTTAGGAGTCATGAGCAAAGCTAAATTAACATATACTCGTAATATAATAAAGAAACCCTATCTGGAAGTGATCTGCACCCTTGTGGCATAGGTCTCCACGTGCTTGGTCTGATGCAACACATGTCCTCTCAACGTGATACGGTTTATATTCATGACTAGATAAATTATATAGATAAAGTGTTAACACTATCTGTGCTTCTCTATATTTTAATACACATTTCACCGAGTAATATTGTTTTTTTATTTATATTCACAAGGACTCTAAACAGGCGCTTGCTAGGAGTCACAGTCAAGAAGGCGTATCGTATTTAGGGCACTGGATAAATGCTGCCATCTAACGCAGTAACAGCTTTTGGGAAAATTTATAGCCGGGGGTGATCTAGAAACGATTAATTACGTTTATGGTTTATTTTGTAACCTTTTTCACGAAAATTGCGCCGACGAAGAAGTATGAATGGCACAGTTAATGTTTATATGGAGGAGAAGTGCAGAAAGCTATTTTTTGTCTAAAATCCATAAGAAATACATTAAATTAATTAAAATAAACATTACACACACTACTGCTCAAATGATATACGACATACACACACATACATACCTTACTTACGCTTTTGTTTTTTTATAAGTTTATGGCCTGGTAGAGACCAGTAAGGTTAATTTTACAATAATATTATATTTATTAATAATGTTATACAATTATTTATAATATATATTTAGTAAATTAACAATAATTGTCTCTATGCTTAGTGATTATATTCTCTTTGATCTTATTGAATGTCAACATTGACATTAACAACTTTAAAAAGGAATGAAACTTGTTTTAATTTATAATTTGTGTAATGTATTTTGCTCAAGTGTAACATGGTTTTTAAGTAGTAATCTGAATTGATTTACCCTTGCCTATTTGTGAGAAAAGTTTACAAAATGCGAATATGACCTCTGGGTAACCACTAGTACAAGGAAATATGCGTGAGAATACATTATCACTTTAACCAGAGTGATATGTGTAATAATTTGCATATACGGGCATTTTAATTTGATTTTATTTGGACATAAATTTTCAGGCAATTCATAAAAAATCAAAATTTCTGATAATTATTAAAAACTACGCACGACCAAATTTTTAATTGATCATTGAGAATGCGAAACGGAAATAATTGAGTTGATAAAATAGATAACAAAGAACAATGGAAAAACTTTTGCTATTATTATAATAAAGAACGTCATACTTGATAATAATGCGAAATTCATGTGATTGTCGATAATTGAATTATCGATATGCGTCATTTAGTATATGTGTATATTAATTGACCATTGCGACATTATATTACATAACACATTTGCGGGATAAAGTAGGTAATCATAAGTAAGAAGACGTTTACAAGTACTTTCAACACTAGCTGTAACAACACCTGTGTAACAAGGTATACTGTAACATAATTATAATAACAACTCAAAACTCGGGTCTCTTCCTAGAGGGAACAGGCAGTAAACCGCCACGCTTGTTCAAGGCTGATTGGCGGGTGTCACAAACGCGTGATCGGTATGCAGGTTTAGGTTTTCCTTTGCTGTCGGTACATGGAAATTATTTTATAATATGCACATTAGGTGAATGCCACCGCGGGATTCGAACCCGGAATCTAAACATGGATGGTCTCCGAGTGTAATACCACTGAGCCACCAGACGACGAATATATTAAAACAAATCCAGAATTGTGGGAAAATTGTAATATGAAGTAAACTGATAATGAAGTCTTATCTATATGGTAGGGGGGCATCAATCCCGTCTGGATGGCGACCACTTTTGATCTTAAGTATGTCGTCATAATAATTATGTGTTGTGTTCCGGCGGCATTAGTGACCCAAGTACCTGTACCCTTATGGGACAGCAGCGTGTTCGCGATGTCACTGGTGTTGCGAACACCCATAGGCGACGGTAACTGCAAAATTCTAAGTGGGCTGTTAGCCTGTCTTCTGTCCTACAACAATTAAAAAATTCAGCAATTAGGACATAATTTGGAATAAAAATTGCATTTGTAATGATTAATACAAAATATAAGTTTTATCACATCCGTTCCATTTAATGAATCATGCAAAATCACTATAATATGATGTACACGTAATTATTTATATTTAATAATAGGAACTTCCCTATACATAATTTTTATTGCCATAATACACAGGGCTTTTTTCATCTAATCTGGTCATGGTGGACCAGCAGCGCCAAATTTAATCAAGGTGAACCTTGATGGAGAAAGAACGAAATTAACAACATGCCAGATAGATTTAACTTCTCATAGAGACATGATCAACAAATATTAATTTAATTAATTGTATTAACATCATTATTATTTAAAAGGATGGTATTCTGACAAGATATGAATAAAATCTTTTGTATTAAAAAGCGGATTTAATTCCGACGTGTAAGTAATGTTGGTAAATATTATTAAATTTTATATGAATTAATCTACGTAAAACTTCTCCCAAAATTAACAAAAAGTTCTTAGCGCTAATCGTGAAAAATTTTAAATTATTTGACAAACAAAGATCATTAGAAAAGAAAAAAAATTAAATAAAATGTTATATTGCGACCAGATTCAATTAGATTAGAATTGAAAAAAAAATATTTTCTTACTTTGACTTCAATAATTTTTACCGATACATACGTCATACTTATTCCTACTCCAAATCCTCGATTTATTCATCACGTAGTAGTAATGACATAAACCCCCTGTTAATATACTCTCTGAAACCATAAATGTTATTGAAAATGATGATACGACTTTTACATACCAAGAAACCAAGTAACCTTTATCTAAATAGGTAAACATCTGAACACGTCATTGTTTATGTACGAATAGACGAAAACATTGTCTAATCTAATAATAAATAACGCTGCTTGCACCATACTTAAAATCTACATGAAAAATATCAAAACGGAGATTGAAGAATTTTCATTTAGGCACAAATATACACTCTTCAATTGAAAAAATAAAATTGACTAAAGTCAATATATATAATAATATTAATGAAGATTTATTTTAATTACAATCTAATTTATAAGAATTTTAATAAAGCCTAATAATATATAGTTTTCAACACAATTGAAACAAATGGTATTATTATTAAAAATATAAACAGCTTTAGCATTAAAATTTCATCGGGAACGGGTTATATTATTATTGTTCCATCGAAAGAAATGAAATGACAAAGAACTTTGTGCAATATGACTGAGAAAATTAATATGTTTTATTCACCTTAGTAAACAAACGAACTTTTGTTTCACAAAATAGTATAAAATACACGGACAACTTTATATCACTAAATAATTCGCGGAATCAAAATATTAGGGCAACGATAAATAACAAACACCGAAGTATGATTTCGACACATGTGCAACGAGTCGACTCAAGCGACACACTGCCGTGAACAGTGGTTGAACTGGTTGATGGTTGTTCGCGTACAGAACACCCGAGTACGTAGACGACGTAGACGTACGAATACGAATTATTGAGCAGCTGTGAGTGGCTGGTTTGGGTGGACCGATACGCGAAACACCACCGGCCGACCATGGGCTGACGTCGGGTGACGTAGCTGACAACAGAACAGCGATACGCACGAACACGCTATATTCATAAGCGATACACATACCGAGTATTTATAATACGATCCCCTAAAAACGAAGTGGTGCCTCAGAATTGTAAACAGCAGTACTTAGTACAGTAATAACAATTTTTAATACCTAAAATTAATAATAGTAAATAATAAGTCTTCTTTGATTTCTGACCTTTGAATTATTTTATTTATTAAACGTATTTAAATTATACATAATATATTTTATGTCAATAAATTTAAAAATAATGTTTAATAAAAAAATACATCATGTTCCTTATAATTTTTGATAATATATGGCAACAGTTATTATGCCTTCTTATTACTGAAGACAATCAAAAGATAAGACATTGATAGACAAGCCACATATAACTACATAGATATATGAACAACCCAAACATAAAAATATAAACGTACTTTCATTCAAAACTACAGGTGTCTGTCTACCTGTAAAGATTAGAAGGATTGTAAAGTCAAAGCTCCTGACAAAGGGCGACATTTGACCCTTCAAGTCGGATGTCTACCATAAAAAATTATGTACAACGACTTTGCAGAACACATCATTATTTACAAAAAATGTCGCGACAGCATAATTCTAAATATTATAGTTATGCCACAATAAGTGTTCTTTTATTTTAAAAATTTAATTGAAATACTACTGCTAGAAAAGGCTCTTTATTTGATCTTGGTATTAATCCTTATCAAATTAAATTACTTCATATTCAAGACTGCTTCAATACCTTTATATAACTTTTTGAATTATTCAATTCGGACATTCCATTCGAAAGATATCACGAGTTTAAAAATGTAATGTATATTAGAAAAAACGTTTCACATCTTCGTGACGCTAATTTGCGTTTCATCCGTAACGTGACGCTAATTTCTGTTTCATCCGTAAAAATTTTACCCAAATGCGGCCAAAGAAGTTTCACTTCAAAAAGAATAAAATAATACTGCAACACTAAACTGAGAGGGTTATATTTAGCAAAAACATATTATACATTTGACAAGGTTTACCTTGCAAGATACTTAGCAAATATTACGTTACTACTGAAATAATAAATATTGCTGGTCACACCTGTATCCTTGATCGTGTTATTTGCAAACAAACGTATTTAAATTAGCTTTTCACTTCCAGTAGGCCCCTGCCTGTTCTCACACTCCTCAGAATAACACCTCAAATCACACTTGATCACAATGAAGAGTAATCCTAAGTAACTGTCATCTTTTCAGAGGATAAATGATAATGTCTATTGTTACATAACGAAATAATTTTAAGATGACTGGTTAAAACTGTCAGAAAAAATCAGTTATAAAACATTCAAACCGTTTAAAAATAAATTGTTGATCAAAATACCTAAGAACAAGTTTTGCCATTTACAACAAAGCATGGTCAATACGAAAAGGATGGAAGGATCCGATTGAACCACCAGCATGATCTTATTTGTTATTGTTAAATTTCCAATGAAATTATATAAAACGCAGTTTCCATGACGTCATAATTCAAGAAAATTTGAATAAAATTATCAATAAATTCCATTTAAATACCGCTTGTTTATGCAAACTACGTATTACTTATATACAATTTTAATGACTAGTGACAGTTTTTATTTAGTCGGTTTGACCTACTCAGTGTTCGGTACATTGAATGGGGCGATGCGATGGCGTGGTATGGCGTGATGCAGCACCACGCACATTGCGAAAGTTTAATTTGTGCTTGAGGTAAATTCATTGCAAAACGATTTCAATGTTGGAAAGAGTTGTGTCGTGCAATATTGAGTTCTATTCCGAAAAAAATACTGATCAAGTTTAATTAAATCTTTCTTGTCTTTAATCATAAAATATGATGAATGAATTCTGCAATTGGAAATGAAATGAAGTTGATAGAAACAGATAAATGTGTGCAGTTTTATCACTTTCTAGATCAACTCTATTAAAACATAAATTAGCGTGGGACGATTATATTTGTTATTGCTTTGATACAGGAGACACACTGATAGCCCACTTAAACAGTGAGCAGTTACCGTTACCCATTGGATTTTTGCGAACTGAACCTTATACCGGAACACAAGATCATTATGGCATGGCGGCATATTAAGCGACCAGAGGTGACTGCCATTCAGACGGGCTTGGGGCCCTATACCACCTAGCAAAGTATATGATATTTTTCTATGCTAATTTATTTACTATACCTACAACTTATAAATTTTCTCTTTAACTTCTTTAAAAGTAATTAGTTTTTAAATTTTGGATCGTCGATATCACATTTACTCGTTGCATGAAAGCAATAGGAAATTTGAACGAGCAATTTAAAATGAGCTAAAATTTAAAATAATTAGTCACGGCACCGAAAAGAGTACCTTCTAATTTGTAGAATTTCACTGATTTTAATACTACAGCTATTATTAGTACACTAGACAAGTACAAACAGTATATTTATTATGCCTAACAATGTTGTTTACTACGAATTTATGACTTTTAGTCATAGTCTTTATGTATATTTTAATTAACATTTCCCGCAACATATACACACGATTTGGTTTTATATCTAATAATTAAAATATTGCGATATGTTTTTTTTAGTAAGCGCATGTTTACAGTACGATATGAGTAAGAATCAAGTAACTAAAAAAAACTAGACTTCATGGCATACAGTGTCAAATTTTTCTATCCGGTATAATAAATAAAAGATAATAGTATATAATAATAAAAATAGTTTAACTTTCAACCTATTACTTCAATGTAGAGTTTTTTTTATAATCTATTTCTTCTGAGTCCGTATCATGTCGTCTCGTTTTTTTATTTCTATTGTATATTATTTCGAAAGGGTTTCAATTAGGTTATCTCTAATGTTAGTGTAATATGTAGGTATTTATTATTATATGTAGAAGGCAATTGTTAAGACGAAGTATGTAAGTATGGGTTTGCTTTTGTAGTTATTTATTTAATTGCTACGTACAGTCGTTGAAGGAAAAGATTGTAAGGATACGTGCATAGCGAAATCACTGGTATGTAGATATTACCCACCAATCTGCCTGGGACAAGCGGGACGGGTATATTGTTCGTGCCCTCTAGGAGGCCAAAAAAGCCCCGAACCCAGCAATGTTTAACTTGAGAATAAACAACATTTTAAACATTTATACATTATTAAGAAACACCCATAAAATTGTAATTGAATTCTATGAAACGTAACAAAATACAGCCACCTTATAAGTCTAGGAATGGGTGTGTCGTGACGTGTGTTTACGAACGACGACGGCGATGGCGCCGCAGCGTGGCTGTTGCGTTATTTAAAAATTCAAGGCTAAACGTATATTGACAATTCACAAAACACCGAAACTACACAGGTTAACTTCTTTTTGCATATGTTGCGGCGAATGACGCGGAGGGACTGCGTTGGTAACTCCCGTATCCGCGGCCATCGATCGTAGTCCGCGGCAGCCTTTGTTCGTGACATTGCGGGCAATATACAGGTATGTCGCCTCCGCCGGTATGTCAACGTGTTAGGGCAACCCCATCTATATACTTTTATCAGACATTTGGATTACGATCGGGATTCAATCCTAAGATGATGATGATGACATGACACTTAATCTTGCAAATAATAAGGCTTTTTTGTGCATAAATAACAAGAGAGAGGGATATATATATATATATATATATATATATATATATATATATATATATATATATATATATATATATATATATATATATATATATATATCGGCATCGTGCATAGAAACCTTCTGTTGTGTTCCGGTATTAGTGACCCAGGTTTCAATGCCCCTAAGCGGGCGGCAGTGTGTTTGTGGTGCCCTTAGCGTCGTAAACACCTATAGGCGACGGTAACTGCTTACTATTAAATGAACCGTCAGCTTATCTGCTGGTTCACAACAATAAAAAATAGGCGAATAGTTTCTTAATAGTACCTTGTACCCAAAATAACAAAAGTTACCATGAACTCATGCAACTGATAAATGATCATGAAATTAATAATTTGCAGCAAACAAGTATGTTGCAGGTTACTTGCCCGTGTTAAATTAAAGTTCTGGTATTGACATTTCTTAAATTTCTGATGTCATTTTTAAATAACCTAAATGTAGGTAGGTTTCCTTAACATAAACTAACCGGAAGTTTGTAAATGTTTAAAAACGCAATAACCAAAATTAATACAAAATACTTATAGAAATAATATAATAATTAATGCCTAAATAATTTTATGTCCACATTTTTAATTTAATATTATAATAACATAGTTTTGCCATAGATATTAACTAGCGGAATCGTTTCCGTTTCTGTAAAAAATACACACATCAAAAAAGTCTAAGCAACATGTACTAATTTAAATTTTAGGATGGTGGATGAGCCGTTGATGGATGGACTTCCTGAATGCACCTGAGCCTTTCAGTATTTCCGGGCCGACGGTACACTCGCACCCTTCTTGTATCAAGCCTAAACCCGAATCGCGACTCATCGGAAAACATAATTTTATCCCATTGTTCCTGGGTCCATGTTCTGCGTTCTCTACACTATTCATTTCGACGCGAGCGCGATTCCCGTGACGTTTGGTGGGCACCTAATTGGGCGTCGAGCTCGTAGGCCGTACTCATGCAGTCGATTTCGCAGTTTGGGGACTTACATCAACACCACTTGAATTTTGTAGCCTCAAACTTATCTCTCGAGCGGTTAACATCGGCTGGCGTCTTACAGTCAGTTGTATGTACCGGTCTTGCCGAGTGGTTGTACTCCTTTAACGGACTGGATGCTGTTCAGCGGGTTCCCTTGTATTATTGTAGCGCTGCCAAAGACGACAAATAACACTTCTACGAATGCCAAAATGCCGAGATACCTGAGATTGATTACTTCCTGCTTGCAACATCCCTACAGCTCTTTGCATTTCATTTGCCGTCAAATAACGTCCCTCCATGACGTAAAGAATATCTAACAATTCAATTTTGTCGCTAACTTTATTAAATGATTGGTAAAATTATAAAATCAAGACAAAACGTAGCAATAAAAACGCACTTAAATTCAAACCAATTCCCTTTCATTTAATTTTATGAAAAAAAAACAAAACATAATCGAAATTTTTTTTACAACCAGCCAGTATGTCATCAATAACAAAAAAGTTTACATACCTACGCACTTTGAGTGAGTAAAGACTTAGAAATTAATTAGTATAAATGGTAAATTTGTAATATCATGCATGTTGCTTAGACTTTTTTGATGTGTATATTTTGGTAGATATTTAATTTTGGTTATTCGCAAGTAATGGCAGGAGGGGAGACACCTGTCGACGAGATATAAAAAAAAGCGACAGAATGTTATAAAAGACGGTGTAATACTAAAAAATGGACAGTGTAAGAAATATAATTGATAAGTGAAGTTGAAATATATTCATGGTGATTAACGTTCACGTTAGTTTTATTTTATAACTCTTATACCTGCAACAGATATTTTTTAATGTTCTTTTAGTTTTATCTTTTCTTATTTATTACATCCCTTGGCAACTTGCACTTCTGAACTCTAGTATTTTATGCCCAGAAGTAACATTTATGCGAAACATTATGCATATTTTGAATATGGACCACAACACCTTTATCTTTAAATACATCTATTTCTACGAACCGGAAAATAAATTGCGTCGTATTAGCATTATCACAACGACCTTCTAATAATGCGCGTGGTCTTAGCATACGCCTACAAAAATGTTTTGCGAATATTATCTATCAGGCATCGTATGATATTTAAATTCCTACTCCCGGTTGATACCGTAACCATTATATAACTGATATAACTATCTAATATTATTATTGCGATCAGTAGGTTAGTAGAAACAAATTTGATATACCTATGTGCGGAGTACATTTTATAATAGTTTCATATCGGTATACGATTTTTTAGAACCCGGTGAGTGTTGAGTATTGCTCAGTAGACAGTCAAATAGCAGTGGGTGCGCGCCTCATAGATCCGGGGAAGAAGATACCAGTCACCGGGGGCTTGCGCCCCCGATTTTATCTTCCTACATAGAGAAGCGAGCGCGCGAAGCCCCGTCTCCAAGGTCAAAATGGAGGCAGTTTAATCAAATCCCCAAAGTAGCCGGCCGCAAAATACTTCCGGGCTGGTCTTCTAAATTTGTGTTTAGCATTTTAAGTATACATCCAGGAAGTAAACTGTTTAGTATGTAATGAAAACGGAAACCAGGCGCAGTCCGCCCGACTGGTGCCTCTACTTGTACACACAGACGAAGAGTAGTAGTAGAGTTAATAACCTTGGACGATCATTTGAAGATACCGGAAAGTAATACATTAAGAGCGTAATGTTTGTCATAAACTGTGTTTACAGACTAGTGTGCTCTGGGCTAAATGAAAGTTTCCGTTAAGGGCAGTGTTGTTCTTGATACGGCAATTGCCGTAATATACGGCATTCAGGCATCTTAACCATCATAAATATGGTATACGGCAGCTCTTTGATTACCGTATTATAATATACGGTAATTGACTAAAGTGAACAAAAAAACATATCGTACATATCTATCTCTCGCACCAAATTGTAAACCATAGATTTAGTAGAAGCCCCACAAAAATAAACGTCAACAGAATTCAATCAAATGCAATCTTATCTCTGAGACGTTAAAGTCTAAAATCTTTGATTTTTAGGACGTGTGAGAATCCCCGGTATAATCGTTATTGTACTGTACCTATTGTGATTCTCTCATTAGAGTCTCATTGCTTCTTTGGTTTGCTGTATGACACGATCTATCAGTGAAAGTTATAAGATTTCTACAATTCTTCTTCTTTCTTAATTGAAAATGAGTGATAATGAGTGTGACAATGACGACGGGTTACCTCCACCGCAAAAAAAGGTAAAAAGTAAACACTTAAAACAGAAGTATAGAAAGCAACTTTTTAAGATATTCTCAAGATAACAATTGATAACAAGCACCCCACACTTTTTTACAGTAAAATTCATTTTTTTGTTAATCCCACTAAAATGATTTTTTACCTTTTAGTTTGATTTTTTATAAAAGCGATTTTTTTATTATTTTAACTTTGCAAAATAAACATTTTGTACAATACGGCATTTTTCTTAATTTTCCCTAAAAATCAAGCAATTTTACAGTTTAAATAGCGCATTCCTAAATTTGTCAGGAACAACTCTGGTTAAGGGTGAGGCCAGACGAGCGTAATTTTGTGAGTTGTCAGTCGCGTAGGTAATTCGGTTTCATACTAAAGTCCAGTTCGTGCCAAACGGCGACGCAAAATAAGTTGTACTTTTGTATGAAAAGAAATTACGCGACCGAACTTACGCGAAGAAACTCACAAAATTATGCTCGTCTGGCCTCACCCTAAATGTATTTTTGTCAGTAGTCTTACGGCACAGATTTTCTCTTGGTGAATTTTTTTGATTTCAGAAAATAAAATGTTTATAGACCTTGAATAAGTTATGTTATTCTTTCACAAAAATAAAAGCTTTATTTCAAATTATATTATTCCGCGTCGGTAAAACGATCCGTCTTTTAGGGTAAGTCTTCTTCTTCTTCACCCCAGCGTCAAATCCCGGTTGCAACCGAAATTTCCGTTTTGGTGCCCGGAGTCCGCTTTTCGGCTTTTTCTACTCAACTTCGCATGGTCTCCAGCATCCCTGGTAGTGAGCCCATTGGCACGCATATCACCCCTTACGACGTCAAACTAGTTCTAGATAATTCCTAACATTTTTAAATGTTTCGAAACTATTAAGGTGTTACAGACAAGCTAATAAAACCATATACTTCCTTGACGAAACGTGGGTAAATGCTGGACATGTTAAATCAAAAGCATGTTTTTCCAGAAGGCTTATCTACCGGTTCAAAAACTACAGGAAGAGGTAAAAAGCTGATCATTTTGCATATTGGAAGCAACAGAGGATTTGTGGAAGATGGTCTTTTACTTTTGAATCTAAATCAATTAAATATTATCACGAGGAGATGGACAGCGAAAAGTTTATGGAGAGGTTCAATCGCATTATACGTTTGAACCAGGAAGTGTTGTTGTCATGGAGAATGTTTCCTATCATTCTGTCAAATTTGATAAAATATCATCAACCGCTTGGAATAAACAGCAAATATTAGACTGGTTGGGATTTTTTTAGAATTAGCTCAAAGCAAAGGGATCCTTGGACATGAGCTATTTAAAATAGGAATTACTACTGAAAGTGACCGACATCGCCCCACAACATAATAAATATTTAGTAGACAAAATTGCTAAGAGTAATGTTATAGAAATTTTCCTTTGTTTACCACCGTACCATCTTAAACTAAACCTTATACTAATTAACCTATAGAGTTGGTGTGGACCCAAATAAAAAATTATGTTGATGCAAATAACTCAACATTCAAGATGAGTGATGTAAAATAATTATTTTATGATGCAATAACTTTAATAGATGCTAATCAATGGAAGAAATGCTGCAACCACATGATACAAGAAAAAAGTCTTATGTGGAATTTGGATGATGGATGATTCATGGAGAATGTGGAACAATAATAATACTATCATAATAAATACAAATGAAGATTCTAGTAACACTGATTAAAAATATTAATATTGACTTTATTTATAATTTAATTATATGTAGTAGATTTTAATCCTAAAATAATAAAGTGATAAAATGTTAAATAAATAAATTGTTTGAATTTACTCCACTGTGAAAACACCTTTATCCTGCAGTTGCAATGATGACACTATTTTCTTAACACAAATATGTAGACTATAGGGTTGTTTTGTCGCCTTTTACGTCAGGCCACCCCTGGTCGCAGGTGTCAGTATTCTTACTATGTCCCTTCACAGAGCAAACTTTTACAACAAAAGGAAAAATCGGTTTTGGATGTGAGTGATACCTTTAAATCAGATTAGAATTTAAAAAAACATGCAATTTATTAAATGTTAATATCATTCAAAATGATAAGACGTTGATACATGAAACAAGATTAATTATTCCAAGAGCTTAATGTTAACAATATTGTGTCATGCAAAATGGATATTTAATGCTCCATATTACTTAAAAATATTATCTTTTAAATTTTACTAATCTCAGCTTATTATTACACTTGAATGCATAGCCAAAGAAAAGTTTTAAAAGCATTATTATTGATGATAGGAAGAATAACTCAACAGTAAAAATATTTATCATTCATACATTTATAATAAGCATCAATTCAAAATTGAAATGCATAATCTCAAGTCAAAAACTTTGTAATTCTGATGTTTAGACATCTTTGATGTTCAATTCATACTTTAATATTTACTTTTCCTGTTTGAACTGAGCTAATTAGACAGACTTCTATTTAATAATAGTGATCATCACATCTATTATTTTATATATCTGGAGTTTAGCAGACAGGTAAATGGCTCACCCGATAAAAGGATGGTCACGGTCGCCTATGGATGAGGCATAGCAAATGCACTGACAGCCTCTAAGAAATTATATAATGCCTTTTTTGAAAAACTCTGGGCCATCCCTGGGCAATGGGGACACTTAAACTCGAAGTTTAATTAAAATCTGGAGAGTATGCAACATGAACATTCTTGAGAACCCTCTTGTACAAGAGAGAAGAGGCTTCAGGAAATGGGGATGACCAATTTCAGCTATGTACATTTGCAACTAGCTGTATGAATATTTCTATTTATTGGATTATGACAACAGCTTTTTTGAACTGAATTGGGATTGTGTCAGTTATTATGTGTTTATTTTTATGGAAGAGATAAAGAATTATAATATTGACTAATTAAATACACAACTATACAGTAATGTACACTGAAGATTATAATTTGTATGATTAACTAGAAAGAAATATTATTTTATTAACTGTGTGAGTTGAGTGTTTAAGTTAAAAATTTTATATCATAATCTTTATTTAGACAACATCTGTCACAGGATTGTAGTTGTAGGTATGTATAGTATCAACCCAAAAAACGAAGAGTAAATCCAATAATTTCTAACTTACTATGAAGGATTCACTAGCTTTCAGTCATCAGGGCATCATTTGGTTTTTCTCCCTAAATCTAAGTTAGTAGGTCCAAGACAACAGTTGGTCTTATGAAAACTAAAATTTACCACACTACATCTATTTTGTCCTTAATTCAACAGCAGGAATTAAAGTATGACAGAAGAGCATGAACACAAATGGCACGTAGTTTTGACTGTAATCAAGTGAAAACTAGTATCATACAAAGCATTGTTATATTGCATATTCACCAGAAGCAGGAAATGAATTTAAAAATAATAGATTATCAAGTATACATAAAGCTTCAATTGGAAAAGAAATTTGACAAATATTAATTTTATCTGGCTAATAATAAAGATTAGTATAATAAATCAAAGTGAGGTTTTTTTTATTAAAGTAATAGAACTTGTTTTACAGTAAATAATCAATCTAAAGAAAGCATACTACATTTTTTTTATTTATTTGCTATTGAAGAAAACATGGCTGTATAAGGAATATCGTGAAGTATCATATATTTTAGTAATTTGACTATTTACTTAATAACAGTTTTGTATGTCTAATCAAATTTATTTTGTTATAATAGGTACATACATAGTATAACAAAATAAATTTGATTAGACATACAAAACTGGCCATAGTCATACTTTCAAATTTGCCACATTATCACAATAAATGCGGCAACATATTTTATAAAACTCTTTTTGTTAACTTATTATTTAAAATCAAATAATTTTAAAGTATTTTTCATCTAAGTTAATGTAAGTTTTAGGACATCTAGTATCAGCTTAGATGACCATGACCAATTTATTCAGTTTTTCTAATAGTTTTTATCGCACGAATTTCCCCATCACTTAATACTTCTAATGATTTTTATATCTAGTTATTGCAAATAATTTAACATAGCAAATACTTACTAATAAAGTTCTTTTCCTCTGTATGTTGTCGCAGCTGTGTCGGTGATATTTATAACGCACAATCTAAATTAAATCTTTATTGATTATAGAAAAACAAAATATTATTAGAAATAATTTCGTGAAGAGTTTTCGCACTAAAAAGATAAAAAAATACTGTTTTAACCAACAACCAACACAAAGCAACATTGATTGACAATTTGACATTTTGGACGGCCAACGAATTAATTGCTGTTAAATTTTAAATTGGTCAACTTGTCAGGCAAAAGATTTATTGCATACAGCCTGTTAGATATTTTTATTTCAATTTGAATAACTGGGAAATTATGTGGATTTTTATCAGCACAGAAAAGAGCTATTGTACTAGTTCGAACAGATTTTTTCACCTCACACTTGAAATTTTATTCATCGTCAACTCATAATCTACTAATCAACTATCCAAACATATTGACAACTTTGCACACCATTTAACTGTAATACAAAAATTCAGAGTAAAAACAAGGAAGATTCTCGTCAAAAAACTAGTCGTTTAATTAATGAGTTTCATTTTACGGTACACCTTTTATCCGTGCAGGGGCGGAGAAAGAATACTAACCTCTGTGGCCGGGGTCGGCCTGTCGTAAAAGGCGACAAAATAACCCACCCTAGCTACGTGGTAGGGCCTCAAGCCCGTCTGGATGGCGACCACCTTTAGTCTTAAGTATGCCGCCATAATAACCTTGTGTTGTGTTCCGGCATTAGTGACTCAAGTTCCTGTACCTTTATGGGACAGCAGCGTGTTCGCGATGCCACTGGCGTTGCATACACCTATAGGCGACGGTAACTGCTAAATCCTAAGCGGGCCGCCAGCCTGTCTGCTGTTCTATAGCAATAAAAAAAAAAAAAAAAAAAACACCTTTGTGTTCAAAAAGTAACTACATTTAATGGATTCTTTATGCAAATGTTTATATCAATTATGATTTCTTCTTTACTTTTAAGATTTACCTAAATTAGAAAAGTTTTGCCTTTGTAGAGTAAAAAAAATGTTTTAATTCATTTATTCTCTAAAATATGATTATATATAAATAATAGATAATCGACAATCGTCGTTGTTTTTGATCCGGTGTTCTAACACCATATGTTATAACCCACTTTGAGTTGAGCTTTTTTTATACCCAAATTGTCGTGTAAAATAGTAAGTACGCTGTCATATGATAACTTTGAAACCTCATCCATCTCCCCGACTTTCATTTTGCAGTCAGTGAAAACAATTCTACGAACTTTTTTGACGTTTTCTTCGTTATCAGCCGTATTTGGGCGATCACTGCGTTGAGCGTCTTTGACGTCGCTGCGACCACGTTTAAATTCATTATACCGTTCGCTAACGGGTGATGTGGAGCAGATTCCGAATAATGCTAATCAATCCACTCTTTCGCATTTTTTTCAATCAAAAAACAATGCTTCATCAACACACGAAATTCTTTCATTAACCATCTTTTGACAGACACCAATCACCAAAGTTGCTTGACACAAACAATAATAACAATATGTGGTACAATTGTCAAATTAGATTTTGTATGCAAAATCTACTATAGCATTCGATAGCGCCTATGTGTATATGTGGCGCCATCTATATGTCACTCCGGTAACTTTTTGATCAATATTATATAGTATGAACGCACAAAGATACCTCAACCAAAAAAAACTGTAACCACTAACTCAAATCTCCTGTCATTTAAAAGTTTTTACTTCATTTTTTACATTTCAAAGTACTCATGATGTTTCAAAATTTTAAAAACTTAATTTTCAAATAGTATAACATGGTAAAATCAGTGCCAAAAGCATTGGAGCCATAAACTAAAAAAGAACCAAATAGTATGACAACCAAAATTTATCCAGTAGAAATTAGGTATTACAAAATGAAAAAAAAAATTATACTGGGTTTCAAAATGCTTTAACTTGATCAGTAAATAATACAACGTTTGGATATGTGATATTTTTATGAATAATTTGAAAATATTAACACTACATACATCATACATAATTATATTAAAAGAAATTTAAATATGAAACTTCAATTTTAATATACACTCTAATAAGCTTTTTTTCACAGAATAGCTATAATATTTTATATTGTTACGAAACTAAAAAACCTCAAACTAAAATGTTCTAGAGTAGCCCATTATAGAACTGTAATTTCATACTTAAACCTCAAAGATTAATATATTATATATATATATATATATATATATATATATATATATATATATATATATATATATATATATATATATATATATATATATATATATATATGTATATATATATATATATATATATATAGAATAAAAGATTTGCTATCTGTAGCTATTTGAATAGGCCCGAGAAAACGGTCCGGCACCACTCGGGGCTTTGGTCAGGCTACGTCCCGCAGCCCCGGCGCTCGAAGCATACGAATGAACACCGGGGTGATTTGGGTTGGGACCTGCAGTTATGGCGAGTCATCAAAACTCGCTTTCGGTGGATCCCACGGCGCTGGTGGCCATTGGCTCAGGCGTACCGAGAACTTTGGGGCCCAACGCATTTTGACATTTGCTCCGGAGTTCGAATACTTGAGTTATAGCGTCGCGGAAGCAAAGGAAATTGTAATCTATTACTCCTGAAAAAAATAAACGACAACATGCTATAAAAAAGAGCACAGAGAAAGTAGGATAAACTGAAGATTCATTTCAATTTTGAAATACAAACATTGAATTATAATGTGTTTTTAAATATTCTTGAAAGTTACATTAATATACTCGTATTTCATCTCAGAAGGATAAATACTCAGTCTGACTGTATAACATTCTTTTAGATTTTTTATAATCCATTACACTAATGCAAAAAAACATTTTTTTATTGCTGTAGGACAGCAGACAGGCTGACGGCCTGCTTAGAATTTAACAGTTACCATAGCCTACGGGTGTTTGCAACGCCAGTGGCATCGCGATCACGCTGCTGTCCCATAAGGGTACAGGAACTTGGGTCACTAATGCCGGAACACAACATAAGGTTATTATGGCAGCATACTTAAGACCAAAGGAGGTCGCCATCCAGACGGGCTTGAGACCCTACTACCACTTAGCGCTAGGGTGGGTTGTTTTATCCCCTTTTACGACAGGCCGGCCCCGGCCGCAGAGGTTAGTATTCTTTCTCCGCCCCTGCATGGATAAACATGAGAATATTCTTATGTTTATCCGTGCAGGGGCGGAGAAAGAATATGTCTAAATTTTATATTTTATTTGCATTGTATTTAATTTTGCCAATCACCTCATCACAAATGATTGTTTTCTTTAAAATTAACAAACCTTGTTTCTGGAAGTTCTCTTCACGAAGTATGCACACTAGCGCCAAAAATTTATTGACCTCTCGCAAATATAACACCGTCCCATTATTTAACTTGATAAGACTCGAGCTTTGATTATTGAATGTGTTGACTTCATTTTCGTCGACCATACTGTAATGACGGTATTCATAAAATTTTATGAAAACTAGTAAAATTTGGGGGGATAGTTTATATCAGTATAGAGGTACAAATTATGACCGTGAACGCCTTTCGATTCAAGGCCATTGTAAACTTAAAAACTACTGCAACGGAAGGTCAATATTTTCTCTTTTGAAGGGGAATAAAATTGCAGTTGTCTCTGTAGAAGAAAGCGAGCCATATGTATGTTCTGTTGTCATGTTTTAATTATTTTTTTATTTAACCTCTAAATGATACAAATTAATATAATTGAAATAGTCCCGCCAAACTGCATAGCAGATTGTCGGCGGAAAAAGCCTCATCTAACATCATTTTTAATTACATATATTTTTATATTATTAATCATTATTAATAAGTTATTCTATAATTATTTCATTTTCTAATAATTCAATCTATTCTAAAATTATTTCATTTTACGAGGGTGGTCCGTTAAGTACTTGCCTACAAATGAAAAACAAAAATTCAACAGAAATGAGACAGCAAATGGGGTCATTTTTTCTGCAATTCGGCGTCGAATCGGCCCAATAATTCTGCATAGTCTACTATAAAACAGGGCAATACTTTTTACCCTTCTCCAAGAAGTCAATGTTGATCACACCTTTTGAATCCCAGAAAACGGTAGCCACCACCTTTCCGGCCGATAGGACAGTCTTCGCCTTCTTCGGAGCACGTTCGACGGGTGAAGTCTACTGTCTCGACTGTTCCTGGTCTCTGGTGTGTACCACGCAATAAAAAATTGCTCTTGCGATATGGGGTCCTATCGGGCGGTGAGGCTATGTACAGGCTAAGTACTTATCGGACCACCCTCATATAAAAGATTTAAATCAGCTGACAATAATATATTGTTTTTATTTTATGTTTTAAAGTACATTTAGTCATTTTTTTGATTTTTTCTCTTAATATTAATTAAAATTCCACATTCATTTTTGTGTTGACATAAGTTTTACTGTATTAAAATAACTATATCTTCATGTTTATCAGTGCTAAAAAAATATATACATACCCATATATGCAAGAAATGTCTATCACAACATCAATCATATCACAGCACAGCTCATAACTCTGCATGTCTACTGGAGAGCTGTCTGTCGCTATATATATCTTAGATACTACATCAAACAGGAATGCTTTTTCAATACCAGAGTTCTGAAAAATTTAAATTATTTAAAAAAATATATAAGGAGACCTGCTCTTGTCTCTTATCTGTGCAGGGGCGGAGAAAGAATACTGACCTCTGCGGCCGAGGTCGGCCTGTCGTAAAAGGCGACAAATCCACCCACCCTAGCTACGTGGTAGGGCCCCAAGCCCGTCTGGATGGCGACCACCTTTGGTATTAAGTATGCCGCCACAGTAACTTTGTGTTGTACTCCGTGACAGCAACATGTTCGCGATGATACTGGCGTTGCAAATACCCATAGGCGACAGTAACTGCTCAATTCTAAGTGGGCCATCAGCCTGTCTGCTGTCCTACAGCAATAAAAAAAACGTGCTGTGTATTTAAGTTGACTCCTTAAGTATCAACTTTTTTTCAAGTTAGTCATATTTTTTTATATAATACACAATAAGAAAGTAAGTAATCAAAGAAAATAAAAGAAGAAGTGGAAAACATAATGGGAAAATAGGTTTATAGGGGTTCAAACCATTGAACCTTTTTTGAATTTATATTTAATAATAACAGTTGCAAAATAAAGCAAATGACAACAAATAGATTTTTCATTTCAAGGTTTATGTAATGTTTAAGTATAGATGTAATTATATAATTGATAAAGTTTTTTTTTTATATTTTATGGCTTAAATATTGGAATCATTCATTACATATACTAAACAAACATAGGTCAACATTACTCTAATATCCTCTTCTATGAGAAAAAAGGAGGTGATAATTTGTAGCTCTTTAAATGTTTATTGAAGTTAGGTACAGAACTGGTTTATCAATAGTGAGTTAAAAATACAGAAGAAACTAAACACATCAAAAAAGTTTAAGCAACATGTACTAATTTAAATTTTAGGATGGTTTTTCACATTATAACGTTGTATTTTATTTTTAAAATAATATTTTTAGGGTCCTATGATGTAAAAATAACAGCTGTTGTCTTTATAAGTTCTTTTAATAACAGAAATTCACAAATTTAGAATATACTGTAGAAACTAAGGTACATAAGCAACTAAACATTTTTTTTACAAAATGAAATTTCTAACGAAAATGAATTTATTGTGAAAGAATAGGATAATTTAATACAAAGTATGGCCTCCTCTGCTATTCAGAACTTGTCGGCAACGATAATTCATTGAATTAATGAGACTCTTTATGTCATCTTGCGGTATTCACTCCCAATGGAATTGTAGCAAATCCTTCAGCTTTTGGATTGTTGTCACTCCATCCAAGTCCTTCAAAACACGTCTCTGGTGCATGTCCCATGCGTACTCGATGGGGTAGAGGTCTGGCGATTGTGCAGGCCAGGGCAATTCCCGGATGTTCTCCGTTGCCAAGTATTGACTGGTTCGCCGAGCTGTATGTGAATGTCATGCATTAACGTAAAATCGGAGCCAAAGGTTTGTGCAAATGGATGGACATGGATGATCTGAGAATATCCTCAACGTAATTTTCAGTGTTCATATTTCCATTTACAAAAACGAGCTCAGTTCGTCTGTTCTTCATAATACCCGCCCATACCAAAACTGTTGACCCGCTGTATGGATGAACTTCCTGAATGCACCTGAGCCTTTCAGTATTTCCGGGCCGACGGTACACTCGCACCCTTCTTGTATCAGGCCTAAACCCGAATCGCGACTCATCGGAAAACATAATTTTATCCCATTGTTCCTGGGTCCATGTTCTGCGTTCTCTACACCATTCATTTCGACGAGCACGATTCCCGTGACGTATCGGTGGGCACCTAATTGGGCGTCGAGCTCGTAGGCCGTACTCATGCAGTCGATTTCGCACAGTTTGGGGACTTCCATCAACACCACTTGAATTTTGTAGCCTCAAACTTATCTCTCGGGCGGTTAACATCGGCTGTCGTCTTGCAGTCAGTTGTATGTACCGGTCTTGCCGAGTGGTTGTACTCCTTTAACGGACTGGATGCTGTTCAGCGGGTTCCCTTGTATTATTATAGCACTGCCAAAGACGATAAATAACACTTCTATGAATGCCAAAATGCCGAGATACCTGAGATTGATTACTTCCCGCTTGCAACATCTCTACAGCTCTTTGCATTTCATTTGTCATCAAATGACGTCGCTCCATGACGTAAAGAATAATCTAACAATTCAATTTTGTCGCTAACTTTATTTAAATGGTTGGTAAAATTATAAAATCAAGACTAAACGTAGCATTAAAAACGCACTTAAATTCAAACAAATTCCCTTTCATTTAATTTTATGAAAAAAACAAAACATAATCGAATTTTTTTTTACAACCAGCCAGTATGTTATCAATAACAAAAAAGTTTACATACCTATGCACTTTGAGTGAGTAAAGACTTAGAAATTAATTAGTATAAATGGTAAATTTGTAATATCATGCATGTTGCTTAGACTTTTTTGATGTGTTTATTTCAATAAATCTTTAAAGGAGTTAATGGGGCTTGCTAATTAAATATGCTAAATAACTAAATCTCTTTAAACTTGTATCAAATACTGGTCACATATATATAATCGGCTTTATTCTCAGAATGTATACCTACCTCCATTTGGATAAATTTTACAAGAGCAAGTAAAATCTGTTTGTTTTTGCTATGCATGGAAATTATTTAACTCATAACACTGTCACTCATAACAAATTAGCCATATTTTTCCACTAGACTGCATTGAAAGTCTTACTTCAATATTTTGTGGAGTTATGCATTCTGATAATTAAGCCAAAAATATTTTTTTTTATTCATATCTTTAAAAGATCAGTCACATCACAAATCAACATCTCATCCATAATACATCCAATCCTTTCAGTTAGATAGAAATACTCACAGATATTAATATATTCAGAAGATTCTCTAATGTTGGTAGTTGGGGTATCAGTTTTTGTACTACTTTACTGAAGGCTTCAAATATTGAATGATCGTATATTGAAGTGAGGTGAAAAGATAAATGAACATGTTCCAATCCAGCTTCAGCCAGGTCCTCAGTGGCCTTCTGATGAATATCTCTTTGTGATTCCATTTTGTAGTCATCATTTAGGCCATCTACCTATAATAACAATAAATATGCAAATTCATGAATACTTAATATACAGGATGACTTTGACAAACCCGTCCAAATTTTTTTTATGCACTAAATATCATTTAAAGAACCCATTTTTTTTTTAAAAAATGTATGTCAAAAAATATTTCATTCCAAGAAAAATATGATCATTAATTCAATCGTACAGAATAGTCATATGGTGCAAACGCCTACGTTAACCTGTTATTACCTGTCTCTGTCTCTCCCGCGTAAATGAGTAGTGCGTATTCGCTCGCCCGGTGCAATGACCGCCGTCCTCGCCCGCTTTCTAGGTCATTGCCAGTTTTTTGCTGTACCGATGGAGAGGTCATTGACACTCTCGCACCATATTATGTTAATTGCGAGTTCTTTGAATGACTTTATGATGCTGATTACTAAACATTTTTGTACTATGCGATACTAAACTAAAATACACGTTTCTCATAACCTTTACTAAAGATTCTTCTGTGTGAATTTGGACGGGTTTGTCAAAGTCACCCTGTATATACAGTATAAAATTTATGATTACTGCTTAATTATTTATTTTATACACCAATAATGTATGTTATAAAATTCCTTCCAGGTTGGCAAAGATTTGGCAATGCATCTGTGGCTCAAAGATCCTTAGGCAATGGTGACCACCAGCTAACACATGGGCCATATGCAAGTCTGCTGATCTCCAGCTATAAAAAAACATATAAAGAACCTAATTACCTTATGTATAAATACTTCAAACTTAATATTGCTGTTCACTCTATAAGCTTTTGTTACTGTCAGCTGGAGTTTTTCTAAGGCATCTTGGTAATCATCCTGAAAACAATCTTATTTATATTAAACATCAAAACTACACAAACACAAATCCATCTTAAAGGCTACACAAATAGAGTTTATGGATTTAGAAGAAAATTATTAGATTTTTTTCAAGACAAATACTAATCTTTTAAACATCAAATATACAACAATAACCCTTTAAGTAGTTTATTTATCTATTCATTAAATACTTACTATTGCATTAAAATCATATCTATGAACATAAGGTTAAAATTATTTAAACATTATTTACATGGAATGGTTACATATCAGCATAAAATTATGTACCAAATTCTTACAAATAATCAAAACCTAACAACAGCAAATAAGACGAATACTGGATCAGCAACAATCAAAATTATTTAAAATTAATTTATGATGGAATATACCTGTGCATCAATAACAAATACAAGAGCTCCACAGCCACCAAATATTGTGTCAGAATCAAAGGTAGGATCAAAAAAGTCAATTTGTCCAGGGAAATCCCATATTTGGAATTGCACAAAGCTGCTATTATTTATGTCGTCTTTCACTATTTTATTGGTTGATTCCAGAAACAAAGTTTCATTTGGTGACATCTTGTGGAATACCACTTTTTGTATAGACGATTTTCCAGATCTGTAAAACATTCCAAGGAAATTAATTACATGGAAATCGATCATAATATGAAGCACAATGTTTAAGTTAAGTGGAAGTTTGAACACTTTTTAGACAGTATTACCTTCTAAGGCCCATCAAGAGAATTCTCGGCTTATGGTCTTCTTGCAGCGAAGTACTGTCTCCATCGCCATTTTGTTCAAAGGGGCCATAACTGAAATCCTTAGGGAATGAGCCAACGTATCGACTGGGATCTTCTTGATAACTCTGTATCATTCACAACAAAGATAAGTTAGTCCCATACCTACTGGTTTATGGGAGACATGGATTCTTAATATTCCAAATAACTTACCATGTTAGAAGTCTAAAACTATTCAATACCTTATCGAAAAATGCAAAATAGTAATCTAAATATTCGGTTTACGACATCATATCTTTAATTTATCTAACTTTCAACCCACTTTTGTTGCTATTCATTCGTGTTGTCAACTTGACACTTTATGACAGTTCTGTTGGTATTGGTATTTAGTATATGGCTCCAATGCTTTTGGCACTGATTTTGCCAAGGTCCAGTAAGAGTTGTCAGGTGATGGAATAGCGGAAATAGGTAAATCGAATTTAGACAGTCTCCGGAAATATTTTCTGAGAATCTAAGGACAAGGCGGCATAAGTTTAACTGGTTACAAATATATATTATTTAAAGCAAGGAATTTGCATAAAATATTTATAGATTTAGGGTGAGATAGGGTGAGGAGGAAATTTAAATTAACCGGACGGGGAAATTCTTTGGGCAAAATACTATAGAGTGGAGTAGAAATAAACGTACGACAGTTCTGTTATCAAATTTAATAACGTTGACATTTGTATTTTTTTATAATAATGGCTCATACGCTCATCATTTTTATAATAATGGCACCAAATCCACACAAGATTTTTTCTCTATAGTGCGCGCGGAAGCGCTAGTCACCTTCTGAGTAGAGGTGTGTAGTTCAGTAGTTCTGGTTCGTAATAGTTCCAGGAACTATATTCGCCATGCTAAACATGTCCTACCAATCCGCTGCGTCAAATTAAACAGTTCCATGTGCATGTCCGAGAACGAGTAAGCGAACACATTTCCGAACATGATTGTACCGAACCGACCGAGTTCCACAAATATGTCCATGTGCATGTCCTCATATCATGTGCGATGAGAACGATTAAGCGAATATGTTTGTACCGAACCGACCACAGAGCCGACCGACAACGACCGAATTCCTCCCGAAACAAAGAAATATACCTGGAAACTACTATAAAGTTCCGTCTTTTGTTAGTTAATGGTTATGCAATTTTAATGCACAATGCAACTATTATGCTTTGCTTTAGAGACAACAATTGGTTTATTAAATTTTTATTTTATTTCTCGTTCCTATGACCTTGACTCCCACTTGGTGTCCCATTTCGTTTAAAACAAATATTTATTTAAACGTAATTTCAGTTATCAGTGTTATCACTTCGCCTTTGTCTTTAGTATACGGTATTTACTAAAAGTAGTCATCATCATCATCCTAGCGTTAGTCCCGGTTGCTACCCAAACTTTCGTTTCGGTGCCCGGGGTCCGCTTTCCGACTTTTTCTACTCCACTTCGCTCGATCTTCAGCATCCCTGGTAGTGAGCCCATTGGCACGCATATCACCCTTTACGACGTCAAGCCAGCACTTTTTGGGTCTACCCCTCCTGCCGGGGCCCGGCGGAGGCGGCATGGCCAGACATTTGTTTCCCACGTAAGCATCCGGTTGCCGTAAAACATGGCCATACCAACGGAGCCGACACTCCTGCAATTTATCTGCAATGTCCCGGACACGAAGACCACCGCGAATGCGGGAGTTCCTAACGCGGTCCTTCCGCGTCACTCCACACATCCACCGCAGCATATTCATCTCCGTGACACGCAGTTCTTGCTTGTGTCGCTCTAACATCGGCCACGCTTCACAGCCGTATAAAAGGACAGGCCTAATGATGGTCTTATAGACCTGTCCCTTCAACTTTACCGGCATCTTGGGGTCACAAGTGACACCAGTTACCTCACGCCATTTGGCCCACGCGGCAGCAATGCGTGCCTTGACGTCGCAATCGATGTCACCAGACGCATGAAACACAGATCCCAGGTATTTCACATGGTCCGTGCGCTCGACCGTGTTGCCGTCTATGCGTACGGGTGTGGGATCTGTGGAGTTACAGGCCAAGTACTCGGTCTTCGCCACATTGAGCTTCAGACCACCGTTCTCAAGCGACTCCTTCCACACCTTCACACGTCGCACCAGCCTACCCCTGTCCGAATCTGCTAGCGCGATATCATCAGCATACATGAGCAGCCACGGGGGCTGCTCATGTGAGTTTCTGATGCTGTTTGACAATACGTCTAATACCACGCTAAACAGAAACGGAGTAAGTACGGATCCTTGGTGCACACCGACGGTGATGGGGAAAGGTTTTGTGTCGCCAACAGCGGTCCGAACAACGGAATCGGAATCACGGTACATGTCTCGGATGATCTCAATATAGGCCTCTGGAATCCCTTTGGACCGCAATGCCCACCAGATTATCGCGCGAGGAATACAGTCGAAGGCCTTCTGCAAGTCAAGAAACAGACAATGCAAAGGCGTATTCTTCGCCCTGTATTTCTCCGCGACAGTCCTTAGGGCAAAAATAGGGTCCATTGTCCCGTGACCAGGGCGAAACCCATATTGACATTCCGAGACAGTGCACTCCTGTCGAATCCGAGAGTCGATAACCCTCTCGAAGAGCTTCATGGTGTGGGACATGACCTTTATACCGCGGTAGTTACCGCACTCCTGCACCGATCCCTTGCCTTTGAAGACTGGAGTAATGATACTCAGCCTCCATTGGTTCGGGATCGTACCGGTGAGGAGTGTCCGGTTAAAAAGGTCTGTTAAAGTGCCCACACCACGAGAGCCCATCGCCTTCCAGGCTTCGATGGGGACTCCATCGGATCCAACAGCTTTCCGATTCTTCATGCGGCGAAGACAATTCTGGACTTCTGCAGGCGTTATCAGTGGCACTAGTCCTTGGTTCGGAGGAAGATCTGACGGCTGCACCTCTTTATGCTGCTTGTTCAGCAGCTCGTGGAAATATGAGCGCCATCTCTCCTTCACCGCGAGGTCCTCGCATAACAGGTTGCCCCCGGGGTCTTTTACACAGCGGCACTTGGAAATATCCTGTGCCGCTTTGACCCTGGAGCGCGCCAACTTATATATGAGCTTCTGCCCCTCAGACGAGTCCAACTTATCGTAAAGTGGTTGTAAGTGGTCTCGTCTGGCTCTGGCTACAGCTTTCTTGGTGGCGCGTTTGGCATCTCTGTATGCGTCGCGATCTTCAGGAGATCTGGACGCTTGCCACTTCTTAAAGAGGGCTTTTTTCGCCCTGGTCTCCCTCTGGACTGCGTCGTTCCACCACCAAGTCTCCTTGTCACACTTGCGTCCGCCCTTGGACACGCCAAGCACCTCTCTCGCCGACCCAAGGATAGCCGCCTGAATCCTGTCCCAGTAAGCTTGAACCGGTTCGCCCTCACCTCCGGCGCACTTGTCGCCGATGGCAGAGGCGAACTCCTGGGACTTGATTTCATCAAGCAGCCACCACCTGATTCGGCGTTGAAGGCGGTCGACACATTTGCCTTTGGGCTTCACGCAGAGGTCCATGACAAGAAGACGGTGTTGTGCAGTGAGACTCTCACCGGGTATGACCTTGCAGTTGGCTACTTTGCTGATGTGGTGTCTCCTAGTGAGTAGGAAGTCGATTTGGGTTGCATTCCTCCCGCTCTTGTAGGTGACGAGATGCTCGGGTCTCTTTTTGAAATACGTGTTCACGATGGCAAGGTCGGCAGCCGCACACATATTGAGGATGTCCTCCCCTTCCGCGTTGCGGCGACCGTACCCAAATCCACCGTGAACACGCTCAAATTCCCCGCATTCATCACCCACATGACCGTTCAGATCACCCCCCAAAACGATCCCCTGTGATAATGGGATTCCACGGAGCACTTCTCCGAGTTGATTCCAAAACGCCATCTTATCGGCGTCGTCACAACCGGCCTGTGGCGCATAGGCACTTATCAAGTGGGTAACCACCCCATCGATAAGCACCCTAACGACCATAAGCCGGTCGCTATGACGTTTCACTTCCAAAATGTCGTTCTGGAACTCCTCCGAGAGCACTATGGCAACCCCATTCTCCCCACCAGGTGCACCTGTGTAGATCAGCTTGTAGCCATTCCCAATGAACCGGGATCTGCTGGCCTTCCACCGAGTCTCCTGCAGGAACGCCACGGCCACCCTCCGCCTGAAGAGCACATCGGCCAACTCTCTCGCGCGTCCGGTTAGCGTGCCAATATTCCACGTTGCGAAGCAGAGTTTCCTTTTGGATGGGGCTAGTGTCTTTAGCCGTGCTCGCCCACGGCACGGCAGCCCTAGTCCACTTGTCACAGGAGTCGGGCGAAGTTCCTGCGCGTCGTTTTGCGGCGACGCCCTATCCGTGACACATCCTTTCCTTGTTCTAATCATATTTTAATTGGCTTGTTTTGGTTTTTACGGGAGCGACTGCCGTCCGACCTCCCAACCTCTAAAGGGAAACCTAGAGGTGTTCTTCCCTCGCCGCATGCAAGCTGGCAGAGGGAGTGACCCATCAGTCGGCTTTTACAACTCCCTTGGGATGATTTGGGGTATTTACTAAAAGTAGTGATAACTTTAATTATTTTGAATACTTACTTTTTAATTGGTGTATGCATTGTAATTTTGTAAGTAGTTTAATATATTAATTAGATATATATTTACTTAGGATAGATTTCTATTAAGTTTACAGTTTACTAATTATTTAATTGATGTGAACATTATAATTTTGTAAGTAGTTTATTAGATTAATTAGCTATATATACTTACGCATAGGTTACTATTAAGCTTGCAGTACTTGGATGGGTGACCGCGTAGGAAAATCGCGTGACGGTGGATTTTTGTTCTTTTTTATATTAACTTGACCTGTATGTAATGGAATTTTTCGGAATTCGACTCGATTTTTACTTACTTTGAACAATAAAATCAAAATTCTGCCGAAACGCCATCTGGAGCATAATTAATAACATTGCCAGAAGATGGCGCTAAATTAATATGTAATAACGTAGCCGGAAGATGGCGTTATATTAATAAAAAATATTTACCGATTGGGTATTGAAAACAAATAAATTATATTATCACGCTTTTATTTTATAGTTAATGAAACTAAAAAGTTAAAAATAAATTATAGTAAAAAAAACTAAAAAACACGCTTTTATAAAAATCAAACTAAAAGGTAAAAAATAAATTTCAATAAATTTAAATTATGGATAGTGGGATTAACAAAAAATGAATTTTATTGTAAAAAATCGTAGGGTGCTATTTAAGATATTTTCAAAATAATAATTGACAATATGTTCGGTAAACATGTTCGCGAACATGTTTCTCGAACATAGTTCCGAGGGAAGATAACCGTTCTATGTTCAATCCACTCGCGAACATGATTTGAACATATTTACTTCTGATGTATGTGGGGGGCTGAGACGGGGAAGAGCGCGATTGACAAGATACACACGATTTATTTTAGTGCAGATAAATCTCAGAATAACATGTTAGAATTAATCTTAGAGAATTAAAATATTTAATTCTCTAAGGAATTAATGTAATGAGTACCTAATTGTAATATTGTATTTTTCTATTTCCTGGTTAAACAAAAAAATGCATATTCAAAAGTGTTTATATTTTATTATTTACGATACAAAACAATTTTATAAGCAAATTAATATTTCTCACTAAGTAAATAAAAAAACAGTATAACCGTTACAGTACATTATAAAAAAAATCAAACTGACTTCAAAAAAAAATTCCCTGCCTCTGCTGAATTCACTGCCCAAAAATGGCAAAAGTATGAGGACCACGTACAAAAAATTGTTTCTAAATTGCAGGATGCCATCTACTTTTAAAACTGAAAGCAGCTTACGAATACTAGGGATTTTTTTATCAACAGTATAAAACTGAAAAAAAAATTTAAATTTTTCTTCGTATCACCCCCATGTCGAAATCATCAATGTGGATTCTCTTTTTTATTTCTTTAGGTTTTCGTGGAGAAGTAAATTTTGGTTTTTCCAATGTTTGCCGATTCGAATTTCTTTCAGCTGCAATTCTCATTACACAGCGAGCTGACACTCCTGTAGCCTCTGCTACTACTTTATTTATGTTCATATCATATTTGTGTTCAATACTTACCTCATCACCAATTCATCTAAGAAAAAAACTGTGCACATTGTAAATTACATTTTTCCCTGGTCGTGTAATTGGTGGACCCATCTTAGGATATTTTATCTCGTGTATGTTTGGAACAAACTGGCGAGAACAACTGAACCGTGTAAGCCGTGTAACCGTCGCGGTGGTCGACGGCAGGCAAGTGAGTTGTGAGACCTCCTCTACCCTGACGCTCACATACCTCAGGCGGTGACTAGCGCTTCCGCGCACACTATAGCAATAATGTCTATTTTCATGAACGTTATTTATGATAGGCACCATAACTTTTTACCAATTTGTTGCTTAACAGCGTGCCATATGCCGCTTTATTTTCATAATTTAAAGTATTCTTTAGAATACTCATAGTTTAGGACTTGAGATTCGAGTATGATATATCCACTTTGAATTTTTGAAAATGTGAGTCATCAAAAACAAAACCTGTAAAAAAACCAAGTCTCGCAACTAAGTTCTTCTACCGTAAAAAGTTGTTCTCATAACCATGTAATACCAAGTCGATTACTTTATAAGTCCTTACTGATGGGACCTTCTGTCTAAAGTTATTAGAAAGAAAGAAGAAAGAAAGAATTTTATTTGTCAAAAAGCAACAATGCATAACAATATAAATAAGTACGCAAACTGACCGTTACATTTTTAACAAACGAGGCTGACATCCCAGCAAGCCCAGCATTGTGCTGTGTCGGAGTTACCGACACAGCGCTGGTTTTCAGTGTCCGCCTACCAACACCTATTACCTAATAGACCCAGCAGCATTATTACAATTACATTATTACGTAATTACCTAACATAACAACATCTTAAAGTGACCATATCAATATTAAAAATCTTTTATGTTCTAAATAGATTGACTTGGCAATCGCATGAAAAGATAATGTATCTCACAAGTACAATATATAATTATAATACACTACATTAGATTGTTTAGTGTGTTGCAAAGTCAATCTATTTTAATTTAAACGGACCTAACCTCTGCAGCCGGGGTCGGTCTCGCGTAAAAGGAAACAAAACAACTCTAGCTACGTGCTAGGACTCCAAGCCTGTCTGGATAGCGACCACCCTTGGTCTACAAGTTTACCGCCATATCATGTGTTGTTTTCCGGCATTAGTGACCCGGATTCCTGTACTCCTATGGAACAGCAGCGTGTTCGCACCTAGCATTGCAAACTTACATAGGCGACGGTAACTGCTTATAATTAAGTGGGTCACCAGCCTGTCTGCTGTTACTCAGCAATAAAAAAAATTGAACGAATTAATATTTCAAGTCTAGATACTATATGTATAAAATAAAAACTTTAACGAAAAAAATTAAACCGACGAAGAAACTGAAAAGCAAAAAATAATAAACCTTCTTTTTATTAACCTTTATAACTAAGTTCTTAAATTGTTCTAAGTATACGTAAGCAATTTTGAGTCGGTGCCAGTGCACTCACGTATGTGCCCGTTCGGGTTGCTGTGTCGCTGACATTATCTTCGCAAACGCTCCGCATTTTCCGGCGAAGGGGCGTGTCACGCTACACCGCCGCCGCGCATCACGCTTTACGTAATTAATTAATTTGCTTTCTTGGCGCCTACTCAATTACTTAGTATACTTACATTAGCTTAAGAACTTAGTTATTAAGGTGAATAAAAAGAAGGTTTATTATTTTATGCTTTTCAGTTTTTTCAGCGGTTTAATTTTTTTGTTAAAAAGTTTTAATTTTATAATATTTGTGGCTATAATCTACAAATTATCCGTGCAGGGGCGGCAAAAGAATACTAACCTCTGTGGCCGGGGTCGGCCTGTCGTAAAAGGCGACAAAACAACCCACCCTAGCTATGTGGTAGGGCTTCAAGCCCGTCTGGATGGCGACCACCTTTGGTCTTAAGTATGCCGCCATAATAACCTTGTGTTGTGTTCCGGCATTAGTGACCCAAGTTCCTGTACCCTTATGGAACAGCAGCGTGTTCGCGATGCCACTGGCGTTGCAAACACCTATAGGCGACGGTAACTGCTAAATTCTAAGCGGGCTGTCTGCTGTCCTACGCAATAAAAAAAAAACAAAATTACTACATGCAAATAAATCAATTCTGTCAAAAGCTATGCGTGGTCATAGATAGAATCAGTGAGTGAACCTGAAAAAATCAAATCATTCTCTGTTTTCGTACCCTTAAGGTTGGAATTTTTATCCCAAATTTATAAAGAACCAACGTCGGGGTATAACCCTTTCCAATATTTTTAAAATCGGACTACTCTGCAAAAAATTATGCGTGATAAAAAAAGTCGACTTTAGAACCTTCTCCGTTTTTTTCGTCGGTTAACAATCATATATATTTATACAAAACTGAAAAACAATCTAAAATTAATTTTATACAAAACGAGTGTCGTAATATACATTGCTTATTGATGGCTTTGTACTACACTTGCATTGATAATCTTGTGTCATTGTAGTAGAACCAGAAGATACTGTACGGAATGGTGGTAGTAGAGGCTTCGCAATTGCAGCTGTTAACTTATCAACACTATTACTGGGTTCCGACGACCTTAACCGACGATCTCTTTCAAATCTGGCCTTTTCAAATCGTTGAGCATATGCTACACTTCGTTGAAGTTTGGCAAGACTTTCTGTCCGCGCAGGAAAACGTTCTAAGCTATTGGATACATCGCCCAAATCGGCTGTATCTGTGTCGACTATCTCTTTATGATCAAGTATCATACCAACGTTTAATTTCAAATTTGTTGACCCATCTCTGAAAATCAGATATACCGTCGCTTGATCCAGCACTTTTAAAGAAAAGTGTTCATTTAATTTTAATGCTTTCATTTTTATTTGGAAAGGTTTGAATGTTTGTGACAATTTTTTGCTCTTCTCTTTTATAAAATTGTCGAACTCAATTGCTAACATTTCTTCGTTATCAGCACGTGGTCTGTCGTCACCGAGCCCTCCTAGTTTTATAATTGCTGGGTCCTTATGTGACATTTGGGTGTCAATCATGACCTGTTGAAGGACTGGTGGGTCATTTAGCGTGTGCCATTTCCAATGGGAGACCGGTCCTATCTCCCTGTCTAAAATTACTCCCTCCGTTTGATTGTATTTCAACCTGTAACATAATTTTGCGCACAGGTACCAGTTTTACTAATGTAGATATAATAACGAAATAGTATTGTAGTAGCAGTGCTGAGTACCTAATTTTTCCACCATGATCAAACACTACCCCATTTCCTAAATAATCAAAAGTGGCAAGAACTGTAAGAGGATGCGTTCGACCCCTTGCATCGGGTTCGCCGCTGCTATAAATCACAAATCGTTGCTGCGCATTTATTTCTGCAAATATCAAATATCAAAACAAATTTAATATTTAGTAGCTATTTTGTCCGGAAATATAGTATTTCAATTCTTAATTAGAAACAGAATTGTACTGTGTTATTTTTAAACGGTTTTCAAACCTTCAGCATTGTAATAGTCCAGCGCCAGATTGCCATTGCGGTAGTACCAACGACCATGAGCGCTTTCCCCTATTTCAGCCAACTTCTCTCCAGTGTCGTAAAACATGAACTCTTTATTTTTATTGTGTTCAAACCAATCAAACTCTGGATGTGCTGGACGCATGCGATAAACATTTATCTAGAAAAATACTTTAAAATTATAATTTTGAATCTGCCCCATCATAGAATCCAAGCTATATAGACGAGGTTACAACAAACTGTATTCTATGCATATTCGTATATTTGGTATATGAAAAGTCTTATACATATTTAAATAATATGTTTGTTTAGATAACGAATATTATAGTGTAGCCACCTACGAATAAATAATAAGTCTATTTATTCGTAGGTAGCCACCGTATAATAGATATAGGAAACATAGAAAAAGGATTAGTTCTGACAAGAACTGTTTGGTTACATCAATATCGGCCACGTCGCGCGATTGTACTATTCACGCTTTGAAGCATCGCCCTTAACTGCATTACATTTCTCAGAAGAGGCTTCTGGCGACGCCAATAATATCATCAAGGATCTCTCGGCGGTAGACAACAAACACGAGTACTATGTACATAGATCGACGGCACAACCACATAAACAAACACAGCGCGATGTCATACCTAGAAATGCCGCGAGCATGCCTCGAACCCGCGCATTTACCTCGCCAGCGGAAGGAGGCGGCTGCGCGGGACGAGGCCTCAAGCAATTTCTTGAAACTAGTCTCGGGTACCAATATAAATATTTTTAACGCTTCTGATTGGTCGACTAACCCTAGCCAAACCATATAAAAAGGCTCGGCTCTGTCCACCCTACTTTTCATACATCTTCATACTCTTCGTACATCTCTCCTTACACGCAGATAATACCGCCCTCTTCACGTCCGATATCAACCAGTGTCGGATCTGCAGTCATCACAACGCGGCGGTTGAGAAGCTGGACAACTGATTCCGCAAATGGCGGATCGAATTGAATCTGGACAAGAGCGCAGCGATCATGTTCGCTCGCGGCACACCTTCTCAAAAAGAGAGACGGTCGACTCGCCCGAGCGGCACTCTCTCTATCCTATAAAGCTATTTGACCGCATCATCCCTTGGGTTGATGGGGTCAAATATCTAGGAGTCACTTTAGATAAAGGCCTGTACTTCAACAAGCACATCAGAACGGTGGGGAATAGAGCACATTTCGTGCTCGGCCGCCTGTACCCTATGACATATCATAGGGTAGAGAGGGAAGAGTAAGATGTCCCTTAGTAATAAGGTGACATTTTATAAAATCTGCATCCGCCCAATCATCACGTACTCGAGTGTAGTCTTCGCACATGCCGGCAAATGCTACATACGTTCGATGCAGAGGCTGCAAAACAAGTTCTTGCGCATGGCAGTGCAAGGGCAACTTTAAATGTGCAACCGTGAAGGAGTCCATGGTCTCCCTATCGCGATCCTTCTTCAGTCTTGCTCCCCATCACCCCAATCTGCTGGTGGTGGAGACAGTAACTATACGCCCAACCGCCGAGCAACCCACGCACGTCGTAACCCACGAAACGTTCTACGGACAGATCCGACACTAGGACGCTAAAACGAATGTCTCGCGGACGCAATAGTCCCTAGTCCGGCATGGACCAACCCGACGGAATAAGTTTAAGGATGCCTTCCGCCCCCCATAGTCTATAAACTCACACTCTTTACACAAATACACGTAGAATAAATGTGTTGCGAGGGAGTTTCTTTTGCCGTTTCTTCTCCCCATATAATAGCATCAGCTTCACCGGTGAAGCCGATAGACCCCAATAAAAAAAACTTGCCATTCGTGGCAGTTCTCGATTGTCCCCATGCAGCGGTCGAGCCGGAAACGCACCTCACAGGAGGCGCGCTTCCGAGCACACTGCCACGGCTGATCGACCCCGCTCACAACAAGCACAATAGCTTTAGCTTTAAGAATCAGTATTCAATAACCATCTGCTGGTTATTGAATACTGATTTTTTTTCGTCCATTTATAACCCAAATGGTGACCAACACACGGAAGTACTGACCTCCATGTCACCAAAATAGTAATGTCAGAATTCGGGTCCAGCTTTTTGATATTATTAGAGATTGAAATTAACTTTGCGTCTTTTCCGTTATTGCTTTTGCGTGAAAGCATAAAAAATTATGACAAATATTGTTACATTTAGTTTTTGTAAGGCGACTGACGAACCAAATGCTTGCTTTTTTAAGAAAATCGAATGACGCTTTTTCTGAATTTGTAAAATAGGAACGAGTTATCGACATTTTTTAAGGTTCTCTCGGAAGGTTGGCATCATCATTACCTTAGCTTTTAATTCCAGTTAGGTTGCAAGCTTCTGCTTCGGTGCCTGAGTCCGCTTTCCGACGGTTTCCACGGTCTTCGGCATCCCTGGTAGTGAGTATACTCACTATTGGAACGCATCACTCTTTACGACGATAAGCCAACACGTTATGGTTCTACCCCACCTGCCGGGGCGCATTGGAGGCGGACTGGAGTTCTTGTTATCGGATAATGTTGTAGTTTTTTTTGGCCTAATATGTGAACCAAGTTAAGACAAAACATTTTACCTTTCGTACTACTTTCTCTGTAGGTAACATAGTCCAACCCTTATCGATAAACGTACGATCAGACAGTGCGTACCGAATTATTCCCTTACCAGCTTCCTGTTCTACCTGATGATAAAAGCTTCCATAAAGTGATTTGTATAAAATAGGTGCAATTAACAAAAGTCAACCCTGACGCATACAAATTTGAGGTTGCTACTCAAATTTCAGTCAGTATGCTGCTGCTGGTCACACCTTGGTCGACAGCACAAGGATACCTAAGGTTTAAAACCGACACAACGGGTCGGGTTCCCCATTAAGTCCGCCGTGGTCTTACTAATTCAGTTTCCCCGATATTTAAATTTTTTTTTTAATCAATTAATCATTAGACTTTTTTTTTCTAGAAACATGTTAAATCCATCTTCACCATATTTGGGTTGTTTTCCGGCACGATTCTAAGATCTGATTTTAGATCCTAAGGTAAGGTTAGTTAGGCGCGTAGTTTCAGCTATACATTTATTTACTTATTCATATTGTAAATTAAAATAACGGTATTCTATAAACTTAAAAGTCTAAATAGTACTTACGCTCTTCGTAGACTTAGCTTCTAAAGCAGAAATTTTTTGGTTTACAGGTTCTGATGTTGCTAAAGGAGCAGCCGCTGATATTGCTTTGGTATATTCCGCCAGTATATCATTGTTGAAACGAGTTTCAAATAACATTGGGGTCGTAGTTTTGTCTTCTTTTATGGATACATAGGGAGGTTTATATCTAGAAATCTTTTCACCTATTATAATATCTTCCATCACTTCGGCTTTATGGTGGCATTTTTCTTCAATAGCTAGTTCAAAATCTGAATGAATGCACATTAAACAAGTATTTGATAGGGTATTTTTGTGTTGCATATGCTTTTTCAGAATTTCAATAGCCGCCGCTTTAGTAAGTCCCTCAACTTTTTCTTTTAATTTATTTGGGTCTTGTTTTATTCTTACCAATCGTAGTATCAGGTCTTCTGATGATGTCAAGACTTTGACATCGCACATATTTAATTCTTTCGGTTCTCGTTTTGAACCTATTATAGAATCTTTAGGATTTTCTTTTGCCAATTCATTCTTTTTGTCGAGTTTCGCCTGTTTATTTCGCTTCATTGCAAGAATTTCGTTTTCCATGGCTTTCTTTTCAGCTTCTTCTCTTGCCTTTTTTTCATTCTCCTCCTGTTGTTTTTTTGCATTAACTTCATCGTCATGCTTTTGATTAGTTTCGGTTAAAACCGTATTTGCTTGATTTAAATTTTTACCAGTTTTCATCTTGTCTTTATCTTTATCTTTATTGTTTTTTGCTTTTGATTGATCTTCCTTAGTTTCACTTTGTTTTTCTTCTTTTACTTTATAGTTTGTGTTTCGGTTTTTCCCCAATTTTTCTTTTAAAATATTTTGATCTTCCGTATCCTTCGCTCCAGCTTGTTTTTCTTCTTTTGCTTTCAAGTTTGTATTTTGGTCTTTAGTCTTGGTGTCTTTTAAAACATTCGGTGCAATTTCTTTTATATTTGCAGACTTTTCAATTTCTTTATTTTTTAACTTATTTGTGTTATCTTTTCGAGAATGTGTCTCGTATTCTTTTTTCAAACTTTCTTTTACCAGTTTTTCTTTGCGGATTGATTCTTGTTTTTGATCACTTTTATTCGTGTTTTGAGAATCTATATTTCCAACTTTAGTTTTCAATTGCTGGTGCTTTTCACTTGTTTTAACCGTTTGTTGTTCGGAAGAGGCCTTGTTCGATGCAGTAGCACTTTTTCTCTCTTCTTTAAGTATCTTTTGGCTTTCCGCAACTGTCTGTGCTTTTTTTTCTTTATCGAGTCTTTTGCGATCTTCCTCAATCTTATTTATTTTGTGGTTCTGTACACAAACAGTGTTAGGTTGTTCAAAGGCTAATAATTTATTCTTACTGTCTTCATTTTTCATGACAAACATTTCTTGAGTTTGTTTTATTAATTCGGCGGATGTAATATTACAGTTTAGTGTAGATTTTTCTTGAAATATTTTCGGAAAGCTAAAGAGAAAACCTGAAGAGGAAACGGCTTTAACAGAACTTATATTCTGTGCTGAATGAGCTTTTATTAATTTTATTGCGGGTTTAACTACGCCATGATAATTTTGATTAAGACCATATTTTTTGTCTAAAGTAGAAGTATAAAATTTGCCATATTTATAACTTTGAAGATTTGATATAGACGGAGAATATTGCACATTAGTCGTGCTCGATAATTGCGTTTTTATAATATTTTCCACAGCTTCTTGGCTGAATTTAAATTTTTTATCACTTTCTAATTTAAATCTTTGTTTTACTGAATCATTTCTGTCGAAAACAATTTTATCATTATAATATTTTTGTTTAATATCAGTATCACTACATTCAATGTAATGAAAAATTTCCGGTATAAGATCTATAATTGCAAATTCTGAAATATCGCTTTTTCTTTCAGTGTGATTAGTTTTATGGTGATCGTCAACAGTGCTAGCAAAATCTGATAAATTACCAAGATAAACACTTTCCGTTTTTTTACTTGATTTTAAATTATCTCTTTCTGAAGTTTTATTTATATTGTGCATAAACGGTGAATGAGATAAACTATATCCAAATCTATTTTCTGAACGAGATTCTAACAAGACAGATTTTTCATAATTAAATGGGACGTGTACTGTCTTGCCTATCGAAGGTCCGGCCACATCAATCGAAAATTTTGGTTCTCGGAGAATTTTGTTAATATGTGAATCTGAATAAGCTCGTTTATTTTTCTCCATTTTAAGGTTGTGAAGTGGTATATCTTTTAAAAAGTTTTCAAATTTTGATAACCATATTTTAAAGCGATCTCTTGTGTCATCAATCTTCACTCGTCGATTTTTAACAAAAAATGTTGCAATCTCATTACATTGATCACACGGCTTGTGGAAATTTGCTTTACTTTCGCAATAATTGCAAATGGCGGTAACCTTTTTCTTACCAATAGTTGACACTTTGTCTAATAATCTTCTTACTACCTCGCGAATTTTGATACATTTTAGGCAACGTAACTTTTCTGAAATTATTATGAAGTTAACTGAAAAAATTAAGCCGTTGAATAAACTGGAAAGCAAAAAATAATAAACCTTCTTTTTAATTAACCTTATTAACTAAGTTCTCAAACTAATGTAAGTATACCTAAGCAGTTTTGAGTCGGCGCCAGTGCCCTCACGTGTGTGCCCGTTCGGGTTGCTGTCTCGCTGACAGCAATCCGAACGCTAACTTCGTAAACGCTCGGCATTTTCCGGCGAAGAGGCGTGTCACGCTGCGCCGCCGCCGCACATCACGCTTGACATAATTAATTTGCTTGTTTGGCGGCAACTCAAAGGTATACTTACATTAGTATACCTGAGTAGTTTATTATTTTTTGCTTTTCAGTTTTTTCGGCGGTTTATTTATTTTTTTGTTAAAAACTTTTTATTTTATAATTTCTTGTGGCTATATTCTACTAATTAATACATACATAAACAAATCAATTCTGTCAAAAGTTATGCGTGATCATAGATATAGTGAACAATCAATCATTCTCTGTTTTCGTGCCCATAGGGTTGGAATTTTTTTTCCAAATTTATATGAGACCAATTTCGGGGTACCCTTTCTAGTAAAGAAAGAATTTTAAAATTGGACTACTCTGTAAAAAGTTATGCGTGGTCATACATAAAAAAAGAAAAAATATATACGCGTCGACTTGAGAACCTCATCAGTTTTTTTTTTCGTCAGTTATTAAAAATAGACATGAATATGAGTATATTATAAAACTTTTACCCGCTTTTCTTACCCAATTCGGAAATGTATTCGGCAGATGTTACCTCCACATTTTTAGTATTTTCAAGGACAAAAATAGCTGTCTTACTGTCAGTTTCCCATAATGCAGTCCTTTGGTTAACCTAAATCATAAATAAAACTACACTAATTAAATATCTTAAAACACTCGTTCATGATGATCTGCGCGCCATTTTGCGTCGTGGTCTCCGAGCAAAAAGCCACTTTAAACAGATTTGAGGAAATTTTATTTTTACAGTAGCGCCACCTGTCTTCCTTCCTCTTATACTTTGCTCCATAAGAGTCATTAGTCGCTTTTTACGATTCCCTAGATAGTACATAGCCCTATTAAAAAAATATAGTCCTACCGTATATAAATTTAAGGTCAGTATTTTAACGATAAATGTTGGTTACACTCAAAAGCTATGAAACCCAGGATGTGATTTTTGCCTATAATTAAATTGTAATAGATAAGCCTCATAAAATATGAAATTTTAGGATTTATAGGAATGGAAATTAACTGTGCAATTTAATATGGACTTTTTTTGTAAAATAAGACTTTTTTAAATCATTGCTATTTCAGAAAGTTATTGGGTGATTCCTTTTTGTTTAAATAATAAAGAGAAGTGCACACAAAACAATGTACTAACCCTTTCATTTTCAGTAATATAACGATAGATAACGATACCAGCTTTCTTTAAATGTATAATTTTCTGAAATTGAGAACAGTCGTCAGCTTTTTTTACATTACATTCGCATGCATTTATCTGTTTCCTGAAAACAAAATACCGTAGATGCATTAATTACTATCGTAATCGGTAAACATTCAAATACTACTCAATATTATTAATTGCTCCTTTCAAACTATACATAGTAGACAAAATATATATTATAATCATGAAAAAAATAATAAGAACGGATTTTACGAAATTCCGTCTATAGGGGGTGTTGCTAGATATTGTAGTTATAAGAGATTTCCACCAATCTCTGGATACTCTAGAACCCTATGGCGTAGAAACATAAAATTTGGTAGGAATACATAATCCTTTCACCGAGTAGTTTCACTCAAATCAAGCTTACTTTATGTCAGTGTATTAATAACAAAATAAATTTATTCGCACTTCTATATTCCGCGTGGAATAGTGACTTTGGGCAGCATTTTTTGGATTAATCTTATGGTTTATTTTAGATTACAAACCCTATAAGCCCTAAAATATAAATAAATGAAATATGCAGTCAGTGTTATTGAATGCAACTGTTACGCCATGTGCCTCCGGAATATATGCGTTTAAAACTACAAAGTCCAGCCTAAGATGAACCCTATTTCGTATGATTGATGATATTAATCTGAGGTCAACTTAAATTGGAATATAAAATTGCCGAAATTTATAATTTTTAACAAAAACTACTTTTTTTTTTCTAAAATAAAACTAACCTAAGTTACTCCTTGATACATCAGCTATCTGCCAGTGAAATTCCCGTCAAAATCAGTGCAGCCATTTCAGAGATTAGCCGGAATAAACAGACAGACAGACAAAAATTGTAAAAAATGTTGTTTTGGTATATGTACCGGGTATACGTCCTAATGCACTTAGTAAAAAGCGGTTATTTTAATATTACAAACAGACCCTCCAATTTTATTTATTTGCATAGATAGATAACTGTAGGTACTCAAATTACGGCGCATTTAAAAAAATTTAAACAAACCACAAAATCAAAATATATTGACGAAAATCTCCGCACGCGACAAAGCACTCCGATTGTTTATAGCTGAATAACAAACAGACCCTCCAATTTTATTTATTTGTATAGATAAAAAATACAACACAAAATAATATCCACACATTTATGTGCTGTACTTCATATTTGTAAAAAAAGTTAATAATTGCTAGGTATTACCTTTGAATATATAGACGTGTATATAATCAAAGGTACTTACTTTTCATATACTCCCATACTTATGGTTAATAGATAAATGACTTTATTAAAATAATATCATGTAAAAATACTTATAAAATGTATGACCTCTGCATGGAAATCTTCGGTGTCCTTGGTAACGAACTTAAATGTTGGTGGCTCTGTCATTATGTCATATTTTTTCAGTAATGTATAGGAAACTTTTTAATATTAACAAGGCAACCAGAAGTAGTTATCTTCTAAAAATTTTGCATCTCCACTTGCCATTTGGACCTATTGGTTCATTTTTAATACTATCACTGGGAGAAAATAGTACGCACCGCTTGCATGGGGCCCATTCGTGACTTTTTTATGCAGAGATAATTATAAGAAATGGGTGAAGTAGGCATAACAAATCTGGTTTTTATAGAAGCAACTGCTGACTGTTGCTTACCCCAAAAGGAAAACCTTTCGTGCGTTATTTGGCAGGGTGCACTAGCTGGTAGCCAGGTTGACTAAGATTCTGAAGTTCTTGATGATTTACACTCCAGAAGTACCTAAAAGGCTGATGATGATAATGAAAGCTATTTCACTTTTATTTTTTCCATAGGGTGTAATATCATTACACACACCACACTGCGGAATAACCTACGATGGGATAGTGTAGGCTCGGATCTCGTATTAGCTGGGGTTGTGAGGTCTTTCACTTTTAATATCTCCTGCAGGAGGACGCGTGGAACATCGACGCAATTTCACGGTGTCACAGTTTTGTACTGCATACCCATTAATGCTAGCTAGAAGTTAGGCACCAAACTTCGATATCGAATGAACTCGCGGGCAGTTAGCATACACCCAGACTTCCACTTCTTCGTGGACATACAGAAGGATGCAATGGCATCCTATTTGAGCTTAATAACTCTTTTCTGGGTTTTCATTTTATCTATGTGGAATTGCTGTAATATGCGAAAATACCCGTCACACGGTAGCAAGGTACTGTGAATTCCCCCGCGCAATGCGCCCCCGCTCTCTTATGAGGCGCAAGTTATACCTACTAAAACCATCACGTAAATTAATCAAATTGATTTCTTTCATTACTAGATTACTACATTATCTATGTTGTATCAGATCACTTATTGAATGTTAAGAATCTATTACCATTTCGAATATAAAACGCTGGCTAAAGAAAAACGACGTAATAAACTCCCCAGCGAATATTTTTTTGTCTTATTTTATATTTCTTTTTTATACTGTATGATCATAGCGTTGATCGAGTTAAGCTGTGGCAATCAAAACATCATGTATTATAACAAAATTTATTCAGTCCATACATATTTTTGGTTTAAAATTAGTAAAAAACAGCTTAATCTTTCTTTTTTTTAAATAAATTAAGAATTTTTTGTGATAATGATACTGGTGTCCCAATAGGTTTTAGGATTAGTTCTTTTGTACATATATTATGTAGGGGCCCAAATGCTAATGCTACTACTGTACAAGCGAGGCAGATCACATTGTATGGCATACTAAAGTCAGGAGTGGGCAACGAAACCATGGCGCCATTTGTGCGCAACACAACTGGGTACCCTGAAAGTACGTAAAATGTTTATACATGGAAAATATAAAATTGTAGAAGACCAACAGATGTCAGTTTTTCTCTGTGCGGGGCGGAGTAAGAATACTATGCTTTGTGGTCGGGGTCAGCCTGTCATAAAAGGCGATCAAACAACCCAAAGCTATGTGGTAGGACTACAAGCCCCTCTGGATGGCAACCACCCTTGGCCTACGAGTATAACGCCATAATAACCTTGTGTTATGTTTTGGCATTCGTGACCTAGGTTCTTGTACACCTATGGTGATGGTAACTATTTACTATTGAGTGGGAAAGTCCAAACAGGAAAGTTCTGTGGGTGCAATGTTAATACTACGACGTATAGTGGTGATATATAGAAGTACTAAGACAACTATCACAGAGCGTAACCACAGCTAAGAGCTCATAGTTTAAGACTTTTCCTAGTAGGTACTAGCAATTTACACTGTAACATAGGTATGTTACAGTGTAAATTGTTTACTCATTTTGGGCATACATAGTGTTATGATCATCATCATCATAATCTTAGCATTAAATCCCAGTTGCAACCTAAACTACCGCTTCAGAAAGAGTCCACTTTCTTCGTCCACTTCACACGGTCTTCACCATCAGTGAGTCCCAATGGACTAATCAGAAAGACTAATGGATCAATATTGAGAATAATATTTTTTTTACTATGAATAGCAAACAATACATTAAGAAAATAATATAAAAAAAGACATTCAGTAGTGTAATATTTCAAATTGCATTCTGAATGATTGATTTACCAAGGTATAAACATTCCACAGCTTATAAATCTGTCGGATAATTTTGTCATCTTTTTTTATCATAATTTGTCATTTTCTTATACTCACATGGTTTTGAAGCATTAAATAAGGATGAGAATGTACTGCCTGTAATAGGCAAACTTGTATAATTCCTTGCTGTAGGAAGATTAGCAGTGATGAGTGCAGATCCAATATAGAATCCATGGTTGGCATCAGGTGGGTACTCTTGCCATTTCAAGAAAACAAACTCAAAGTCAATTGTAATGGTAGTAGTTGATCTTGGGGGTAATTTTAATAATAATTCCAAATGGTAAGGCTTTTGTCTACTACGGCCTGGAGAATAAAATTGAGATATAACCAAATCACTTTCTGCTTGGCCATTTATTCTTAAGGAGCTCAGTTGTATCGGTAACCACCAAGGTGCATTCTCCATCAAGACAACATCAATAGGGGTCCAAAAATTATTTGTTAGTTCAGTGACTATACCCCCAAACTCCTTACCATATCCTAATACATAACGATTAAAATGCAGTGGTGGAGGTATTGGAACTGTTAATTTGTTTGTTGTCTCATACTTAGCACCAATGTTTATCATATAACCATTTGCTGGTATATTATATATGGCAAATTTAGTATCACTGCCTCCTCTTTGTGACAGGATGACTGAATCTGCGGGAGGAATTAATTTAAAGGGCTGGGTGTCATGTGTTGTGATATCCACATACACTTTGCTGGAGGTTGCCAATGGACAAGCTCCAGGCAATCCTTGTCCAAATAACTTTCTAAATGACCAATCATTGCTTCCAATAATTTTATAATCATACACTAACGCCACTGTTTGTTTTATTTCAAAATTAATTTCTGTACAATCTTCATTAGCACACATTTTCCTGAAGTGTACTCCAATAGAATGATAGTTTGTGTTGTGTATCATTCTAGAATTCAATAGAGCTGACATTCCACGACTAGACTCACAAGGCAGGAGTTTCTTCCATGGTGTTAAATTTTCTGTACATACTATTTCTCTAGGCAATGATGCATACCTCAATTGTGAAGTTACATTTTTATATGATTGCGGAACAGCTCCTGTAGGCCATAAAGCCATCTGAGGTGTTACTGTATTAAATTTTTCAATAAAATTTAAAGAAGCACAAAATAATCCTGATAGGGTGGCACTTAACTTCTTCCATTGTGCGTCTACATCCATAACTTCTGGTGAAAACCAAGCATATAACTCCGCACCTGGAGCAGCATCTAGTACAGGATATCCCCATTTATCGTGCCTCCATTGTCCCTCAGTAAGTGTAAAATGTAATTCATCTATTTGAAATCGAGATATAATCTCAGTGAGAGATCTTGGCGACAAATTGGAATGTTCCACTGTAAACAAATATCAAAATGTAAATAATGCGAAATTGTAGTAAAAATATAAGTATACTAATATTAAAACGTTAACTCACACGAAGTATCACTATCTACTAAGGATAAGAACTGAAAATAGGTATATAAATGTGCTGGAGGCAATGGTTTGATAAATAATTCTTCGTGAAATTCATCTCCATGAATACCTAAAACTGCGAAGAAAAGAAAGTAAAGGATTGTACGTAACCGTTTCATTTTATCATATAACCATGAGACGGTCATTCACTCTTCTGTTTAAAGATTACTTAAAAATGATAGCATTTTAAACTTCATAGCAGGAGTAGAGTAATAGACTAATAGTGTTCTGTAGCGGTGGTCGTTGAATGAACGAACAGTTTTTTCGACTGTTTCTTTGCCGTGAACTAATAGACTAGTTTATAGTTGACTGATAAACATGTTTATGTATGAACGGCTTCGTGAATCGGTCGTCCGATCAACGAAGGACACACGAACGACGACGCGACGCGCGCGCGCTCTCGCGGCTCGCTACGCTCCTTACCCGCCCCGCAAACCTCAACGTCCATGGGCGCGAGTCGAGCCGAAACGCATAGATAGATTGAGTTACAATTCATTGAACTCTGCTGTCATGTGACGGGACTATCATTACATATTGAAGCGTCAATGTACATTGTAAATGAAACATTTTTAGTTTTAATACTTGCACTGAGCTTATTGCTAGATCAAAATAGACTCTATTTTGATTGGTGTAAAACTATATTTTGTGTTTAAAATATATTTAAAGTGTATAAAATATATTTTGTGTTGCGTTTATTATAAATAAAGTATTGGATTGCAAATTGAAATTTTGTTTGTTTACATTATTTTTTTAGTTTCATTTGAATGCGTTACGCTCAGTGCAGGTCGAAGGTGACTGCAAAAAAGGCTATCGCGAACTGGATTTGTTTTTTTTATTTATCAAATTCACAGTTACATTGGCTCAATAAAATAACAGCACAAAAAACCACTAAGGTTAAATTGTGTATATATTTTTTATTGTTTAAATAAGCTAGGACTTTTTATTAAGTTTAATTGTAGGTAAATATTTAGTGTTAGAGTGCGCAGGACAAGATTAACAACCAACAAAGTAGAACAATTAATGTTTTTAAATATAAATTTAGATTAAGGAAGGTTTGAAAACTACATGTAAATAGTGAATATTCTAAAGTCGTATAAATATGTAAATACTTGAAACTGATTATGTACATAAAATGAAATGAAATTTTAAATACGCCTGGTTCATAATATTTAACTTAATTAATTTAATCTTATTATTTCCTATTAGCTATCTAAAATAATAAACCTGCCAATCCTATGCCTGGAAAAAGTATGAAGGGAGTTCATTTCAACATGCTCATAAATATTAAATATTTTTTAATAAAATTCGTTGAAGTTTACGTTGTCCTTTACCAATGAACGATCAACGTACGTCTTAATATAAACTAAACGTCTCGTCTTGTCTAAGCGTCGACATAAACTAGTCGAAAATTAGACTGTTTTTTCAACTAGTTTATCATCGACGATAAATGGTCTCGTTGCGTCGACTGTAAAATCGTCGACGACCCACTACTAGTGTTCTGTGATTGCAACAGTCATAAAATAAACTGTCATGAACTGTTGACACTGTTGAGTGTTGAATCTTGAATCAACTGTTGATCTCCTGTCAACGTTAACTGCTTAGGAATCTTGATACTGGCAAGTTCGCAAGCTGCGACAAACATGCCAAAAAAAGACAAAAAATACTGCTTATGAATGAATTCGTCAACGATTGTAATGAATTTAATTCGATACTTAAGTTGAAAAAATCATCTTATTTATATTACGAGCGACGCGACGTTTGAATTTGAACTTTAGTAACATTATAGAACTGTAGTAATCAACTGTTAGCAACTGTTTTGTCAACGATGTTTAAATTAGTCGAAAATTAGACTGTCCTAAAAACTAGTTTACTGTCGATGAAAAACGGCCTCGTTTCGTCGACGTCAAAAATCTAAACGATCCTACCAACTAAAATCGTTAATCCACCAATAGAGGTATATACCTACATAGTTTTAATATTGTATTTACATCCTTGATTAGGTTATTACCGAACGGGCAAAGATCTTAGAACCTCATTAAGATTTTATGGTTTTTCAAAAACAAAGCTTATTGATGCTTTGAACTTGACCATATCAAATTCCCTTACGCTGGTGCATATCACAACAGCTCTTGCAATATATTGTAGCTAACATTGAATTGGTTCTAGTTTTAGTTTTGTATTGAAAGGAAGGCAATGCTAGACATTTAGTCAGCGAGTAAATACGGATTCCACATTATAATAGTGTCTTAATTAAAACAATATTCTTCGCTTTCATTTCTTAGAATTCCATAACGACCAACAAAATTAAGTTATATTATAATTATGTATTTCTATGACCTGGCCACCAAATTTTTTGGTTAAAGGGTAAGTCAACACAACTAGAATTTGGTTGTTATGAGATGTCTCAACAAACAATAAGATAAAACTTTTTAAGGCTATTCATTCGATACTGGCAAAATCGACGTCAGAGGTATTGGAGTCATAACCTTAAAAACTGATGTGAAGTGTGACGTGAACTGAAATATATTTAAAACGTCAGTTTGACAGAAACAATTTTCATAAATCTAAGAATTTCAATTTCAATAGGTCTATCTAAAGAACTATAACTTTTTTGTAATGTAATTTTTATTAGTAAATTTTTTTGTATCATACTTTTTAGCAACAATTTAATCTTTGATTAGGAATATAATGGTTCCATTGCTTTAATATGAATAGTACCGTTTATCAAACAAAAAATTGTAGTTTATGTGTATTTAAAACAAAAAAACCGTGAGATTAAGTTCCGGCTAATAGAACAATGGATAACGAATTTGTGGACCTCTCAACTAGTTGGAGATTACAGCTAGGTTATTCTATAGGTCATGTTTTAAATGATGTGTGTGCAAGTCTATGGTTTACCTACTTTCTGGTATTCTTTCATCTGGTTCTTGAATTCAGTGCATCCCAGTCAGGGAACTTGATGTTAATTGGGCAAATAATAGATGCTTTGGCTACACCATTCATAGGATATCATTCAGACCATACAGATAATTCCTTAAGCTTAAGATATGGGAGACGAAAACTCTGGCACCTATTTGGTATGCTTATTATATTTAATTTTATATTTCAATTTAATATTTTAACTTTAAATCGTGTTTGGTTTTAATCTTATTAACAAGGTAAATTGTAAATTACAAATTATGATTTGATGTAATATTTAAATTCCTTATGCTAACAACAAAATTACAAGTTGCTCTTAGTTTTAATAATTTGACTTAATTTCAGTATATGTGTGTTTTAATTTTGATTGTCCTTTTAATAAAAACAAGAAATTGTATGTAGATATTGTAAAATCTAATAAAGTACAATATAAAATAGCTTACTAGATCTTGGAGTTGAAGATTAGGATATAAATTTGATTGGCTATCAAATGCCAATCAAATGATGGTCTGAAGCAATATTTAATATTTCTATAAGATTTGTTGTGTATATGTATTCATCATCATCATCTAAGCGTTATCCCGGTTGCATCCTAAACTTTCGTTTCGGTGCCCGGGGTCCGCTTTCCGACTTTTTCTACTCCACTTCGCACGGTCTTCAGCATCCCTGGTATTGAGCCCATTGGCACGCATATCACCCCTTACGACGTCAAGCCAGCACTTTTTGGGTCTACCCCTCCTGCCGGGGCCCGGCGGAGGCGGCATGGCCAGACATTTGTTTCCCACGTAATCATCCGGTTGCCGTAAAACGTGGCCGTACCAACGGAGCCGACACTCTTGCAGTTTATCCGCAATGTCACGGACATGAAGACTGCCGCGAATGCGGGAGTTCCTAACGCGGTCCTTCCGCGTCACTCCACACATCCATGTTGTGTATATGTATTATTATATACATATAATTGTATCTTAGATTGTCTGTTTTGAATGCCTGAAACTAAGGTGCATATAAACATTGTTGTCTAGTGGTTGAATTTACTTTGATAATTCATAGAGTGCCATCAAACGGATGTGCATGGATAAAGTTTGTGCATAAACACCTAGAATTGGATGAGAATTGAACCAGTCACCCCCACAGGTGTACGGATATGTGAAACCCGTGGCACCATGGAGGTCTTTAATGCCCTTATAAGCACCATAATTGATGATTTATAAATGACAAAACCTTGTATTAGAAATTTATTAATGTTACATATTTTAATGTGTATGAGATAATGATTAAAACAGATTTGCTGTTAAAAAATGTCCATAAAAGGGAGGTATAGATATATCTACAATAATAAAGTGAAATAAATTCTTATTTTTTTTAGGTACTACATGTGTATTGGCATCATTCCCATTTATATTCTCGGAATGTATTGGCTGTTCAACAGCCCACAGATGGGCACAAATGTATTATTTTGCAGCCTTCATAATCATTTTCCAAATAGGATGGGCAGCGGTGCAAATATCACATTTAAGCCTAATACCAGAATTAGCTCAGGATGATCATACAAGAGCACATCTTACTGCTGTTAGGTACTCTACTTTATTATATAATAATAACAATAAAGTGTTTATTTACCCCCCTAAAGTTAAAGTAAAAAGTTTTCTAAACTAAGTCAGGCCTCTATTTTAGATATAAGGTACTAAGACTTTCCTCTGTTATTATCCTGTAATTTTATTATTATGTAATATTGTGTTTAGTTTTAATGACATTTTTTCCTCTTATTCCCGGCATTCTAATGATACAAATACCAAGTTATGAACTAGGAGCTCAAAGTACATCTTCAATGTAACAAAAGAAAACTTCAGCTTGCTTTGTTTTTTGTTTTATAGTTGTAGAAGTTTAAGAGACAAGACACCATTAAAGTACAATAATTTGATAATTAATATTTTTTACATATTTAATTCTGCCAATAGGTTATGTCCCTATGGATTGTTTGTTTAATATGTGACTCTTAATCTAAGTAATTAACAGAAGTAAAATTATATATACATATTTCAGTTTCACGCTAGGATGATAAAGCATTATTTGTAGTAGTGAAACCAATGAATGCATTACTAATCCTGTACTGTTGAAAAACATCCCTGTTTTATCACCACCAAAACCAATATATCTGTAGTTTTGAACTTTACTAGTCTATCTGAATAATTTTTATTTATATATTTGTAATTTTATTATATTTATGTTTTTACTTGACCACAGGTGACATTTGATTTTACAGTCATGTAATTAAAGTTTAATATCATATTGCAGGTATGGATTCACAGTATTTTCCAATTTATTTGTATACATTGTTACATGGATAATATTACACATAACTGGCGAGTGTGATAAACATGTATGTTTTTGATATTATACTATATTGATATAATTCTATAGTTCTAGTATCTATTATTCTGATTTGTTCATTTACAAACATTCATTTTTAAGGCAATGGTTTAAACAGGGTTATTAAAACATTACAATTTTCTTAAGAGTATGCTTAATTTTATAAATAACTAGGATCCTGGATAGCTACCCTCAGCCAGGAGTCCCAATCCCCTTCTCATGCTCCACATTCCGGGAAATCCTCTAAGGGAAAACCCACAGAGGAAGAGGAGCCCGACCAGGGCTTGATGCACTCTGTCATGCAGCAGATGGAGCGCATGTTAACCTCCCGATGAGTGGGCCTAGTGTGGCTTCCTCCCGAAGCCACACATCCCCTAGCACATGAGGCCAAGCGACTGAGTAGGGCTACTGGTGGGGCTGATCTATCTCTCCAGGGCAGTCGCCACCTCCGAGCCGCAACAGGTTGATTTCGAGGGATGGAACTGTAACATTCTCGGTCCAGACCCTCCAAACCAACCTTAACCACTGCGCTACTGCTCAGGACCTACTGAACCAGAGCTTGGCGCAGTGGGGTGTGTCAATTGCGGTAGTTGCCAAGCCATACAGGGTCCCCCAATAAGGCGACACTGTGGGGGACGACTATGGCTCGGTAGCCATCTTCACCAGGACGGTTGCGCGGCGGCCACGATAGGGGAGTTAGTAGTAATCGAGGCTTACTTTTCCCCAAATCGACGTCTCACCAAATTTGAAAGATTCCTTCATGAGCCGGGCACGGCGGTGTCACGGTGTGCTCGCCCCATTCTCTCTCTCCATCTCCTTGGGGGACTTTAACGCGAAGTCTCGCGCATGGGGTTCCCCAAGGATTGACGCACGGGGTGAGACTCGAAGAGTGGGCCATCGAGTTGGGGCTTGTGGTCCTCAACCAGGGCGCTGTGTAAACGTGCGTGCGGCAGCGGGGTGGTTCTATAGTGGACATCCCGTTCGTTTGCCCTGCCGCTGCACGCCGAGTTCAGAGCTGAAAGATATTGACGAGGGTGAAAACGCATTTGTATCACAGATATGTATATTCGATTCAGCGTTTACCCCGTCAACGATTACTACCGGCCCGTGAGCCCCGGGGACAGGATCGTCCACATTGGGCAAAAGCTAGGGTGATCTTCCGCAAGGCCCTGATAGTCCACACGTGGAGTTCAAAGCGAAAGGATTCCCCCGAAGTTGACGTGGAGGCGGATCGATTTCGGTCGCTGGTATCAGACACGTGCAATGCCGCCTAGTGGATATTTCCGTCCCACTTACTGAATGTACTGTTGGAACGACGACATCGAGCATCTGCGCAAAGCTTGCAACGCAGCTCATTCCCGGTTCACTCGGTACCGCAGAAGGTGTCGCCGTTCGGCCGACTTCGCGACCATTGAGGCGCAACTGTACGAAAGTTACAGGAGCGCCAAGAAGACTTCGGGCTGCTATGGCGGCTCAGAATACTGCTTGGGAGGAGTTCTTAGCGGGGATCGACCAAGATCCCTGGGGGCGCCCGTTCAAAACGGTCCGGAACACGCTTTGGCCGTAGGCGCCTCTGCTCACTGAGGGTCTCGCACCGTAGCTACTCGAAGACGTCGTCGGCGCCCTTCAGTGGCAGTGCGTCCACCTCCCATCGTGGCTCTGCCTCAGGCAGACCCCAGCGAGAACGAAGTCCAGGTGCCCAATGTGGACCGTTTGGAGGCGGGTGTATTACAGCTCAAAGCCAAAAACACCGCCCACGGTCTCGACGGCATACCGGGGCATACGTGGGTTTTGGCCCACGACGCTCTGGATCTGGATCTCCCGATTGACACGGTTTTTCAGCAACTGACCCAGGGCCCCAGGGAGTGGAAGACAGGCAGGTTGGTGCTCATACAGAAGCTGAGGCGCCCGGCGGACTTGCCGTCCGCCTACCGGCCCATTTTGCTGGGCAACAAGCTCTTCGAGAGGGAGCTTGCAGACCGCCTCGTGCATCACCTCACTACGATCGGGTCGGACCTGGCGTACAGCCAATACGGTTTCTGCCAGGGGCGCTCTACAATGGATGCCGTCCTGCGGCTGAAGAGCCTGGCAGAGGAAGCCACGTCCCAGGGCTAGGTGTTGTTGGCGATGTCCCTAGACATCGCCAATGCATTCAACTCCGTGCTCTGGAGCTGCGTTAGCTAGGCGTTCCAATACCATGGAGTGCCGACCTACTTCCGCTGCGTTACCTGTGATTATCTGTCTGACAGAGCCGTCATCGTCCCGGTCCAGAGAGAGTGGCGTCAGCGAAACGTCGTATGTAGTGTTCCACAGGGGTCGGTGCTAGGTTTCCACTCCTGTGGAACATCTCATTTGATTGGGTAATTTGAGGTACGGTCCCGCCCGGCGTCGGTGTAATCTGTTACGCCGAGGATACGCTGGTAACAGCGCGCAGTGGTACCTACCAGTAGACGTGCCTGAGGGGCATGGCTGGCGTTGCGCAAGTCGTACTCCGGATCCGGCGGATGGGCCTAGAGGTGGCCCTACACAAGTCCGAGGCTATAGTATTTTATAGCCGACGACGTGGGCTGCCTCAGGGCCTGCACTTGTAGGAAGCGTCCGTATTGGTGTCGAGGCAACGTTCAATTATTTGGACCTTGTCCTCGACCGCGGAACTTTTCGGCACACTGAACGGCTGGCTCTTCGACTCACGGAAGCGGCTGGGGCACTCGCCCGACTGCTCCCCAACATCGGGAGACCGAACTCAGTGTGCCGGAAACTATACGAAGGAACCGTACGGTCAATGGCCTTTTACGGGGGCCGCAGCGCACACGGGCTGTCATAGTGATCGGTTGCGGGCGCGGCCTCCTGGGAACGAGCCGCACCCCGCACACACATGGTCGAGAGAAGGGCGCGCGTGGCCTTTCCGCGCGCCCAGCTCACACCTGCGTGAGGAAGAAGATGCCGGGGCTCATCACCCCTTCGGATTTGAAGAGGCCCGCGCCTGTCAGGGCCGTGGTCTGACTAATCCGTCGCGTCCCGCGGCCTGGGTACTTAAGGCTTGTGAAGGAACACCTGGGTGGTTACACACGGGGAATCCCACACTACCCCGCCGCCCACCTCCCAAAAAAATATATAGTCCTGATAGTTAATAAACGTTTACCAATAACCCTGCTAATAAAAATTGTAGTACTGTTGTAAACATAACATTTTATTTGAAACAGTTATTTATGACTTAGGAACTTTCAAATCATGTTAATGGTAACATAAAATTAAAAAACCTTATTTCAGCAAGTGGGACCATCAGATGCATGGAAATTCAGACACATTGTGTATGTTGTGATGGCTGTAGGGATAGTCGCTTCAGTGTTGTTCCATATAAGTGTGAATGAGAAGTATTCCTATAGAAGACAGGAAGAGACAAATGAAAGTGGCGCACATTATGATTTTTTAAAGAAACCACTTATGTACCAGGTGAGCTGATTACTGAATTAAAAAGATAGCACTTAATTATCTACTTGGATATTGATATACTATTTGTTGGCATTACATATATCTTTTGAATTATCATTCAATCAGTACGCTAAAATTTCCATCTACCAATCACCGAGCTAGTTACTTTGAGACTAGATGGTGTTGTGTGCATTGTCCCAGAATATTTATTTCTTTATTTTTTAATAATTTCAGGTGGCAGGCGTGTATATGAGTACAAGATTAGTTGTCAACATATCTCAAGTGCTTGTGCCGCTATACTTGCATAGAACATTGGGTTTGGCTGCCAGATCTCTGGCAGTTGTGCCCTTAGCGATGTACCTCGGCAGTTTAACTGCTGCAGGAGCCCAAAGGCTCGCTCCCAGGTCATTTACAAGGAAAATCAACTATTTCCTGGGATCAATGTGTGCTTTGGCCAGCTTTATATGGGTTTATTATGGATCTGATAGCGTTTACAAGACATACTTCATATATGTTGTGGCAGTCCTTATAGGTGATTATCAAGTATCTATACTACTATTATAAAGAGGAAAGATTTGATTGTTTGTTTGTTTGTTTGCTTTGAATAGGCTCCGAAACTACTGACCTGATTTAAAAAATTCTTTCATTGTTAGGAAGCTACACTATCCCCGGGTGACATAGGCTATATTATATTTTCAAAAAAATTAGGGATCCTTACTAAAACTCCAATAATGTAAGCCAAAGTATAAAAAAATTACCTAAAATATTATTTAAATCGCGTACGTTGCGAAAACTATTGATGATAGAATAAAATAATGTACTACAACTTTGCAGAACACATCATTATTTACAAAAAGTGTCGCGACAGCATATGTCTAACTATTATAGTTATGCCACAATAAGTGTTCTTTTATTTTAATAATTTAATTGAAATGCCGCCCCTAGAAAAGGCTCTTTATTTGGATCTTGGTATTAATCCTTATCAAAATAAATTACTTCATATTCAAAACTGTTTCAATACCTTCATATAACTTTTTGAATTATTCAATTCGGATATTCCATTCGAAAGGTATCACGAGTTTAAAAATGTAAGTATTAGAAAAATGTTGCGTGGTAGCCGCTCACCCTGTTCGGCTAGCTAGGCAGCACCTTATGCAATGTAGGCGTGCGTCACTGGGGTTTTTACAAAAATTAGAATACTTATTAAAAAATAACGAAAAATAAATAAAAAGTAATAACAAAAAAATCATTAAAATAAAAGCTCATAGAAATAATAATATTCAAACTTTCTTTATAATTTTATTTTTTTAGTAACCTGACGCAAATAGAAGGGTTTGCCCTCAGGGGCGCTCCTCTATCCGAGGAGTACATGGGTGTGCGTATCCGAGGTGCCCGAGCATCCGTCGCTTCACTCCCCTCTCCGTTCGAGGCGACAGAGTCCTACCTTTCTTTCCGTCTATCTCTTACATCCTTTCCAACTTAGCTCTCTGTTCGTGGCGTGGTCCCCGGTGGGATGGTTGCGAATACTGATTGGGGTCCCGGGTTCTACCCTGGGACCTGATTTGGTAGTCGCAACCATGCCTATTTCGACTGCGCCTGCACAGAGAGTGTTCCCGGGGCGGGAATTGCATCCTCGCTGTCGGTTGATCTTGCTGGGCCGGCTACGACGTCAGGCGACTCTGCTTTTTCTGGAGTGTCGTCTGGTAGTCGTACCCACGCCTGACTAGCACGCGACGGGGATACGAGTCCCGTCCGGAATTGGCCGCGGACCTGTCGCTCCCGGCCCTGGTTCTGTCCATGGTCGGGGGCGATCCTGGATGGACGGCCGTCGCCTCTTTTTGCGAGGCAGTAGTGTCTGCAAGGGAGTCGGCGGAACGGGAGCGGGATTCCGCCACCGCACTCCCCTCCCGCCAACGTAGGCCGCGTCGTCGGCGCCGGAGGGCGGGCAACGATCTCCGGCCGCCGTAGAAACCGGCCGCGGGCGGCCCCTCGGGGGAGGATCCGCCGCCCGCACTATTGCCGCGAGGGAGAAGGCCGCGTGCTGTTCCGCAGCCCCCCTCAACTCCTAGAGTTGTTACAAGAGAGCGCCGGGGGGACGAAACCCTGACCCCCTGGCGCCAGCACTTTAGAAGGGGCCCGCTTTAAGACAAAGCGTGGGCCGGCGCCGGCCCGGGCCACGAGATCGGCAGGCCATATATCCGTGGGCCCGGGCGTAGGGGACAGGAGAACAGCGGGGTTTTTTAGTGGGTAGTCGGATGGTCGAACATCTTTTCCGGAGTCCCTTATATATCCCTTGGTCCCCCCGGGCCGGGGGAACCCGTCAAGAGGGGTTTTTCCCCGAGACCGAAAAAAAATAGAAGGGTTTAATTTTTAATTGTTTGTTAAATACCCGTGCGAAGCCGGGACGGGCCGCTAGTATTTTATAATAGTCGGATTTAGTCTGAATTTAGTTATGACTATAAGAATATTAGCCACTTTTAAGGCCTTGTTTATTTATAACAGTTATAAATTAACTACTAGATTAGGGCCGAGTCACACCGGAATGGCAGCAGCGCGGCGAGCACTTTCAGTGTGAAATAATTTTAAACTTTATCTACATACTTAAAAGATGAGTATCACTTGAAAAGCTCATGACGCAAATGGCGCGCTGCTGTTCGCTTCACCGCGGGCGTACGACGGCTACGTTGCGACCTTTTCAAGCGATGCTGATCTTTTAATTATGTAGATAAGGTTTAAAATTATTTCACACTGAAAGTGCTCGCCGCGACGCTGCCATTCCGGTGTGACTCGACCCTTAGGCTAATCTGCCTATATCATTAGCTGATTCCAATTTGACAATTTAATTCCAACGCAAGTATGTTTTATGCAACTGTAGTTGCTTTATCTAAACACATTTTAAATTGTTAATGATTTATACTATTTCATAAACTTACTAAAATATTACTTAACTTAAATTTTCTCTTTCATAAACTTTGAAAAATCGACGTATCAATGTAAATGTAACAAACAAATATTCGAGGTTTTCTTGGACTCTGGCAATCTAGATCAGATTGGAATCTAGATCAGATCCCAATTTTGAGCTACCCTGCATTAAAAAAAAAAACAAATTAAATATTTTTGACATTTGCTATTTTTATCTTTCATTATCCTTGTTTATATATATCATGTCACTCAACTGTAACCGCCTGAAGTACATACAAACTTTCAGAATTTGGAATGAGGTGCATGATCTTCAATGGTTTTCTTTTTTATGAGTTATTTCAGGGGTCCTTATATTATTTCAGGGTTTGGCGGTGCAGTGATGTTAGTAACAAGTCTTGCCTTGACAGCGGATTTAGTTGGTTCGAAAACTGAAGCATCCGCTTTTGTCTATGGTCTAATGAGCTTTACAGACAAACTGTCTTGCGGCGTTGCCATAGCCTTAATTCAAATGTAGTAAGTAATTTTATCATTTATTATATTACCGAATGTGTCAGAACGGTATTAGCTCAATAGGTTTTTTTTATTGCTGTAGGACAGCAGATAGGCTGACGGCCCGCTTACAATTTAGCAGTTACCGTCGCATATGAGTGTTTGGAACGCCAGAGGCATCACGAACACGCTGTTGTCCCATAAGGTATATCCTTAAATACTATAATATTCCATGTTCAAGTATCCCTTGTGTGTTCGCGGTGCCTCTAGCGTCGCAAACATCCATAAGCGACGGTAATTACTTACTATTAAGTGGACTGTCAGCCTTTTTGCTGTTCATCAGCATAAAAAAAATATGAAATCCTTTGACATCTAGTGTTTGGCCTTATGAGTTAATTCTACCTGTTGTTACCATCCTGATCCATACACTGGATTGTCAGGAAATGGTGTGTTGTTGTAAGAGAACTAATACATTGATCCAGTCTCCTTCACATGACGTCATAAATCAAAACAAATTTTATTTTTCATGTTTATTAGCAGGAAATTAAATTGATCACTCTTTACTAAGAGAGTAAATGAAGCCCCATTAGATTACATTTTCAGACCCCTGTACATACCAAATTAGACAAACGGCCCACCCAATAGTAGGTGGTCACCGTCGCTTATCAACATTTGCAACATCAGAGGCATTGTCAAGTCGCTGCTGGCCTCGAAGAGGAGCTGAAACTTGGTTTACTAGTGCCGGAACACCACACAAGTTCATTATGGCGGCATGTTTTAACACCAATGGTGGTTGCGATCCAGTCGGGCTTAGCCCTATCATTAAGCTAGGGTTGTTTTTTTGCTTTTTAAGACAGCAATGACTGCAGGGGTCTGTATTCTTATCCCGTCCCTGCACACATAATACATACTTAGTATGCAATCGGAATATGCCTGGGTATAAATAAGAATATTCATGAAATAGTTTTAAATTGCTGGTAACTTGTTGCCAATGACAACATTTTGTTTAAATATTGAAAATGTGGTTTATTGTTCAATGTGACCTGTTTTCATTCAACTATTGAGTCATACGTTGATAATGATGTTAAATAATTAATTACAGTGCAGATGGGGCTGACTCAACGTACTATCGTGACGTGCTCGCGTGGGTATGCGGAATCGCTACAGCTTGTGGCTTAACACTTACTCTGCTGTTACCCAAATTCACGCCTGACAATTTTATGCCTGTCAGTAAGTATATAACCCATGTCTTTTTCAATAATAAGAGGTTCAATAATATGTACTTTTTTATTATTTATTTAGGATAATTATCCGTGCAGGGGCGGAGAAAGAATACTGACCTCTGTGGCCGGGGTTGGTCTGTCTTAAAAGGCGACAAAACAACCTAGCTACGTAGTAGGGCTCCAAGCCCGTCTGGATGGTCACCATTTTTGGTCTTAAGTATGTCGTCATAATAACATTGTGTTGTGTTCCGGCATTAGTGACCCAAGTTCCTGTACACTTATGGGACAGCAGCGTGTTCGCGATGCCACTGGCGTTGCAAACACTCATAGGCAACGGTAACTGCTAAATTCTAAGCGGGCCGTCAGCCTGTCTGCTACCCTACAACAATAAAAAAATTTAAAAACTATAGTGTCCTAAATTGGACCTGACTCAACATAACGCTGGCTTATAGAAAGTCAAGCGCTGATTTTCCGTGAGGCCCATAGAGTGACGTCATATTGAAAACTCAAATAAAACGGAACAAGCTTACGTAAAAAATATACAATCTACTAAAACAATAAAGTGCTAATAAGTAACATAATTGCTAATCTAAAATATAATAGAATGAAAATATGTAAATAAATTTTATTAAAATGTAACAATATAAATCAAAGAATTTAAAAAAAGTGTTGATTCCTGAAGAAGAAAATATACATATATATATATATATATATATATATATATATATATATATATATATATATATATATATATATATATATATATATATATATATATATATATATATATATATATATATATATATATATACAGGGTGTCCCAGAACTCAACGTCAAGCGGAAACGGGGTGACAGGATTGATTGTAACCATCATGAGAAAAATCAGAAAAAAAATCTATCCCATGCAGTTTGAAAATTATGGGCATTTAAGAAAAACCTAGAAATTTGGTCAAACTGTAACCATTTTTCGGTTATTTTGGTTAATTTTTATTATTTTTGTTCATTTAAACTTTGGAACCGTAACCCTAAATAACATTTCTAGAACCACAATCAAAAATAATGACACAATTGCCCCAAGTTTTCTAGAATTAAGACTATTTGTTAAACTATGAATTTAAAAATTTCAAAATTTGTCGACTTTGAAAGGCCCTCCTTTAAAAAAAATGTACTAAAGTGCCTTGGCAAGTGCCATTAAAAGTTTGCGCATTTAATCAGGATTGTAAAATGGTACAATACGTGTTAGTTTCATACTAAAAAAAAACGAGTAAAAAAATAAAAACCTCAAGTAACCCGATTTTTTCCAACCCATTTTACTCAGTTCAAATGTTTTTTATTCGCACAAGCTCTTGGTAGGTTCTTAATTTTAAGGCAAAATGATGTGAGAGATGGATAGTGAACATGTTTGCCATGAGCGAGCGAGACAGATAGTGACGCCACTTTTACCAAAGTCAACAAAAGTAAGTAAAATTAATAAAATAATGAAATATCTTGACCTAGTTTAGTTTAGATTTATTGGAATAAAAGTCAGATAGGGAAATTACATTTTTTATTACAATAAATGTTCAAATTGTTTGCCATCAACCTCAATACACGCCCTAAAAGATCTACTAATTAGCCGGGCATATCCTCGAGAGTAGATGTCCTCAGCAGCTTGAGAAATTCGTTCACGAGCTCGGCTACGCTGTCAATAAACAATTTGAACATTTATTGTAATAAAAAATGTAATTTCCCTATCTGACTTTTATTCCAATAAATCTAAATTAAACTAGGTCAAGATATTTCATTATTTTATTAATTTTACTTACTTTTGTTGAATTTGGTAAAAGTGGCGTCACTATCTGTCTCGCTTGCTCATGGCAAACATGTTCACTATCCATCTCTCACATCATTTTGCCTTAAAATTAAGAACCTACCAAGAGCTTGTGCGAATAAAAAACATTTGAACTGAGAAAAATGGGTTAGCAAAAATCGGGTTACTTGAGGTTTTTATTTTTTTACTCGTTTTTTTTTAGTATGAAACTAACACGTATTGTACCATTTTGCAATCCTGATTGAATGCGCGAACTTTTAATGGCACTTGCCAAGGCACTTTAGTACATTTTTTTTAAAGGAGGACCTTTCAAAGTCGACAAAATTTGAAATTTTTAAATTCATAGTTTAACAAATAGTCTTAATTCTAGAAAACTTGTGGCAATTGTGTCATTATTTTTGACTGTGGTTCTAGTAATGTTATTTAGGGTTACGGTTCCAAAGTTTAAATGAACAAAAATAATAAAATTAACCAAAATAACCGAAAAATGGTTACAGTTTGACCAAATTTCTAGGTTTTTCTTAAATGCCCATAATTTTCAAACTGCATGGGATAGATTTTTTTTCTGATTTTTCTCATGATGGTTACAATCAATCCTGTCACCGCGCTTCGGCTTGACGTTGAGTTCTCGGACACCCTGTATATATATAACTGGGGTTTTATAACATAGCTATAGTTAATTGAACTTTAAGGACCTTAAAAACATTCTGACTTTTTGTAAGTATGTATAATAAAGCTCGTTTGCGTTATTTGCACTCGGAGACGAATCTTGAGGTCACAGGTTCAAATACCGCGGTGGCATGCACCGTTTAGGCTCTTTCTCGCCTAATGTGTATATTATAGTCAACACATCAAAAAAGACCATTTATACTAATTAATTTCTAAGTCTTTACTCAAAGTGCGTAGGTATGTAAACTTTTTTGTTATATTATTTTTTTTATTTTATTTTATTAAATGAAAGGGAATTTGTTTGAATTTAAGTGCATTTTTATTGCTACGTTTAGTCTTGTTTTTATAATTTTACCAACCATTTAAATAAAGTTAGCGACAAAATTTAATTGTTAGATATTCTTTACGTCATGGAGCGACGTCATTTGACGGCAAATGAAATGCAAAGAGCTGTAGGGATGCAACATCCCTAGTTTCTTAGTCTTCTAGTCCTTAGTTTCTACAGTATATTCTAATATTGTTAATTTCTGTTATTAAAAGAACTTATAAAGACAACAGCTGTTATTTTTACATCATAGAACCCTAAAAATATTATTTTAAAAATAAAATATGTTATAATGTGAAAAACCATCCTAAAATGTATTAGTACATGTTGCTTAGACTTTTTTGATGTGTGTATAATTGCCTTGTATGTTACCGTTGCCTATGGATGTTTGCAACACTAAGGTTATTATGCCGGCATATTCAAAAACCAGAGGTGGTTGCCTTGCTGGTGAAGGAAAACATCGTTTAGGACAGCTACACACCCAGATCACTCCTATGTGAAACCTTCAATCTGCCATGTACAAGCGTGGCCGGATTATACTGCCTGTTTTTATGGGGAGGTCATAGGCCAGCCGTGGGACACACATGGGCTGTTAGAATATGTAACAAATGGTAGAAAACAAAGAAGCAAGCACTATACGTTTATATATTAATTTAATGTATTAACACTCGTAACTGGAATTCCGCTATCTGCGGCCTACTGGACTAAATATATTTCTAGTCTGGCGTTCATCGTGTCAATTGCTCTTGTGTCGTTGTTTGTTGATAATTATCATAGAACAATATGTTGTTTTATGTGGAGTCCCTACATCGTTACCTCCATTTATCGTTCCAGTATAAATTAGATAGATGTTGTAGATTCAGACCGAAGTCCGTTCTCACGCGACAGGACGGTGTATTTTCACTTCGAATAAAAATGATGTGATTCGGTTGCCTTTCTTTTTTAAGTCTTCAGATTAAAAATAAATTAATTTTCATATTCACTTTGCATTATACATTTACTGTTATATTTCAGGTGATACTTCAATAAACAGTACAGCGGATCCGGAGCCTGTGTCCTTAATAGACAATATATGAAATTAAAAATATTATTTAGTTAATTTTCGAGTCATTTATATTATTTGACTACAGGGTAATATATAGAATAATAAGGCTAAATCTTAAAAGATTAACAAATTCATAATAATAAAATTATCTATGAATTGTACGAAATAAATAGCAAATTTTACATTTAATTTCTTATACAAATCTTACACATATTATATACAAATTTTATTTATGATTAAGCTGCGAAATTACTTTAACATGTACTTACTACTATTATTCAAATTCCACCTGGAATGAAAAGTCTATAAAAAAATACAAAATAGACCTAGTAATCGTCATATGTATTATTTTAATTCTATGTAATTAAGAGAAGTTATTTTTTTAATGGCAGTGGAACAGCAGCGTGGGCTTACGGCCTACTATACAATAGTTAGCAGTTACCGTCGCCTATGTATAGTAACACGAGGGTATTATGTTAGCATATTTAGAAACCAGAGGTGGCCATTTAGAGGGGCTTGGAGCCATACCACCTATGTCCTGTCACTTTTTTAAATCTTTGACTTATTTTTAAAAACCCGTTCCTTTATACTGCGTGCTATTGTTGATACTTTGAGCTGACGGTTTCTATAACTTTTTCATAGCTATGTAACTGCTATAAAGAGTGGTTTTTTCTCTTAGTGCAGGGGAATAAGAATACTAAAACAACCCTAGGTACATGGTAGGGCCCCAAGCCCGTCTGGATATCAACCACCCCTGGTCTATAAGTATGCCGCCATAATAACCTTGTGTTGTGTTCCGGCATTAGTGACTCAGATTCCTGTACGCCTATGGGGACAGCAGCGTGTTCGCGGTAGCCCCAGCGTCGCAAACATCTATAGGCGATAGTAACTGCTATTAAGTGGGCCGTCACTCTGTATGCTATTCCTGAGCAATAAAAAAAATTGAGCGGACCCCGGGAACCTAAATGAAAGTTGGAACACGAGGGTTTAATGCTAATTTGATGAAAATAATTATATTTTAAATGTTTTGAATTTTAAACAATGATATTATTGAATCGTGTGAGAGATTTTATTCCAAGTATTAATATTAGAAATTATATTATGTAGATATAAGAAATGGTATAATTTTGATATTTAATATAATAGGCTCAAAGATGCATGTTTTATGTGTTATTTGTAAATGTTTGAAGATTATTTCTGGAGTTTTATAGATAGATAGATGTTTGTAATGATAATTTATCTACACAATTTTTTTTATGAAATAAAAACCAAGTTTTATTATTTGTACAGTGACTGCAAACAGTGAATATTATTATTTAAAAAATTACTGAGATAATAAATGTATATTTAGAATTTAATAAAAAAAATATGTTTTTATTGCACTTGTTATTTATTTTGTGATAGTAGAAAACTTTAAATAATATCCAATTTTAACAGATTTATATCTTTATTTTTTCTTTATTTATTTATTTAATTTCTTAAATCTGTCTGACCCTTGTAGAATAATAAGAAACCCTAAAAGTGTTTCGCTTTACTTAAGTTCTCTTGAAAGCATTACTGTGATACAATATAGTTTCTAAATATATGTAGCTGTTTGTTGGTGCCTCTTTTATATATTTTATCACCAGACTTTTGTATAACTTTCCTCGGTATAATAAATGTAAACTAGAGATACGTTTGTTTTATTTTTCTATCAATTCATACTGTGCTATACAAACCAGTGTTATATGATTGTAATGTCACATTGCAGTACATCATATCATTCATCACATAATCTCACTCAAAATTTATTTCGAAAGTACAGTACAATCTCGATTATTCGGACTCATTATTGATTTGACGGCGCAACGAGATATGTTACGACGACTTCATTCTCGCCTCCGACGTGTAGGTACTCCCGTTCTCATTTGTTTGCGCGATAGTGATATATTGTTTCATTTTATTTAATAGCGTTCAACTAATAGGTTGTATTTTTGTTTACATTTCTGTTTACGTTTTGCGTTAGAAATCTATAATGTCTAAGCGAAAAAGAGTAGTGTTATCTTATAATAACAAAGTGTAGATAATTGAGAGTTTAAAAATGATGAATTTGACAGTAAATTGGGGCAAATGTATGGTGTAGGAACTTCTACGATATCAGACATCAAAAATAATTCTGATACCATATTGAAATTTCGCCAAAATCGCCAACCCGCCTGCCAAGCGTGGCGATTATGGCAAAACCCCCCCCTAAAATGACAGATACACACAGGCCCCGGCCCCTAGTCCCCGGCGGCCCCGTTCGTGGTGGTCACGGTAGCAGCCACATAAGCGACGGGGCAGGGGGTGCGAAGAATCCCCGGGTTCGGATTCGCTACCAAGAACGACGACCTTTGGCCCTGGCAACATACAATGTCAAGACACTGCGGACCAACGAGAAGTTGGAGGAACTGGAGGAAGTTTTGAGCAGACTGCGATGGGATGTTGTGGGGTTATCTGAAGTCCGAAGACAGGGAGAGGACTCAATAATCCTAAATTCCGGAAATCTGCTCTACTTCCGGGAGGGCGACCAACTGTCCCAAGGTGGTGTCGGGTTTCTCGTTCACAAGTCTCTTGTGAACAACGTTACTGAGGTGGGGAGTGTTTCGACTAGGGTAGCGTACCTAATACTCAAAATTACCAAACGGTATTCGTTGAAGGTCATTCAGGTTTACGCTCCGACTTCGACACATCCTGACGAAGAGGTGGAAGCCATGTATGAGGACATCTCAACAGCCATCCACACTTCTAAAACCCACTTTAACGTTGTCATGGGAGACTTCAACGCAAAGTTGGGGAAACGTAGCGGCGATGAGTTGAGAGTGGGGCAATTTGGGTTCGGAAATCGGAACACCCGAGGCCAGATGCTGGCCGACTTCATGGAGAAGGAGGACCTGTATATGATGAACTCCTTCTTCATGAAGCCAGAACAACGCAAATGGACTTGGATTAGTCCCGATGGTGCCACCAAAAATGAGATTGACTTCATTATGTCGACCAAAAGACAGATATTCAATGATGTCTCTGTGATCAATTCGGTGAAAACTGGGAGTGATCACCGCTTAGTAAGAGGCACATTGAATATCAATCCAAAATTGGAGAGGTCTCGACTGGTGAAGTCTACGCTCCGACCTGCACCCATACAGATCCAAAACCCGGTAAACTTTCAACTCGAATTGCAAAACCGCTTCGAATGCCTCGGTGACTGCGTTGACGTGGACGAGTATAATAACAGGTTCGTGGAAGCTGTTCAAACGGCCGGGTCTAAATTCTTCAAGGCCAGCCGTTCAAAAAGAACCGGAAAAATCTCAGATTCTACTCTCAAATTGATGGATGTGAGACGTCAAATGACCCTTCAGTCCCCGGACGATGCTTCCCAGTATAGGCAGCTAAATAGACAGATCTCCAAGTCCTTGACTCGCGATATCCGCCGCCATAACACAGACTGTGTAAAGGCGGCTATAGAGCGTAACAAGGGCTCTAAAGTATTCGCACGAGAATTGTCTATTGGGCAGAGCCAACTGACGAAGCTGAAGACCGACGACGGCAGGGTCGTTTCGTCTAAACCCGAACTTTTGAGGGAAGTCGAGAAGTTCTACGGACAGCTATACACGACCACACGGGCACCTGTTAACAACAAGGCTAAAGACCCAAGAGCCAAATTAACCCGACACTACACCGTAGATATCCCAGACGTCAGTCTGTACGAGATTAGTGTGGCCCTTAAACAGCTTAAAAACAACAAGGCGCCGGGTGATGATGGAATTACAGCCGAGCTTCTGAGAGCTGGTGGTACTCCTGTGCTTAAAATCCTCCAGAAGCTATTTAATTCCGTCATCCTCGATGGCAAAACGCCGCAGGCCTGGCACGGAAGTATAGTGGTGCTGTTCTTCAAAAAGGGCGACAAAACCCTTTTGAAGAACTTTAGACCGATATCACTTCTGAGCCATGTTTACAAGCTGTTTTCAAGGGTCATCACGAATCGTCTCGCGCGCAGATTTGACGACTTCCAGCCTCCCGAACAAGCCGGATTCCGAAAAGGTTTTAGCACCATAGACCACATACATACGCTGCGGCAGGTTATACAGAAGACGGAGGAGTATAACCAGCCACTATGCTTGGCGTTCGTGGACTATGAGAAAGCCTTTGATTCGATCGAGACCTGGGCGGTGCTTCAGTCTCTCCAGAGGTGCCACATTGATTATCGATACATCAAAGCGTTGAAGTGTTTGTATGAAAACGCCACCATGTCAGTCCGTCTCCAGGATCAGAACTCGAAGCCTATCCGACTGCAGCGGGGAGTCAGACAAGGTGATGTCATATCGCCGATGCTGTTCACTGCTGCGTTGGAAGATGTCTTCAAGCTTCTGGACTGGAACGGACTGGGCATCAACATTAACGGTGAGTACATCACTCACCTTAGATTCGCAGATGATATCGTAATCATGGCTGAAACCATGGAAGACTTAAGCCATATGCTTGATGGCCTCAATACAGCTTCCCAAGGAGTAGGTCTCAAAATGAACATGGACAAGACGAAGATCATGTCTAATGTCCATGTCGCACCTACCCCCGTAACAGTTGGGAACTGTACTTTCGAAATTGTTGACGAATACGTCTACTTGGGTCAAACGATCCAGTTAGGCAGGTCCAATTTCGCGAAAGAGGTCACTCGTCGAATCCAACTCGGATGGGCAGCGTTCGGGAAGCTCCGTAAAATCTTTTCGTCCCAAATACCGCAGTGTCTCAAGACGAAGGTTTTTAACCAATGTGTGTTGCCAGTGATGACATACGGAACGCAGACGTGGTCGCTAACTATGGGCCTTATGAGAAAGCTCATGGTCGCTCAGAGAGCAATGGAGAGGGCTATGCTCGGAGTTTCCCTGCGAGATCGAATCAGAAATGAGGAGATTCGCAGGAGAACCAAAGTAACCGACATAGCCCGGATGATTGCAAAACTGAAGTGGCAGTGGGCTGGGCACATAGCTCGAAGGACTGATGGCCGTTGGGGCAGAAAAGTCCTCGAATGGCGACCGCGTACCGGAAGACGCAGTGTTGGTAGGCCCCCCACAAGATGGACCGATGATCTGGTCAAGATCGCCGGGATAGGTTGGATGAGGGCAGCGCAGGACCGATCATCGTGGAGATCTTTGGGGGAGGCCTTTGTCCAGCAGTGGGCGTCTTCCGGCTGAAATGATGATGATGATGATGATTGAAATTTACCTGCACGCTTGAGAGTGAAGATGGAAAGTTCGCAATGTAAAGCCATGAAAAAATCTCTGAATGTAATTCTGGAGAACGCAGTTAACTGGTTCTTACAAAAGAGAGCAAGCAGGCAGCCCATATTTGGACCTCTTTTATGTTAAAAAGCTTTGGATTTTAATCAAAAGCTCGGTGGTGATACCTCTTTCAAGACGAACTGTGAATGATTAGCAAGATTCAAATCTATACATGGAATTCGCGAATTGGAGATTCAAGGATAAAAACTGGCGTTGCCTCAGCCGACTCATTTGTAGGCGAGTTAAAAATACATTTTGTATACAATGCCGACAAAACAGGTCTTAATTGGAAAGTTCTACTAAGCAGATCACTAGCATCGCGTGGTGAATATGCAGCACCGGGGCACAAAGCGAGTAAGGCTAGAGTTACGGTTATGGTTTGCGCGAACGCTAAAGGAACACATCGATTGCCACTGTTAATTAATGGCAAATCAATAAATCCGCGCTGTATTAAAAATGTCAAAATCCTCTTAACTCACGCTAACTAACAAAAAGCATGGATGAACTCAATTTTTCTTACTTGGTATGAAAATACATTTATTCCTGAGGTAAAGAAATTTAAAAACTACGTGGGAAAAGAGGGCGTTAGGATGTGTTGTTAGATAATGCGTCAACGCACCCTTCCATTGAAATACGTGAAGAAAAAGAAATAAAATACTAAGTCGAGAAAATAGGAAGTTTACAGTAGTTTTTCCCCCTAAGCGTTCTTTCACACGGCAGTCCAGTTTTGCAGAACCGGCTTTTTACTGTATCCTGCAAAACTGGACGCTGTGTTCACATGGCAGTTCAGTTTTGCAGGATCCAGTAAAAAGCTGGTCCCGCAAAACTGGACTGCCGTATGAACACGGTTGCATCCTCTTTTTTTGACCATTCCTACGCCGGTTATCAGGTGAAATAGACGTGAATACTTTTCTAATATTCTATAGGTATTATCGGCGTCTGCAGCGAAATATAAGATTCTGGGTTCATCCTATTCTGACACAACGCTCGAATTTGGGTATTTTTCTGAATCATATGAGCGATTTGAGAGAGATGAGTCAAAATTTTTCAATTATTTTAGGATGAGTATGACCACATTTGACGACCTTCTAAAAAAGGTTAATGAAGAGCTTAATAATAACGAGCGCTACACACTCGCTAGATGGCGTGGCGGGCGCGGGGTGGGGGCTGCTACCACCCCACAATCTCGCAAAAAACAGTGTCCAGCAAAAAACCGCACGCAGGAAGCCGTGTGGACACTGCTATTGAAATATATGTGTGATTAAACGGGATCCCGCTTTTTACTGGACGACGGATCCAGTTTCTAGTGACAAAACCGAATGGCACAATTCGACCGGATCGGTTTTTTGCAGGATCCCGCATGCGGGATACTCGTGTGAACGCTAGCACATTCGCCATCAAACGGGATCCTGCAAGAAACTGAACTGCCGTGTGAAAGGGGCGTAACGTAACATCAATATTGCAACATATAGACCAGTGTCATTGAAACTAAAGCGTTTCTACAGAAAGCAGCTACTGCATCATCTTTTGTCAGCAGACAGCAGTGAAATATAAACGATGTTGAATTTTTTAAAGAAATAAATTTAAAAGATTGTTGCTCTAAGCTGGTAGATGCGTGAAACTCTGTGGAATTGCAAACATTAAAAAGGGCATGGAATAAGCTATTAAAGACTCCATCCAATTCTTCAATTAAACCGCACAACGGTTTCAAAGAAATAACAGAAGCAATAAAAATTCTTAGCATTGGTGAAGAGTGTGATGAAGAGAATATCAAGGAGCGGCTGAACTGCGATAGTGAAGACCCTGGATTCCAAATTTTAACTGATACTCATTTGAACAGTAACGAGAAAGAAGATGAAGAAGAGACTGAAACTGGTGACGTATGTCTAATATCATCTCACGCAGAAGCTTTTAAAGCTCTAGATGTTGCTTTTAAATGGTTTGAAAGATAGGACGAATCGGAGGATCCCATACAGTTATTACAACTGAAGCGCATCAGGGACTTGGCCGCAATAAAAAGACGTGATTCATTAATAACCAATTAATTTCCTACCAAAATTTTATATTACATAGATATTATGTTATTCATTATCTTTATAATTCGCAATTTTTTGTTATATTGTCTAAATGACATATGTTGTAAAACCCTTTCTATAATAAAAAGTTATTAAAACAATAATTTTTGTTTTGACTTTGAAATCGATTATCCGGAATACCCCTGGTTTTAATTGATTCGGATAAACGGGATTTTACTATACTTTATGGGCTGCAATGTAACATGTTTGGCAGTTAGTGAACAGTAAGACCCACTACTGTTGATAACTACCTACTGTTACGGCAATAAATATGTTAATATTAGAGGGTACTCTTGATATTTTCAAATTTGAAATAGCTTTGACTGAATTTCGAGTTAATAAAAGAGTAATTGAGATAAATAAAATTTATTCAATATCACAAAAGCTTACAATGCAAATTTTTGCATTAAATACAAGAATATTTAATCTCAGTAATCTAAAGCACAGCTTGACACTACAATTTATTTATATTTTGTGTAGTAAAGCTGTTAGATTGGTCAGATGTCCTATATTGGAAAGGCTGCCTCAACTACCTATTCTTTGGCTTTTCATTTTAAGCATAGGACTGCAATAGTATCAAACATGAAAAAAATCAAAATTTGAAGCATTTCTTCATATCTTAATCAGTAGCGGTCAAAGCCATTACAGTGAAGCGCAACTCATTAGGGTCGCGGGCCATAAACTTCTTGCAGACTTTAGCAGCATCTTCTAGCAAGGTGTCAGAAGTTGTTGGTCCATGATTGATGGGGAAAGCCTTGCGCCCATCTAACTCATACAGAGTGCCATCTTTGTGTATGAAAGTAACAAAGTGGTGAATAACTTCATCTTCAGCGCTTGGAGTATTTGTTTGACCTTCTTGGGCTAGCTCTTTATGAGCATTAATAATTGCCTCAGAATTAACAAAGAGATCTCCACGCGCAGCTGCGTCCAGGGGCTTGGCTTCATCCAAAAACTTTTTCAGGTGACCTCCAGTGAGCTCCATTTTCTCAGCATTGTTTGCGACACCATGAACTAGGGCCACAGTACCACAAGCATTGCTAAGTTTCTGTTTCATGTAAAACACATTGCTAGAAACTTCTTGACCTTTTGCTAAGATCTCGCCTTCTTCTTTTTTCTTATGTTCGGAATAAGCCTCTGAGGTAGGGAAAAGGAGCATAACGGCGAGCACAGGTCGGGGAACCCAGGACAACATCTCTGGTTCCAGACCCATTACGTCGACAATATTCCACTTACTGGAGACCCCCAACTTCTGTAAGAATTTATTCATTACCTCGGGGTTGGATTCAAGTGGCACCAAAGTTTCCGCAGCCATTTTTGCAGTTTTTCTGAAAAAGTAAATAGGTTACCGGTAAATTTAACACTCGCCGACTAAGATAAGAATACGTATTAAATGAAATTATTATTAATTTATTAATATTCAAATATTATTAACATACTTGACACGAGTTTTTCCAAAGGACAACTAAGAACTGAAGGCGTAAAAAGTAGAAAACTAGAACGATCAATAATTCCAAAATGACTCAACGAAAATCAGAGAATACCTAATTTTAATCCTGCAAGAAAAAATAAACGACGTTACTGACTTTGACGTTACCGAATGAAAAACAAAAGATACAAGATTTTTTTTTTATGACAAATGAAAGTATGTATACATGTAATCCTTTTTGTGTTTAGCTCAGACTTTATAAGGAAATAGCAGAAAGTTACGTAAGCACTATCTTCACAGTTCACACCACGATTCAAAAAACTTGTTTAATGCCACTTAAAAAAGAACACACAAAAGCTTGGCCCAACTACTGGTCCAATATGTAGAACCAAACATAGATCCAAAGAGCCGAACCAAACCAATCTGAAACGTTTACGTCGTTTACAAAAATAATTCAATTATGTCAATATACGCTGCCGCTGCTGTTGTCAGTGTCACACTTGTTAGTTGTTAATGATTGATTCCGTTGCGTGAATCACATTTGCATTTTATAACATTACCTCTTTTGTTGGTTTATTTAGTACATAGTGCTTATGTTTCATTTCAATGTTAATCAAAACATGTATATTTAAATATAATTAGGCGTCATAATAATGACGCCTGCTAAAAAATAAGTTACATATTGCTGAAGAGGCAATGCTAATAGGACGAGAATTATTTATACAACGACGAAATGGCTGTTTGTGGACTCAGAACTTTGCTTCTCATTGTGTGTATTTTAGAACTGGTAAGTATATAATACCAACTAATAAGATACTCTAAAATAATTAAAAAATATTTCAAGTTGCTTCAATTACCGCCTTGAACATGACATGCAAACGACAAAGTGGTCGCAATGTTTGCGATTGTTTGGATTTCCTGTAGTCTGAATTAAAATATTCCTTAAGTTTACAAATGTTAAAGCATTTTAACCCTTAATATTTTTTCTTTACAGATAGTAACTGTACAAAGACAGGTATTTGATTTCCTGGGTTTTATGTGGTTACCAATTATAGCCAATTTTCTAAATATTCTGTTAATAATTTTCGGATCATTTGGAGCTGTACAGTATATAACAAAGTATCTAATTGCTGTAAGTATATAAATTAATTTAATTAAATACTTTTTGTGTTTCTAGTTGACCTATTTTACAACTTTCACTATCACCATCTTGAGTGTTTATGATGTAACCAATGTCAATGGCTACTTGTAAATAAATAAAAATACATATATTTATGTATAAACATATTTGAAGTAGTAAATAAATAAATAAAAAACAATACATAAATACTTTTATGTAGTGTTGAGTAATTTGACTAAATTATATATTTGCTACCTTTAACTCTTTGTAGTGTGTGCATGAGTTGATATTGTAAAATATAAAGCCTGCTAAAATTGTGTAAATATCTATCTGTTAAAGAAAAGGTACTAAAAGTACACAAGGACATTTTTTGTTTTAGCACAATATAGCTATTATACATATTTTACAAAATATTACAAACAGTTTAATTGTTTCCTGTTTATTGTAATTCACATGGTAATAGACATTAAATATTCTATTGAAAGTAAAGTTCGTACTTAAGATCTTACAAAACTATGGTTATATGGTTATATGTAAGAATATAATGTGACTGCCCATTCAGACTCACAAATAGTGGGCATAGTAGGCCTGGCTGGATGTGAAACATCTTTAATTATCTGGAAGTCAGTAATTTCTGTAAATATTACATTATTAATGATATTATGAGCGAATGAAGTATTTTAATAATATAAAGCTTTTAATAATTTATTCAACAGATGTAAATCTATTGTTCTGTCCATGTGCTTAATGTTTTAAGATTGGTTTTAATTTTTTATCTGTTTTAGTATTCAATATGGAGTTTTGCATGGCTAGTTTGGAATGTCTTTTTGATATGTTATTATCTTAATATTGGTTCATTGAACAGGGTAAGTTAATAATCTGTATATTAATTTTGTGTTAATAGAATAACTAAAATATATGCTCTTTTTTGACTTGGTCTCAAATACAATGATGCTAATTGAAAATTTATATGTTAACAATTTAATTTTTAGAAAGTAATGACCACTGTCACTGCCACTATGGTAAAACAGCCAGTAATAAAAAATCAATTGCAACAAGTATATTTTATTGTACAAACACTAGTGTAATAGTCTTCTAACTTAGCACACTATAAACTAGTTTGTTTCGCTACTGCAGATACCACTGCACTATTTCTCTATCTACTATTATTATTATTTATTCTAATATTATTCTATATTATTTCTTTCTCTATCTATCTTTTTAGTATTCAATTATTTCTGTGACACATGTAATTCATTTAGTTTATATTTATAATGATAAGTAAATTAAACATATTGATTTTTTAGACTCTCTTCTACCCCATTTACTCTGCAAATATAAGAGACAGGGACCATTCAATTTATGACTGCAAATTAGACAAGTAAACTACTTGATATAAAACATTTGTCACGAGAAACTTTAGTTCAATCATAGAATTCTTGAATACATATTTTCACCTTACAAGAGAGGCTTAGAATACTTGGTTACTACAGGAAATACTTCAGTGCGGAACAGGCACATAACCCGCCGCAATTATTACGGTCGGTGCCCATGGTGAAAACTATACCTCTCTCTCGCTCATGCAAGTGTGATTGTCTAATGTGGTTCAGGTTGTTATCAACCCGCCGCTTCTCTTGGTTTATTTCTTATTTCCTGTTTGGCAGATCAGGCGTAGTGACCATAAAGAAATTGGGTTCAAGGTACAAAAAAATGTTTTCTAACAGTACAAAAAAACAGCATACAGTACAAAAAAATTTTTTTCGAAAAGATTGAAAAAAGACCAGCCACGTACTGGTGGAAAGGTCGTTTGAGGGTGCATTTCGATCTGCCGCCGCACCAGATGAAAGTTTATAATAATATATTTGCAGCAGCTAAAGTGTTAATGAACATTTTTTTCAGGAAAGTGGTTTTTTATCTCTTGGTACCGGAAGTGTCAGTTGGTGGGAAGGGAACGGGTGGGGATGCCAGTCTGTATGGGGTGAAGTCGATGGCCCTGGTATATGGCGGCCCACCAAAGTGGATGGCTGTTTCTTACAGTGGCATTTTGTTGAATTGGGGCAATCGGCGGTTGGGGCGATGTTTGCAGCACTGGCGTTGCCTTTGTCTGTACTGTTGGCCTTCAAATCATGCAAGAAACGGAAACCCAAGCCTGGTAAATATTTACCATTTTGAAACATAAATATTTTGTTTTTGCATGGACATTATGGTATTATGATTTAAAATAGTCCCATAATTATCTACAATGCATTATTGCAATGCCTATGAGGAAGCATAGGGTTCAAAACAGTCACAGGGCAAATCTTCAGTCACTTTTTTGTCGAAGCCTTGGAGACTTACTTTTCTTGTGAATGCACTCTTTCTTTGCTTTGACTTTGCTTTCTTTGTTTTGACTATGATGGCCAAGAAAAAAATTAATGTGGATAATTTTGTTGTGTGTGACTACCATCTAACTCCAAAAAAGAAAATCAATGATATAAAGCAAGTGATTATATCAATCATAAATTTCTTGATTGTTTTATGAGTTTAGAAACTGAGACGTTACTGAGAGTTTAGAAACTTTATTTAATCAATTTGTTTTCATGCTTCTTGTAGAGGATGAATAGAAAGTAGTAATAGTAGAGTCTCCCTATAGCCTTATAATCCCTAGGCATAAAGCCTGCGGTGGTTGGTTTACTGGAACTAGGTATTGGTGGAATTGCATAATGGTTCCTGTAAATAATATTTAGTAACAACCTGTTCTATTTATATGTTACTCACAATGATTTACCCTTGTTATGACTATTGGTTCTTATGAAAGTATATTCAATGTCTTATAACGGATTTTGACTGCATTTTGTGGTAATTTCTAATATTAGTTAAAAGTGTTTTTCATACTTTGCTCTCCAGATAAAGGCACGTTGTCCAGGCGACGCCCAGTGTACACGATAGAGTTGAGCCCTGCTGAAACTACAATAAATGAAAGTTCTATTAAACCCATGACGCCTCGCCGCGTTAAGCGGAGATCAGGATCCAGTCGAAACGGCTCCTCTGTGCGGAGATCGCGAAGATCTTATCGAAACGCTGGATATTTAGCGTCAAATGCCTCACTCCCTAGAGAAGTGAGAACAGCCTCGAGACCTACTTCGGCTCATTCGTCCTACTCAAATTTCCACGGGGCAAGGTCAGTCTCTTGCCATATTCCACAAAATGAAGAGAATCTACCTAAACCAGAAGTATATGAACCTCCGCCGCCCGTTGAGTCTGTGCCGATAGTGACGAACAGGTACAACACATTGGGTCGGAGTAGTCTCAAGTCGGCCGGGTACGACGTGGTGGGTCCATACAATGAGCCGCACCCGCCGAGGCCCTACGAGCAAAACATTTCCTCCTACAGTAACATAGAGAGTGGCTATGAGATGGCGGCCAACTACGAGGGGCGGGTAGAATCGGTGCCGCCGTGTGACTCGCCCTCTTACGGATACGGGGGCACGTACAGCGAAGGGGGTTGGCAGGCGCCGCCGCCCCCAGCGCCTCCCTATTCCGCGCGAGCCACCCCCCAGGCGCCCGGGCCTCCTGCTTATCGCCCCACCAACGACATCTACGACATGCGCCATCAGTAGCCATAGTAAAGCATTAGTATCGTTCACAATAACAAACCTAGTCGTTAAACATAACGTTAAAAAGAATGTACTAAAAAGATTTTGATTTTACACAAATAGGCATCTCCAAGACTGTTAGAAATGTTTTTAAAAAAATATGCAAGATTGTACAAATATGAAGGCGCTTAACTTACATTATTAAAATATACAGAAAATAAAGGTAGAAAGTTTTACATAATAATAATTTTACAAACAGTTTAAATCCTTTATCTATTATATAAAAATGTCTCAAGTGCCTTGCCCCAGTGATGCTCACCAATATTTATCGTCATTTTGTGTTGTAAAATACCGCTTTATTTTTTAAGGATATTCATTGAATCGAATTTATGATACTGATAGTACTTAATAAGAATATTTTTATTCATTATAATGTATAAGTTATAATTGTTAATTTATGATATTGCCATTACACGTTGTATGTTTATAGTATGTATGTGTTGTTCAGTGAATATGAGAATAATATGGAAAATAATCAATAAATAAAAAAATCAAACGATTTAAAGTGTAGTGATCGCAATGATAGTGAAGACATTTGGATAACATCTCCATAGTTTTAATGTTTAAAAGTAAATGTACTATTAAGAATACGTAATAAATATTTGATTTTTACCATAGTTTTATATTAATAGATGTAGTAAAGAGATATCCATTATTTTTCATGACATTGAAAGATTTATTTAGCGTAGTTATAATAATCGGATTTAGGTCAAATATTCGCTGCTTTGTTCAATAACTGTTGCTATTTTAACGGTAATTCCATTTTGCCTTTCTCATCTCTAAAAACTCATCCTTATTAACAAAAAATATTTGTCTACATATAATATATTTGTTTTTGAAGATAAATTTCGAAATATAACTGTTGTGCAGCAATTTTTTTTATAGCACAGGTAGATATGTCCAACTGTTTTGACTATCATGGATTTCATCTTGTAATATAATGTTGGCTTAACTAGATCTGACATTTATGACTTCCTCTTAGATGTAAGGTATTTTGCTAATTAGTTTTATTGCAAACTTAATCATTCCACCGTTTAATATTTTTATAGAAAATGTGTAAACATTTGTGAACTGTTTAGCTGATAGACGTGCAATGCGGCACTTAACGAATAATTGCCATAAAATGGGATGTTATTTTTTAGATTTTTTTTTTATAAAATATAGTAAATCATTGATATTTTAATAAATATCATTGATATTAAATACTGTATTTGAAAATATATATTTCCACGTTACACGAATATTTTTTTTAAATTAATTAGTAGGTAGTTGTTAAAAGTGAAGTTTTAACGGTTTATTACTGTATTTATACTAACCATTTAGTGAACTTCCTAAAAATGTACGGAATCGTCATTGAAGCATAATATTTATTTTATTTTTTCGAAACTATACAATTTTCTGTCTGTACATTTAGTAATAGTGATCCATGCGGTTAATACGACTGTTAATGGCTGCTCCACAGTTTGACGGTTTATTTTTGAACTGATGGTAGCAACCCTTTATCAAATATATTGATTTACTGTATTTTGTAACAAATTGTAATAATTTTAGAATAAGTAACGAAGAGCTTAATAGTTTAGTTTAAGCTCAATGTTTCTGTAGAAAGTTATTTCTTCGTGTAATCTATCCGTCCAGTAAAATCTCAGTGTTAGGAAAGAATAATTTTCATGTCATCTGTTCATTATTATTCAAATTGAAGTGATTTTAAGCAGCTTTTGGATAACTAACATTAAATGGTCCGATAAAAACTTGTGAGAGTTCCATAGTGTCCGTCCATTGTGTCGATTCTATCCAATAATAATGTAAAACAAAATTTTTGTCTTAACTTTTTTCTCGTTTGGGGCCCTAATTACACAGAGGTGACAGAGTTGCAATAAATAAACAAGATACCAGTAAACTATTTTGGCTACCGATCTCCAGAGACTCAATAGTACGCTCGTCGGACCTGGGAGAAGGGCAACTGAGATCGCGAGAGCACCAAGCCGCAGACAGGCCAACACAAACCGCTGATTGGTCTGCCAAACCAAGATGGTCCAACGTAGAACTGCGATGAAGCCACGCCAACATAATGTGCGCTCCCGCAATGCGGACCACGTCACCGGTGGGTCGTTGTTACCTGAGTTTACGTCGCGGTAGTGCTAACTCGAGGCCCCGAATCCTCCCTAACAACACTGGGAATAAGACCCGGAGGGAGGAAACAATTAGCAATGGAAAAAAGTAGTTGTAACTACAGATAAGGCTGCTGCATTCTTTTTTTATGTATTATATTCCAATAAATGTCATTCCTAATATTAACTTCATTTACACTGTCGTTCGTACGTCTGCCGATATAAAGACGAGTGTAAACGGCACTTTCACCAATCGCAGTGTTCGTGTCGGTGTGCGACACGAGAGTGGTTTTGAAGCATAGATACGTACGTACGTCTTCAGCATCATGAGCGTCTGTCGATATCAAATTTTACAGAGTTCCATTGCGATTAATTTATTAAGTCTTCCAATGTCGGACATCTTTTATATTTATTATTATACGCCATGACATTAGCTCACAGACAACTCAACACCTCCAAGGAATACTACGCCAAATTAATTTTAGGTATTTTTAAGGGTAAACCACGCATTATAAAATTTTGTAATTTTAAATATTGAAATTATGTAATTGAACTATTCAATCTGTAAATTTCATTAAAACAGCTTTAGTAATATAACAATTGTCTAAATTTTTACTTTTAAAGTTCTTGTTATTAGTACTGCTTGGAGGTGTCGAAATTAACAATTAACGCGAGTTGAAGAAGAGTATTTTACTCACGCTGCGATGTAGTGATTGTTGCACGAAGCGACAGTATAAATGAAGACTATACTTTTGATTCTATGTTAAATAATTTACAATCAGAAACGAAGCTTTAGTTTATATAAGGTTTTATTTGAACCAAATCTATCAGGTACTTTTTATACCAAATATACAGTTATTGAAAACGTGTGGTTTTTTTTAATATGCCACCTTAATTTTTCATATTTAGGGTTCCATTATAGCCTTATAAAAATGATCATATTTTTTAAGGACACTCCGTATCCAACCCCTTCCGGTTCACCGTATTTCGCGCCGTAAAACGTATTTAATTAGAATGTTATTTTCTTTACGACCTACAAATTCATTTATTTGTTTGAACAAGAGTGAAATAATGCACAGATGTTACCTAAAAATGATAATGTCCTTATCATTTTTAGGTAACATCTGTGCTTGGCATTAGATTTCTCGCGAAATGGAGCATAAACCGGTAAAAGACCTAAAGAAAAAAATGCGGTCTCTGGCGGGAGGCTTATCACGGATCGCCTTAGGATCGTTTGGAGCGTATTTTTAGGATTGCAAGTCTCCAAAACTGGATCGGTCTAATACGATCCACGCTCCGTGATCCTGGATCGTGCGATCGCCGATCCAAAATGGATCGTTCGGTGTAGATCCGGTTCATCACCTTACAATTAAATACAATCATTATGGTATACAGTAACAAAGACAACACATAAGCATTTTTATAATAGTAATAATATTTCTCATTTATTTATTCGGAACCTATAGACACAATCAAGATTTATCTTTTAGAAAATCGTCTATTTTTATAATAAGTTTTACTAGTCAATAATTTTTTTAAGTGTCAAATGTAATCAATCATAACAAAACCCTTAGTGTTCTGGTATTTTATTATAAATTCGAGGTGCCATGCATTATACACTTTTTTGCATCAACTTAGGGCGATTGTGCACAAGTGTGCGTGTAGTTTCAAAGAGAGCTACGCTAAACTGCGCCGCCCCGATCCGAATAAAGACAGACAAGTGCACAAGCCAATCATCCGTTTTTGTCATGCCATATCGGACCGTAAAAAATCGGGCGGCCGGACAGTAAAATTCCCTATAGTGCACAATCGCCCTTAGTATTTGAACTGTGTGCACATAAACGATCATTATATCTCGATTTCTTTCTTTGACGTCGGACATCCTTGAAAATAGCTGCCTTGCTACCTTTTACGAAATTACTTGGTCCTAACACTAGACCGTGTCTAGAAGCGTCCCTTTCAATGCGAGCACAATTTGTATGAAAAAGGGTGAACAATAAAATACGATTTTGAGCATTGATATTATAATTAATTTTTACATAATAAAACAGTAAATACAAAATACGTCAACTTAAATGACTAAAACAAAAAGTATAAGTACAAACTGCAAAAAATGCCTCTTTAATGATATACATACACTCCGTACTTCAACTGATTTGCGTTGCTATGCAAAACATTTACAAAATATTTAATTAAACTAATGTACTAAAAAATACTATTACGTATGACTAACATTGGTTAACTTTTTTTAATGAAATAATTTTTTCAGAACTATTATCACATTTTTAATTGACTGACACGACCAGATTTTAATATGTATAGGTACACGTTTTTCGGAACATGAAGAACTAAACAATACAGGAATATCTTTAAATATTTTCATTCCAACAACCAAGAGCGGACTTGGGCACAAAGGGAATAAATATTTAAGGACGGGATTTCTCTATATCTCTTTCATACGGTTCCGAGTGGTCTCAAATCGCAGGGAGCTGCCGCCTCTCGCTGGGGGTGAGGTCCGGGTGCCACACGTCCACGATGAGCACGAGCCGGGTGCCCGTGCCGTTGTGCCACACCTCGTGTTCGAAGCTGTCGTCGAACAGGAGCACCTTGCCAGTTTGCCACTGTCTGCAACGACAATGGTAATATTTAGATATATATACTATTACCAAGTATCATGAACCAGAAAAGAATAAATTAAAAACGATCTCTGTACAGGCAATATGGGCTGTTTCCAAATTTTTGGGAATTGAGCTGCAATTTTTGTAAGATAAACAACAAGTAAGCAGTTTCCTATAATCTTCGTCTCTTCTTTGTTCAAGTTTTCGTAGCTTTTATACATAAATATATGAAATCACAAATATATGAAAAACATTTTCTCAAGTTTCATTTCTGCTGTATGTGAATGAGACACACGCACACACTTATTTTTAATTCATGTCAATATTGCAATGTAGTTTACATTTTTTCAGTGGTCAAACGATATGTGATCGATTCATCACAAAACGATAGCGTCACAAACATGTCCAGACTTGTCAGCTTACCCCAAATTATATTAAATTATAATTACAATACTTTTATTCCAAAATTTACATGTAAATCTAACCCGACCGTTACTCAGCAGGATGCTCTCTAGCTCGTATAATTCTATGCCAATGGCTATAAGTATAATATAGTAATAACTATTTAAAAAAATCCAGTTATAACATATCGTACCTTGTCTCCTGGTCGACTCTTAAATAAGTGTCTTTGGTATTTGATAAGCCGAGGTGCATCCTCAGGCGGCAGTTTGTGGGACCTACGTGGGGGCGCACGTGAGTGCCCGCCGCCATGGCGCTAAATTTCACCTGTCCCCGTCTGCAGCCTGAAGCTGAAGGCTCGCTCTTCACTATCGTACATGTGACAGGTGCCCTCTTGCACCGATCCGGGACCTCCCTTCCCCGAACGAATAAGTCCAACTGCGACCATTCGCCCCTCTCCTTTAAGCCTTCTTTTTCCTTCTCGTACAACGCCCACGCCGCTTCCCCCTCCTTTAAAATGTCTTTCCATGACTTCTCTAAGTCTCTCGCTAGTTTCACATAGGGGGTTTCATCGACTTTCCACCATGGACGACTTTTTAGCCTATCCACGTTGTAAAGAGATCTTTGAGAGGGAGATAAGAAGTGACCGAAAGCGGCTCCGCGTTTATGCACTTCCTGCGCTTCCTTATAACGACCGAGCAGAAGTAAGGAATCCCCAAGATGGTAGTAGAAACGGGGTTCAGTGGCGGGACCAGTGTCTCCGTCGAGGGCCTTTTGGAAGGCGTCGACCGCCTCTTCGAGACGATTGTGTTGAGTTTTAAGTACGAAGCCTAAATGAGCCAATGCGACCCGATCGTTGGGCCACATTTTGAGAGTTTCTTTCAACACGTCCTCAGCTAGATCGGCCCTAAAACAAAATAGTAGTCGGTGCTTACAAAAAATATAATTAGAAAATATGTATTATTCACTACTTGACAAGTTTCGGAAATTTTTAAAGTTTTTATACCTAGGTTTGACTAAGCCTATAATAATCTTTTTTAAATATAGTCTATTTTGCGCTAAAACCAGCAGCCATATGTGCGGCCACACCAATCAGCTCACGCCATTTGGACCACGCGGCAGCAATGTGTGCTGTGCAAAGGTTTAGTGTCGCCAACAGCGGTCCGAATATAAGATAATGACAATATATGTCTCTGGAACTCCTTTAGACCGCAGTGTCCACCAGATCATCACCCGAGGAATACAGTCGAAGGCCTTCTGCATGTCCAGAAATAGGCAATGGAGAGGCGTATTCTTCGTCCTGTATTTCTCCGTGATAGTCCTTAGGGCAAAAACAGGGCCCATGGTCCCATGACTAGGGCGAAACCCATACTGGCATCCCGAGACAGTGCACTCCTGTCGAATCCGAGTCGATAACCCTCTCGAAGAGCTTCATCGTGTGGGACATACCTTTATACCACGGTAGTTACCGCACTCCTGCACCGATCCCTTGCCTTTCAAGACTGGAGTAATGATACTCAGCCTCCATTGGTACGGGATCGTACCGGTGAGGTGTCCGGTTGAAAAAGTTAGTTAAGATGCCCACACCACGAGAGCCCATCGCCTTCCAGACTTCGATGGGGACTCCATCGGCTCCAACAGTTTTCTGATTTTTCATGCGGCGAAGACAATTCTGCAGGCGTTACCGGTGGCACTAATCCTTGATTTGGAGGAACATCTGTCGGCTGCACCTCTTTAAGCTGTTTGTTCAGCAGCTCGTGGAAATACGAGCGCCATCTCTCTTTCACCGCGAGGTCCTCGCATATTTACACAGCGGCACTTGGAGATATCCTGTACCGCTTTGATCCTGGAGCGCGCCAACTTATATATGAGCTTCTGCCCCTCAGACGATTCCAACGTATCGTACAGCGGTTGTAAGTGGTCTCTGGCTACAGCTTTCTTAGTGGCGCGCTTGGCAGCCCTGTATGCGTCGCGATCTTCAGGAGATCTGGACGCTTGCCACTTCTTAAAGAGGGCTTTTTTCGCCCTGATCACCCTGACACCTAGAGGTGTCCTTCCTTCGCCGCATGCAAACTGGCAGAAGGAGTAACGCATCAGTCGCCTTTTACGACTCCCTTGGTATGATTTGGGGTAGCCCTATTCTTTTATCGGCCGGGACCACACAGATAATCTGAACGTTGAAACTTGCGCGACGTAATGCATTGAAATTAAATTTCTTTTATGTAATATGATATTACAACGTCTATGGTTACAACTGTCAAATAGTCAATTCGATACAGTATATTAAAACGTTATACCTGTTAGCCATCAGGAAAGAAACTGTCAAATTGTTTCGGTAGTTAACATCGTTTGGGAAACGGCGGATCAAAAGTCTGTACACTGGCTCTGCGCTCAAATAGTTACCTATACAAAAAAAGGGAAACATTTTATTATCAATCTCAACTTTTTATACTTTGACCAAACCGTCTAAATTCACACAGAAGAATCTTTAGTAAAAGTTATGAGAAACATGTATTTTAGTTTAGTATCACATAGTACAAAAATGTTGAGTAATCAGCATCACAAAGTCATGCAAAGAACTCGCAATTTACATAATACGGCGCGCATGTGTCAATGACCTCTCCATCGGTACCACAAAAAACTGGCAATGACCTAGTACGAGGCCGAGGACGGCGGTCATTGCATCTGTGCGAGCAAATAAGCACTACTCACTTACGCGGGAGTGACAGAGACAGATAATAACAGGTTAACGTACGACGTTTGCACCATATGACACACCGATGTACGATTGAATTAGTGATCATATTTTCCTTGGAATGAAATATTTTATGGTGAAAATTTGACATACAATTTTTTTTTCAAAATTGGGTTCCTTAAATGATGTTTAGTGCGTAAAAAAAATTGAACGGTTTTGTCAGTCACCCTGTATATTGTATATAAATTTAGTCAGTCATCAATCAGTAAATATTTTCTTGCCTAAATTTTATTTTAACTTAAATATTGGGAGTTAACTAGAAAAATAGGGACTTTTTCGAGCAAGAAGAATAACTACGATAAGCACCAAGTTCGTGAGAAATATAATTATATACCTCTAAATTGTATTCTATTGAGAGTACGAGAAGTGACGTCCAACAGTTTCTTGTCGGAGAGGCGTTCGTTCATCTTGAGGAGGTCGAGGTAGGCGGCGATGGCGCGCGTCAGGAGGCGGTTGTCGCGCTTAGCCTCGGCGAGCGCGTCGAGGGCGCGCGCCGACAGCCACCTCGCACGAGCACTCGCTCGCAACTGCTCAGCCCCCGCGCGATCCACAGCAGAACTCCATTCGCCCTCACGTTAGTACACAACAAACTCACATACACGCAACACACGCGGGTACCTCCTGAACTAAGTAAGGTCCAAGGAAATTACCTTTTGAACCTTACAAGCGTAGGATATATGCAATAGTGTTGTCAGGTTTGAAATTATTAGGTTGAGGTTTTTTAAGCTATAGATTTAAGGGGCACAAAATTAACACCTGACATCATTAGGTACAAGACACACTCCTAATCTAAGGGTTATCATCGAGAGCTCGGCGGGGGTAGGTGCAGGGTGCGGGCACCAGCTGCCAGCCGAAGCCACCGACGAAGTAAAAGGAAAATGGCACAACGAGCAAAGTATTTATCAAATAAAAAGGGGAAAGATGCAAAAACTTAGTTATTAGTAATTATTCGAGCCAGTCCTGTAATTTGTAATATATTATTGATCAATAAATTTACTTAACCTTTTTTAAATTTACAGGTGTAGTTTGTGGTACAAGAAGAAGTAGTTAGCTGCTAGCTTGTAGTCCATGCGTGTTAACGGAATAGGTAAATACATGATTTAATATCGTGCAATAGAAATTTATTATATTAATTAGTCGGGCATCATTTTAATATTACACACAATAGTGTATGTACCACTTGCTTACACCAAAAAGTTTTTTTTTTTACATAAAAGGATAAGACTTAGGACCTAGCAGTGCGGTCAAAAATATCATACGCGAATTCACACGCTTTTTGATGCTGTACTAAAGAATCATTATGGAAATCTGGCCATTTTTAGCTAGCCTGGTAGTTAATGTCCTATTGATAGAAGCCAGAGCAGGGCTTCTATCAAGAGGGAATAGAAATATAACAACCTCCCACCTTCACATTAATCTAAAGTGGATTCTTGAGATACATACATCTGCATAAAAAGAGATCATCATCCGGATTCTCTTTCATCAGACGGCGGTCATCTATGTGATGATTCACTCACATTTATTTTATATATTTTTGGGAATCTCATTAGAAGGAAGAGTCATTGTTAAGAATACAGGACATTTTCTCTGTCACAATATTCAGTGGTGTAACTCGTGCTCCGTTAGCTTTGGATGCAACTGTAACGGAATGCTTGTATAAAGAAAGAGTTAAATCTCAAACTATCAATACCTTTTGAAAATCTTTCTCGGCCTGGTCAAGCTGGCGTCTCCAGTAGGGGTCGCTCGGTTCGCCGGGCCAATCATCTTCTAGACTTTCACCACCATCTTCTGTTTGAAAAATATTAATCGTTTTATTATAATAAATAACTACCCACAATTATTCTATATATTCTTTAAAAAATTAAAAGCCAAAATATTTTAAACTCAAGAACAAGTTGAACTTTTAATCTTAATGAAGAATATATTTTTATTTGTAGTTACATACAAATCGAATAATAACAACACTGAAACAGTTTACTGAAAACTTTTAGAAAGGCCTAACAACCATAAAAATCTTATAAAAAATATAAGCACACATAGACTATATTTACACGTCTTAGAGGATAGATATTAATTTTATTGTGAATCATTAAACAATTCCACTCACATGGGTTAATCATGCCAACCAGGTGTTAATATGTTAAGTAAATAAGCCAGCTACACGCGTAAGCGAGCACACAGCGGTTTTTACTAGGATTTCGTCCAGCCCTCTCCGGCGCTGGCAGCTTCCCGTATTTAGCTTCCAAACGGCTCAGAAGTTCAGCGTCATCTACGTCAGATATTTCTTCTTCGTCTTCAACTTCTTCTTCCATTTCATCGTCTAATTGTTCGTCATCTATTATTTCCACGTCTTCCGATAGATCGTCTGGCTCTGGTGTTTTCTCCTTTAGTACGCTTTGTATTGAATCAACTACTTTAGGTGCCTCTTCTTTCTCGTTGACAATTTCTTCCTCTTCAACATCTTCGTCACTATACAATTCATTGTCTTCAAAATCTTTTTCTTTTACAGCGTTAGTTTCCTGGAAAAGATATCAGAATTGTTGTGCTCGTATTGATCTAGTATTGAATTACGATATTTTAACTTTAATACCTCCTCAGTAGTGGGGATCTGTTTAATGTCCTCATCATCTACTCCTACTTCAATTTCTTCTTCGCTCTCTACCTCAGGCTCGGGAGCGGATTGTACAACAGACACTGATTTCGTTTTTTCCATCGTAATTATCTCTCTCGATGGTTCTTGTGGCACAGACCTTTGCACGGCTGAAGAACGACACAAATTTAGAAGAAAGTTATATGTGCGATTAATTTATTCCGATAAACATTATCCTACCAGGAAGAGGTGTCTCCTCCGCTATAAGCGTCATACGGCGATCTGTTATTGGCGTATCCTCCCTAGCAACACGTTCTGGAGTAACAGGCGAATCTGTTTTAAAAATAAATGTTTATGATGTCCAAGACGCAGGTTCTGTTTTTGGTATCGAAATGTAATATATAATGAAGTTAAGGGCCGGGGCATATCATGCCATAATGAAATTTAAATTATAATGTCTTATTTACAAAAACGTAAGTATTTAAAAATTGTGCTGTTGGATTACAACACTAAGGAATTCTACAAGGTTGCAGAAGTTAAGACATTTTTAATATATATATATATATATATATATATATATATATATATATATATATATATATATATATATATATATATATATATATATATATATATATATATATATGAGACAAAATGTGAACGTTTTTAGACGAGATAATTTGATTACGCACCCCGCGGCGCAGTGGCCCGGCGAACGACGGCGTGCGTGGCGACGAGCAGCGCGCCGCCCACCACCACCTTCAGCCACACTGTAACACACGGGCCACTTTTTACTCATTCCGACTAAACGAAGATTTTTAATTAAGTTTACAAGAACAAACAAATGTCGGGTGTGGCTATGTATTTTACATGGAAATTTCATAAGCGTCATTTATTTAAATTCAAATTTATTATTCAAAATAAGTTTGTAGCTAGAATAATTTTTGAAGGGCATATGTATTTAATTATAATTTTTACACGCTTTGTAACTAACTGTATTTATGTAACAGAATTTTCGGACCCGATTTTTACCCACTTTGAACGATCAGAAAAGTTCAAAATTTTGCACATTTGTCAAGACCTGATGACAATACACAAATTTAATAATTTTGTCCTATAGTCCTTATCATGATCATCAGGATTAACGCTTTCTTTTCCTTCTGCCGAAACATCATCTGGCTTTTAATAAAACTACCGGAAGGTGGCGTTAAAATAATAAAAACATTTATCGATTGGGAATTGACAACAAATAAATTAAACTTTATAGTTAATTAAACTAAAAAGTTAAAAATATATTATAGTTTATAAAACTAAAAAACACGCTTTTATAATTAATCAAACTAAAAAGTAAAAACTAATAATTCTTAACATAAGTAATTGTATTACTGTCGAGAAAATTAATGTCACTGTTCTAAAAGCGTGGGGTGTTTTGTACGATATTTTTAAACTAACTCTGCATTTCAATGAAACTAGTAATTTTTTTATAGATTGATTTCGAGCACCCTACGCTTTTTAGAACAACGAATTTTCTCGTCAGTAATTTTATTCTTATGTCAAGAATTATTTTTTATTTCTTAGTTTTTTTAATATGTATAAACTAAAATTACCGCTTCGCAACGTCTGTGGATGTTACAAAGATAAGAAGCGGTAAGAAGTTCCCCAGTAACATGTATAATTTTAATATTTAAGTTGTTTATGTTTTTTTTACTTGATTACATCAAACTTAAACGAAAAAAACCTTGTTCATCTATTAACTCTCTCTGTGTTATTTTTACATAGAAGACTTCAGAAAACATTTTTGAATAAAACACTATTCTCACAAATAGGCAAGAGTAAATCAATTCAGATTTACTTTATACTTGAGTAAGATGTATTTCACAAATTATAAATAACTGTACTGTACAAATAAAACATTTCCAAAGTTTCATTCCCTGTTGTCAATTTTGACATTCAATAAGGACAAAGAGAGAGAGAGAGACCTAATGTAATTTATTATATATACATAGGTATTGTTAATCAATCAATCAACAGCCTTACGTTGCCCACAAACTAGACATAGGCCTCCCCAAGATCACGCCATAACACCCGATTCTCCGCTTTTCTTGTCCAGCCACTACCAGCTACCTTTTTAATGTCATCGGTCCACCGGGCTGGAGGGCGTCATATACTATTAATTTAATGAATTTATAATGGATTTTAGGCAAAAAAAAAATAGCTTTCTGCACTTCTGCTCTATATAAACTTTGGCTGTGCCAAATTTCATACTCCTCCGTTCGCGCAATTTTTGTAAAAAAAGGGTACAAAGCTTTCGCGTCACGTATTAATATATAGATAACGGAAAAAAAGCTTGCATCTAAAGAATTCAAGGTATGTACGCAAAAGCACAAGTAATAATCAACATAGTTTACAAAACAACAAATAAACGAATATGGTGGAAATAAAACATTCAGAACATCGCAAACTTTTATTGAAAATAATAAAGATAATAAAAACATATGTTATTTATTAATTAAAATAATTTCAGTATTGATTGTTAGTAAAAGTGTTAGTCGCAAAAGAATAATTACGAAAACTTACAGACCAGGTCTTCTGTTAAGCGTAAGAACTAGCAAAGCGCAAGTTGTAAAACATCTAAGATCAGCCAAAAAATTACATGGGCATACACACTCCAGTATTTTAAAGATAGGTAAAGATAAACCAGTAAAAATATTATTGAAAATAAAAAACATAATATCTAGTAGTACACAACATATTATCTTGAATTGAAAAAGAATTTTCATACAGTGTAAACTCTTTATAACGTCACTCATTTCAACGACAGTTATTAAAACGTCAAAATTGCTTGCATTTGGTTGGTTTACCTTGTTTCCCATACAATTATACTCTATATAGCATCGCAATCACGAATATAATAAGGCGGTAAGGAACACTGAGGAACAAGTGGATGAAGAAGATGAAACAGACAATCCTGTCCCCCCACCACGCATCAAACAAGCACTTGATGCAGCGAAATTATTAGATAAATACTTTTTATATAATCAAGTTGATTCGGCAGTGTCTCAAGATATTAGTAAAATACATAAGAAAATACAATTAAAATACTGGAACAACAAAAAAATATCAAAAGAAAATAACAGACTATACACAACAAGTTTTGTTATTTGTATGAATAACAATTTTCGTGTGTAAAATGTGTACTATATTAGTAAATACATACATATTATTATAGAATAGTAAAATAGTATATTTTCCACTCTCTATAACACCGAAAAATGCTCAGTTCGTTAAGTGTCGTTATATAGAGTTTACACGGGTTTACGTTTATTCTTCTTCATCTTGATTCGAATTTATTCTACTTAACTGAATCTTTAAGATAAATATGTAGGCTAAAAGGCACTTTCTTCTGCTTGAATCAACCACCACATGCAAAAAGAATTAATTTAAGCATACTCACCATGTGAACCTTCTTCCTTCTGGCGTCTCAACTCTTCTTGTTGTTTCTCATATTCTTCTTCTTCTGCTAATGTATCAGGAGGTTTCTCTGAGGTTGCTTCTTCCTCAACCTGTTCAAAATGTTCATTTTATTATAAATTATGGTTAAGATAATTTTTTCCATTAATCGACCATTAATTGTGACATATAATTACGACTCCGAGCTAACGCAAGTCGGTACGATTGTGGAGGTCACTGTTTCGATTCCCGCCCCGCGTCGGTGTGTTTATATATAATACGTATTCATTTACAAAAGCAAAGTATAAATACAATAATAAACATAACACAAGTGCTATGCTACTTAGCTTGGGCTAGATGGCGTTGTATGAAATATCCGAATATATTTATTTAGTATTTAATGTGTTGATATGTTGCTTTTGCGAAGAGAAGAGTGGCGTCGTATTGTAAAACAGGCTACAAAAACCTCAACGTGACGGCCACGACCACTCTGGCAAGAGTGTAACGCCAGAGAAGAAGATGTTGCTTTTATTGGACCTCGACAAAAGAGAAAGGCCTAGAGAACATTACGGCAACACTAAGCAAAAATATTATATGAGATCAGGCTCAAATATCTTAATGGAGATTAGCCTAATTATAATCAAATACATATTTAATATTTACCTCAACTAGAGGTTTTCCAGGGGGTGCTGTTATACGTTCAACAATTTCAGGCACATCATCATCAGGTTCTAGCATTTCTACATCATCTTCATCTATATCATCTGGTTCAACCTCATTTGATACTTCTGCAATAGAAAAAAATCACACAACTACTATGATATATTGCTTAAATTCATACAAAATCCGATTATATTGGTAAAGAAGTTTTTCATGTTCAAATAAATTATTAAACTTAATAATATCTTTGGATTCAAAAGATACAAGATCACTCTGTAACAATCAAAATTTTACCAATGACAATATTTTTCTTTATAAATACCTTCTTCTTTGCTTAGGTCAGCATCACTGCTTTCATGGGGTAGAAGTTCATCAGACTCTGGAGGTTCCTCTTCATCTTCTTCTGAAAACTCCCTCTCTATTTTTTCCACTTCAATGTTTTCTTCTTCTTTAACGTCATGGTCTTCGTCTTCCTAAAATTTAATAAAAACACCTAACTAAACCCATACTGGTCTACAAGATGTTTATAAATAGACAATGAAGTGTATTGAGTTTTTTAACTACTGATCATCAGATTGATTTGGTGCACTACTTCAACACTTTTTTATTGTGATATAATATCGAAGTCGTAGTAGCTCACAACAAATATTGCCGCTTGGCCAAGAAGTTTATCACTAGTCAAAGTTCTCCTTAGTAGTATTAAAAGAATAAAACACTACTAAATTAGATCTAGATGGAAACTTAGGTCCAAAATTTAATTACCGCGGTCAAGAAATTTTGTTAAGGGGCAAAACTTACAAGTCGTCTTCTTTGCAATAATGAAAACAAAAGTGTTAATTTAAAATATTCTTAAATTTTAATGGTGTAGTAATAAACACTGCAAAAATATTGCTTATTATAACATAAATAGCATCATGCAAAACAACATTTCAGTTTAAATACTTTGCACCATATACTTTTCAGTAAGAGATAATGCATTAGTTCATATTTTAAAGAGCTATTCAAACATAAAACAATTTTCTTTCTTGAACACAACAACATACATCCTCTTTTCAAAACATGTGATTAATAAATTTCAGATGTTTTCAGTATAGTAGTATGTTTATGAGCTGATTTTATCAATCAATTTTGAGTTAAAAATGTCAGATTCAATTAAAACATTATTCATAAAATTCAATGTTCACAGTCACTAATTGTAATCTTTTTATATAGTATGACTGTTGGTTAAGTAATAATGAAGATAAAACAGTTATTATATTTTAGGTAAGCTTTAGAACTGTTAGTGCAAATGAAAACAACCAATTATGATTTACAATTTGCAATCACAAACACACTACTAATTTGCACCTCTTCTGTATCATTATTTTCATATTCGTCTTCATCCTTCTCTACTTCTTCAGCGTCTTGATCATTGATAGAATCATCATTATCGATGATGTCTTTTTCATCATCACTGTCTTCTATTTCATCATTCTTAAACACATCATCATCTTCTTCATCGTTCAAATCATCAGAAGACAAATTCTTTTCAGTACTTTCATCTTCACCGTCTTCAACTTCATCTACTTTTCGTAGGTCGTCATTTTTATCATCGTCATCATTATCTTCGTCACGTGCTGCCTTATAACTTTCATAATACTTCTTATATTTAAATTGATCATCCTGTTAAAAGTTTACAATTAATTAAACATTTCTTTTTTTGATTTCACCATAAATGTAACAATAATGCAAACCTCATCAGCTTCTTCAACACTTTTTTGTTCGTCCTGGTCGTCATTTTGCTCGTTTTCGTCATAGTTGTCCTCATCATCATCATCATTCTCTTGACTTAGTTCATCTTCATTATAGTCCTCTTCTTCTTGATCTTTGGCTTTTTCACGAAGTTCTAAACTATCATCATCATCATCACCTGCATCACTTTCTTCTTCATCATCATCATTATCCGCTTCTTGATCTTTAGCTTTTTCATGAAGTTCTAAACTATCATCTTCATCGTCTGCATCACTTTCTTCTTCATCGTCGTCATCGTCTTCTGCTTCACTTTCGTCTAGTTCTTCATTATCCTCATGGTCTCCACCATCACCATCATCATGGTCATCATCAGCTTCATCATGATCAAGCTCATTGCTAATATCATTATGATTATTTTCATCATCCTATATTACAAATTATGTAATAGTTTTGTTTGATTATTTTTATTAATAGTTACATAATATAAATGTTAAATTATAAAATTTATACTTTTAGAGGTTTTGTAGTTATATATATTTTTTTTTTCGAGGAAATACTGCACTTGAAGTGTTCTATAGGTATGTGGGACTCAGGGAAAGATGGCCTAGTCTGGATAGTCAGACTAAAAACCCTGCTGTCTTTCTATCAACTGTGTCTGGGTCCATATTGTATTTTAATATACAAAGAGGGATGTTCTTGATTTATTTTTTATTCTGTTTACAAATAATTTCTGAAATAAAATCAAACTTACGTGATGTTTCAGTTCAAGGGTATGTACATCATGATGATCATCATCATGACTATCTTCTAGCCAGCCATCTAGTACACCAGAATATCTGGACTCCACTGAATTTGCTTCCACTATAAAAGTGATGTATAAGTTAGAAGATAAAATATGTGTTGCAAATAATTAGTCTCTCAAAATAATTGCTTAAAACTATTAAACAGTACTATAATCAACTTTCCATGATAGGTCCATTAAAAATAAATTTGTAATGGATGTATTGATATGATTATTTCAACTTTTTGGCTTAGTACCTTAAGAGAAATTTTTTATTATGCAGAATTTAGAGGAAATTTTACATTTTGTAGATGCTACATTCTGTCAAGGAAGTACTGGGAATTGATTGAATTTAAAAAGCCTGCCAGAAGAAATTTTTAAATTTATTTTTTTGTTAGGTTGGCACACATGTTCTCCATATTTAAGTGGAGTTTGAGCATCATACGTCATTTAGTTTGTTTACAATGCATATATATGTCAGTTCATCTCAAGTATGTCTCGCGATTTTGCCATAGATAAAACTGTCATACAAAGAATTTGTACCAAATTTTGCGTTGCACATGGAATTTCGTGTCCCGAATCCTTGAAAATGTAAGGCTTACGGTGAATCATCTCTATCAAAAAGACGTGCAATGTCTTCAAGCGAGGTTAACATCGCTAAAGTAAAGCAAATGGTGACTGGAAATCCTCATTTAAGTTTAAGGGAGATAACAGCTGAACTTTCCATGGCCCACGAATCCATTCCATTTAAAAAAAAATATTAAAATTAAAGACTAGTTCCAAAAGACCTGAATTTTCTTCAGAACCTCAATAGACATGTTAGAACAAGTCGATTCTGACCCCACATTCATAGAACGCATTAACACAGTGACGAGACCTGAGTTTACGAGTTTGACATGCAAACCAGTCAACAAGCTTCAGAATGGCACCTTCCAACAGATCCCAAACTGAAAAAATCACTCCAAAGTCGATCAAAAGTCAAAGTCATGTTGACTGTCTTCTTCGATTATCGCAGTCTTGTACACTCGGAATTCTTGCCAGAAGGCAAGGCGGTAAATAAACAATATTATCTGAGTGTTAAGCAGCAATTGAAAGAGCAAATTCATTGGAAAAGGACAGATTTGTGGAAAGAAAACTCTTGGATTCTGCATTACTACATTACACCAGCACACAAGGCTTTCATTGTGAACGAATTTCTGACCAAAAATGCAACGAATACCATCAAGCAACCTCCGTATTCGCCTGATATGGCTCTGGCTGACTTTTTTCTATTTCCAAAACTGAAACTGCCACTTAGAGATACCAGTTTTCAGTCTATAGAAGACATAAAAGAGAATTCACTGCGAGAAATGCAGTCCATTCTGAAAAATACTATTGAAAATGTTTCGATGATTGGATTATTCTTTGACATAAGTGTATTATTTCGGAAGGAGCCTACTTTGAAGGCAACAAAATAAATTGGGATGAATAATAAACAGTGTTTAATTGACCAATTTCCAGTACTTTCTTGACAGAATGTATTAATTAGCAATAAGACATCTGAAGTGGAATTTGAAACTATTTTTATGCAAGCATTATTTATTACTTTAGAATTTCTTTTGTTGCACCAAAATATATATCAAAAAATGCATAGTTTGTACTAGTTTAGGTTAAACATGGCTGAACAGCCGAATGGCACAGCATATGACAGACCTTTTTTACTTTTGCTCAACCAATTGCAGATGCCATGTAGGTGAAATATACAATTTTAGTGTATACCCTAAAAATCTTGAGTAACCATTAAATATTAACAGAAGATATATTAGTCTCATATACAGCATACTTACATTCACTTAAACCTCTGTTTTCCAGTATGATCATACCAATAAGTGTAACAAGCACAGCAAGTAGGGAGAAGAATATGATCTTAGCACACCAGTGTCCTCCAGTGCCATGGTCATGTGGAGAATGAATGAATACATCTCCCTCCCCAAAAACTGCAGCGGTGCCGCGAGGTTCTTCAACACCCAGGTCATCTGTAATTGATTAAATTTGATACTAATAAAGTTGACATGTAAACATTAGGTTCATTGACTGATTATATACATATTACTATCCTTTTTATGTCTTTCAATATAAAAATTACCTCTAAAAAAAGAATCCTTATGAATAAATAGTTTATAGTACAAGAAATATTTTATTATTAACAAATTATAATTATACCTTTCTTCCTTTTCTTATCTTTACGTTTCCTCGGTTGTACGTCGCCTGACATGGTTTACCGCGATCTGGCGCTCAGTAGGCGACCAACAGCCAACCTCTACTGTTTCATAACCCTGGGTAATGATACAATGGATAGATTAATTAAAATTTAACACAAAGCATACAAGCGTCCAAATGCGTAATTTTATTGATAAAGAACACCAATGGCGCACATTGGATATTTAAAATAACCTACGTTTTGAAGAATGTACCACTACAGCTTTCTTCAATTTATTTTAGAATTTAACCTAAAAATAACCGGCAAAGACAGCTGAGGTGGAGGACGGGAAGAATGTCAAAGTATCGATGGGATTTTTACGTTCAGAAATAATATGTCACTGATATCTTTTTATTTTGCGGTTACATTTCTTTAAGTGAGAGCTATCCTTATTAAAAAGATAACTTTATTGCAATACTTTCTTACGTGTACCATTAAAATAAAGAGTAAAAATATCTTTATTCCTATATTATAAAAGCTCTCATTTTTGAATGATCACTCTTTATGCTGTTTAATAATTTACGACTGTATTGTCTTGTCTTTTCTCATCACATTAAAGTTAATCTAAATAGTTCTATAACAGTATATCCTCTTTAAGGGACATCTGTACCTATTGGTTAAAAATTTTGAAATTATAAATTCTTTTTTATCAATGCAGAGATTCGCAGGAGAATCAAAGTCACCGACATAGCCCGGATGATTGCAAAACTGAAGTGGCAATGGGCTGGGCACATAGCGCGAAGGACAGATGGCCGTTGGGGCAGAAAAGTCCTCGAATGGCGACCGCGTACTGGAAGACGCAATGTTGGTAGGCCCCCCACAAGATGGATGATCTGGTCAAGATCGCCGGAATAGGTTGGATGAGGGCAGGGCAGCTCAAGACCGATCGTCGTCACCATGAGGATGGTGGAGATCTTTGGGGGAGGCCTTTGTCCAGCAGTGGGCGTCTTCCGGCTGAGATGATGATGCAGAGTAAAGAAAATAGAAATACAGAAAAAAAGTATAAAATGGCATCTAAAAAAAAGTATAAAATTTTGAGTGTTCTGTCAGTGTCAAGTCCATTTAACCGCGATCAGCTGAGAAAAAATGTAAACAAAAAGAATATCTTTTCTTTACCAAATCTTTACTTTACTTGATTAGGTCAGGTCTTTTAGATGTACATACGGACTTTAATTTAAATAAGAATGAATAATATTACAGTTTTGTATGATGGTTATTCTAATATGAAGAGTGACGATGTTATGGAGGCGAATTGTAGTTGCACGTTAATACAAGGACTAGATAACATTATAGTGGATACGATGACTGCATGGGATTCAGATAAAATTAAAGCAGGTTCCTCCGTATATCCTTTACAATAAACACACATTTTGATTTCCTGGTAATAATATATAAAAATATCTATTTCAGCGTTGCGTAAATATAATGTTCCTCCCGATGAAATAACGCACGTTATATCAACCCACGGACATTCTGATCATATTGGAAATAATAATTTATTTTTGAATGCTAAACATATTGTGGGATTCAGCATTTCAATTAAAGATCAATATTTTATTTATCCTTTTGATAAAGGTGTGTATTAATGATTGTTCAATTAGGTACTGAAAATTACAGAATGACTAATATTTATGTTAAGTATGTGGTCAGAAAGAAAATAATATTTTTACACAATGTAAGTGGTAAGAACACACACCTAGCTACGAAATTGAAGCTTCTGACCATCAGTATGAAAAGCTTGTGAGAAGAAAGGCTAGACAATACTTATATGCTCCTTTGTGCCTGTAAAATGGAATGCTAGAGTAATAAATACACTGGGATAATTCATATAGCACCACCTTCTCCCAAAATAAGCAGTAAAGTTCTTGTGTTAGAGGTACTAGACAATAATATGTACATTATTTACTTATATAATTTTGTAAATAAAAACATGTAATATAAACATCTACACTGTGGATGGAAGTTGAATCTGTAACCTCTAAAAACATTCCAACATGCAACATAATGCTCCCAAAAGGTTGAAAGCGCACTGTAAAGCTGCTAAATTTGATAATATCCTATATACTGAGTTCTGGTTGTCATAATAGTGAGATTGAGGTCAGCAGTTTGCTAATAACTACAAAATTAATGTTTTTATTTATGAGGTGATTCACTTCCGATGGAACGCCATACATTAAGCACTATTATAGTATAGCTAGCAGTTCAGTTTGTCTCAATACTTTTATACTCTAGTAATGTAACATAAAATTATACTTATTGTTTTTATACAATGCAAGATTATATGATATTGACTCGTATAGAAAATAATTAAATTTTAACTAAATTATTGCATTCAAGGTGAATATCACCTAATTGAAATAATGTCAATATAATGTCAGACATAACATAATTTATTAATGAAATGAAACTTTAATGTACACATATCTAATGTTACTTTAGGAGCATGCCAATTATTGATGAAGACATGATGTAACTATATTATTGCTATTACACCTCCAATACTCATGTATCCTGCTAATGAATATGAAATTAATATATTATTTATTTGAGTACAAACTCTCATTAAATTATAATTATAAATATACAGGGCAATTTACACAATGCCACTTAGTCCCACAGTAAGTTCCTTAACATGTGTTATATGTACTAGACAACTGATATACTACTTCTATCTACTACTTTTCTTTTGTAAACAAATACAAAGCTTAGCTATTACACCACGGAGTTTGTCATCATTATATGTAACTTGATGTTTTTTGAATTTGGTAGGTGAAGAATTTGTCATAAATGATGGTATTAAGGTGATACCTACCCCTGGCCACACATTGACTGATGTTACTGTATTAGCTACTACTAATGAAGGAGAAACTGTTGCTGTAACAGGTAAAAACTATTTTTTCTCATGTATACACTTTTTTTTCTCAAGGAAATCCTACCCACTAAAAACCCTGCTGTTCTCCTATTGCCTACGCCCGGGCTCACGGATATGTGCTCTGCCGATCTCGTGGCCCAGGTCAGCGCCAGCCCGCCCTTTGTGGGACGTCAAGGCGGGCCTCTTCTATGTATATAGCATCAGCGAGTCAGGATTTTGTCCCTCTGGCGCTCTCTTAGAGCTGACAAAGCTCTAAGAAGTTGAGGGGGCCCGCGGAAGAGCACTCGGCCCTTACCCTCGGAACAGTGGTGTGGCCGGCGGATCCTTCCCCGAGGGGCCGGCCGCTGCAGCTTTTTACGGCGGCCAGGGGTGGTTGGACGCCCTCCGACGCCGTGGCTTGCGTTGGCGGGAGCCAAGCCAACGCAACGCGGGGAGTGTGCTAGTTAGCTCGCATTCCGCCGCCTTCTTTGCGGAAATAACTGCTTCACAGAAGGAGGCGACGTCTGTCCATTCAGGATCACCTCCGACCATGGACAGAACCAGGGTCGGGAGCGACAGGTCCACGTTGATTTGGGTGACGAGGGCGCGGCGCTCTTCACGCCACGCAGGGTATACGGCGACAGTGTGACAATGATGGCACCCTGACGTCGCCTCCCGTCCTATGCGACACAGGTACCTCCCGAAGTAATCGTGCCCCGAGAGGACCTACGTTATACACTGTGCTAACTTAGCTAAATATTCTTTGACTCATGTAACTTTAAAGCAACAAGCAGTTTTTTATTTTTTATTTTTTTTATTGCCGAGGAACAGCATACGGGCTAATGGCCCACTTAATAGAAAGCAGTTGCCGTCGCCTATAGATGTTAACGACGCTAGGGGCACCGCGAATACGCAGCTGTCCCATAGAAGCACAGGAACCTGGATCCCTAATGCCGGAACATAACACAAAGTTATTATGGTGACATACTTTAGTTAGATGAAGGGTGGTTGCCATCCAGACAAGCTTAGTAGCTACTGTTGTTTTGTCCCTTTTACGACAGGCCGACCCCAGCCCCAGGGATTACTATTTTTACTCCGTCCCTGCATGGAGGATATAGGATAAGTAAGATACATATAGTGAGTTATTATTTCTATTTCGCTCCCATGCAAACTCTAGTGATTAATCTATTTTAAGAAATATCAAAGGAGAAGAATCAATAATTAATCTTAAGGAATTCATGCCCCTAGAGAATACAAACGCTGTAACATTTTAAATCTAACATAACTAATTCATATTGAAGGCGATGGATGGCGCAAATTTTTAAGGATCTCCCTTTACGTTGTCATGTAAAGAACAACCCATTGAAAGAGGATGGGAATCACCAACTCGAAGTGTCTTCTTTCTCGTACTGCCATTGTCCACCTTTATATCTTAAAACACTAGTGTGGTACACAACTCAAAGAAATATTATAACAATCTAAAACACGTGATAATGCACTTAACGAACACTATCCTTCCATGGTTTCACACACTCTCTACATATACATTACGGCAGGACGACATCTCTTTGTGAGAAATGGGAAACAAGATAGTGTCATAGGACGTACAGGTGTTAGGGAGACGGCACATAAAGCGTTTTCGCATGACTATGTATTATGAGTTTATTAAAGTTTTAATAAGGCCTAAACACATATCAATGTTGTTCACTTTCTATTTTCGTTTTATTATTGACAGATAGGAAAACTTGTATAACCTAAACTTAATACTTTTAGGAGACCTCTTTGAGAAATATGAAGATATTGAAAATCCAAATATATGGTTGGAAGCAGGAAGTGAAGATCCGGTGCAACAAATGAAGAATAGATTAAAAGTGGTGAATATTGCAGATTGGATTGTGCCAGGTCATGGGCCAAAGTTCAAAGTTACTGATCATATAAGGGAATGTTTAAAGAGACAGGCAGAGACTGATAATATCAAGGAAAAGAAATTGTAGCTATTTATTGATGATTGAGATTGATAACATAAAAGATCTTTTGCATTTTAGGTTTTAAACGACTTTGTGTACAATATTATAAAGAAAATCATGAATTAAAACAACAAATTCAGATAATTTTTAATACACATAAGACTAAGGTTTATGATACAGGAACAAAGTATACGCTAAACATTGCATGTTTAAAAAAGCACATAAAAAGTAAACGACACGTGTCAGGGGACCGAAGTTCAGTTATATATTAATTAGATATAGTAATAAATAATAAACATAAATAACGGTAATATATATTTTTTTGCCATTGAAGGACCAGAATTATTGTTAAAAATTATATTAAATTTGTCTTTGACATTTGAAACGTGGCAATCTTGCTTCATCATCAGACCCTGATAATTAGTTAAGGAGTTCCTTAGAAATAAATGGAGTGTCAGATGAATGAGACAAATGGCGTATTAGATTTGGTAAAATAAAAACCTGCTGTCATTTCCCCAGATTTTTTTTCAAGCGCGATAAAGCACTTCGTTTCAAAAATATTACTCCTAGGAAAGTGTTAAAAAGGTTTCATAAACCTAGTTTTACAAACGATATATTGATTATAAGAAATAAACTATTTAATATACATAGCCTTTATTTTTTTTTTATTCGTCCATTTTATGGTTGATAATGAAATCATATAACGACATCGTATTCAATTGTTCATGTCAAATATGGACTAGAAAAATAAAAAAAATCGGAGATTACAAAAAAATTTCACAAACGAAAAATTTATCATAAGCACAATATTAATTCCTCAAAAAGATAGAAGAGATAGATATAGATGGAGAAGATAGAAATAGTTTGAAAATAGATTTTTAAGTAAATATAGTTTTGAAAATAGATTTTTAAGTAAATATAGTTTTCTTATTTGGGAGTGCTTCTTATATGACTCCCGATTATGTTCTGAACATAACTCGCATTAAGCTGTGCTGTCTCTAGACTTCACATTTTAGCACACAAAAATAATTCACATATATCACAATAATTAAAAATAATAACTACAAAAAAATAAATTCATTTTTTAGATCTATAGACCGAATTGTTCGCCAACCGCAGTTTTTAATGACCCACGTTCCAGATTCATAGAAATCATAGGCGGCAACGTGGTACAAATGTCACCGAAGGGCTCGGCCAGGAGGTTGGCACGATTTTTGTTTTCCCGTGGCTCGGGGACGAGGAGGCGGTAGAACCGCGAAAACAAAAAAAAATACAAAACTTGCAATTATTTTTACATTAAAAAGTGCATCTTTAGAGTGCTAAACTATTTGACTGACGTGTTGATTCTATACAAGTTTCATGTCACAAGCCCGTGAGTCCACTTATGGGGTTTGGGTTGAGCGGTAAATATTTAAAACGTTATTCAAAACATTAAGTTATTATACTTATTAAGTTGTACACTCTTAATATTTACTCGTAAAGTATCTTTAACAAGTTCATGGCGAGTACCACCGTTGGCTCGTACAAGTTTGCCTCATTGGGCGGCGCGTACCACTACATACACTCAACAACAATGGCTCTAAAAGAATTAAGCATGAAAACCGCTACCCTTCGATATATAATCTTTCGTTGAAGTTTCAGCCTGTCCGATAGAGCGAAAAGCTTTAAGCGCAGTCGCCAATGGGCAGTGAAACATCAATTACAAAGGGGTGAACGTGTTAAACTACATATTGTTGTCAGTTGCGTTGTATTTTACAAATTAATTTTTTATTAATATGGTAATATCTTATTACCATATTATGTCATGTTACCATGTTAAATCTTATGTAAAACTTGAAAAGGATATAAAGAAGATACTAGAAGTAAATTAGCATATAGTAATAATAATCGGTACAATTATTCCATAGAACGGTGAGATAGGGTTACACACGACTCTAGCACTAAGCTTTGGTACATAGATATATAAATATAAAATTTGGTGACATAATTTAAAATACATTATAATATCTGAAATACATCAGAAAAACGTAGCAAAAGGAATTAGTCGAAAAATCTATTCATCAAGCCACTTGAAATTGGAATTTAATTTGAAAAGCAAAAGAGTATCGTCATTTGTCAAACCAATATCTGCTAAGCATGTGAACTTTTTTGAGATTCTCCTAATTACATTTATTTAATATAAATTGCTTTAAAAGAAATAGTTTCTTATGAAATTTTACATGAGAATGTTTTTAGTCCGTATCTCAGTTTAGCTTTTAGCAAATAGCAGCTGATATTGGTTTGACAACAACGTTTTATTCGCCGTTAAGTATACAAGAATAACTTATATATTACTGCCAGTGATTCCTTCGACCGAAATCCTCGTGTCCACTAATCCAGGCCATAGTCGCTGCATGTAATTAATAAACTCAATTATCTCTCTAATACTATAGAGCAATTTCAAATCACAGCCGATGAAAAATTAATCTAAAAAGCTCAAACATGCCCATATCCGTTCCGTATATTAATTGATAGCTGCAACCAAAACAAATAAAATTATTCTTACACATTATTTCACGTCAATGGGCCCTATGTATAAGCGCTTTTGTGCAAATTGACTTATCAATAGAGCCTCCATGTTTAAAGTTTCAAGTTGATACATATTTTAAATGCTTCAACTGATATTAGTAGAACTTCGCATGTTCAGTTGAAGCTTATAAAAAATATCAAAATTGAAATTTTAAAAGCCTCTATCAAAAAGTCGTCAATTTGCACATTGGCACTTATACATAGGGTCTATATATAATAAGAAATAAATCTATTGTAACACGGCGCCATCTAGTTCTAAAATAAACAACAGAGCGCTTGTATTATGGGTACTTAACGACTGATAGAATACTTTGTAAATATATACATAAATACTCGGGCCAGGAATTGAACCCGTGACCTCCGCAGGCGTTCCGATATGTGTTAGCCGTTGCGTCACAGGTCTTAATTTCAATTCAAAGTATGATGAATGAATGAAAATTCTTTATTGCATACAGATACTTAAAACTAACTTAAAATAGGTATACAAATATGATTACTTATTTCATCAATATTTCAATTAAAATATTTTTAAAAGCATAATCAATATAGTATATTAAAATATATCGGTTTACCTGTGGGTCAATACTAGTGGGAACCGGATGAGTTTCGTCAATACAAAGATCGGAGTCAGAGTCAGTTCTGCGCAAAGAGTGGTCCTGAAAGAGACGAGGCAGTGTTCAATATACTAAAATCCTACACTATTTTTCTCCGTGTAGGGGCGGAGTAAGAATACTAAACCCTGTGGCCGGGGTCAGCCTGTCGTAAAAGGCGACAAAACAACAACAGCTAGGTGGTATGTTCTCAAGTCCGTTTTGGATGGCAACCACTCTTGGTCTAAAACTATGCCACCATAATAACCATGTGTTGTATTCCGGCTTTAGAATCCCTTATGGAACGGCAGCGTGTTCGCGGTGCCTTTAGCGGCGCAAACATCCAGTCCAGTCCAGAAGGTAACTAAAGTCCGTACGCCGAGCAGGAAGAATTTCGTACGTTGACCTGTAATCATCTCATGTCATTATCTGTCTCTGTCACTGCTCGGCGGTCATTGCTCTGTGCGAGCGAGGACTCATTATATTTACGCGGGAGTGACAGAGACAGATAATAACAGGTCAACGTACGAAATTCTTCCTGCTCGGCGTCCGTAGTTTACCTGCTATTAAATATGCCGTCAGCCTGTCTGCTGTTCATCAGCAATAAAAAAAAAATACTATATTAAATTAATTTTAACGTGCAATGCTAATAACCCCGCGGGCGTTCCGGTATTAAAGTTATTGCACCACGGATCGTCTGAATAGATTCATTTATGAAAAGATATCTTCTTCTTCCTGCCCTTATCCCAACTATGAAGGGTCGGCACAACAAGGTCTCTCCTTCCACTCTCCTTTATTAGTCGTCAATCACAACATTCACACCTTTTTAGCCTTATCATATTTTACACAATTCACCCATTTTCTTTGGTCTACCCCTGGCCTTTGGCTTTTTGTATCCACCCATTCTCATAATAGAATTAATATGTTTTGTATATATAAAAACCTCACCCCTTGTGTATACTGGTGTGTGGTGGTGAGCACTCGTGCCAGGGGTCCCATGAAGGCGGGCAGCGTCTCGGTGAGCGGGGGCCGCGCGTGCGTCAGCAGAGGCTTGAGAAGCCGCGAGTCCAGCGCGCCCCACACGCGGGCCAGCCGCGCCTTTTGGCTGCTGCCTCCGTCCCCGGATCCATGGGGAGTGTCCTATCAATTCCACGACCACACATTTATTTCAACTATAGTTCAGAAACTCACATATTCTGAAAGTTTAACTCCTACCCTAGTGGATTAATTGTAATAATACATTGAAGAAAAATATATTATAAAATATAAGAATTTAGAATATACTTATTCCTTTGTGAATTTAAAAAAATAGAATTTACTGTATAAATATTTACAAAAAATTTATTATATTAATAAATATTTTGTAAATATTTATACAGAATTTATATTAATTTTATGTAAATATCTAAGAGAAAAAAATGTAAATCAATTCTTAAACTCGAATGTATTAACAGGAATACATGTGGTATATTTAAATAAAAACAGATTTAAACTCATATGAGATCACAAAACTCTAAAGAATTATAACAATTATTAAAACTTATACTAAATTTAACTTTGAATAAATTTTGACATGCAAATGGAACTTAAATATTAACAAGGTTCAGTAATAACATCAAACAACATTGACACAGTCTTGACTACGTGTTAATTGCTTACATGCATGTGTTATTCATGCTCAGGTGTTATAAAAAATTTATAAACTAAATAATAATAAAGGAAAATGTACATACTTCGATGCCGTTTAGTTGCCAAGGCATAATCACCTCCTTCGCGCCATTAGACCATTTAACTACCATGCGGCCTCTCTATACATTAAAAGGAAACCAAACAAAGCCATAAAGTTAAAGAATATAACATGCATAGTGTTATTTTGGAGGGAATTTTATGTCCTATTTATATATTTTTATACTACCTTCAATAATACGTACTAAATTTTTATTTAAGATTTAATATTTTTGATTTTTTAATAATTGTAACACTGAACGTAAACGTTGTCTAAAAAGTGTAAGTTGCCATCATTACAACACATTTGCTATAACTATACATTGGTGTTTGAAATAATTATTAGTAAAAATTAATGTTAGTGTGTTAGATTCGTGCAAAATTCCATAGTTATAAAACATTGCGTGCTTTGAATGATTAGTCTTACTATTGCCCGGTCGCAACTGGCTGATTGCGTATCCAAGTTCCTTAGGCCGAAACCGATATCAGCAGGCTAAATGTAATAAGTCCAGTTTAATGATTTGCAGTATTTCAGAAATAATTCAGTATATATTTACAATTATTTACAATTTACTTGTCAAAAGTCCTCTAACCTCGTTTGTATTTCATAAAGACATTAGACATAATTATATGTGTTTAATTACTTATAAAATTATGTCAAAAACCACTCGTTAATGTGGTTTATTTATAATAAATTTAGGGTATTAAGTACAAATAATAATTTTTCCTCCTTTTCATAACATAAACCACGTTATTGGGTAAACAATAACTTGTCATTTGCTTAACCTTCAGGGACGAATTTTTTAAAGTACAAAAAACATGAATTTAAATTATACTTTATTGCGATTTGTTCATTTTAAATAAGTAAAAAAAAGTACTTGTAAATTTATTAAAAAAACATGTCCACGTATGTGGCCATTTAGCATAGAGTTCATCTATGAATGAAAAGATTTCATACACTCAGGGCATACGGGTTCTTTACATTTTTCACTTAAATAGCGAGTTCGTCTCGTACAATTTTAATCATGACATCGTGGGGGATTTTTATGCTCCATATTTAAAGGATAGTGTTCTAAAGAGTCTAGTCTAATATCAGGAATAACTTTGACCGTGCTTTTGGACTTTTTAGATGGTTCAGAAATTGAACAGGGTCTACCTTGTTTTTTGTTAAGATAAATTGCAAATGGTTTACGCACAAAAAGTTATCGTTGCAATGTATTCACAACACCATCGATAAAATAGAATATTCCGTTGTCAGTGCGATGGTATTTAACCAATTTGTTTTTCTTTTTGTTGAGATTCTACCTAATTTCTCTTGAAATAATAAAATAAAAATAAAAACGTACACATGTGCCAATGTCCATAATGAGGTTAAATGGTATTTTTTGTTCGAAATATATTCAGACAGGAAATTCAATTAACTGTTTATACTATTAGACAGAAAATCCAAGATTAGATGAGTAAATTATATCAACTTTTTAACAGAGCGGTAGAAACACGCGCGAATGGTGCAACCATGACAGTTGTCGCCTTGTCAGGACTAAGGAGGGGGCGCGTGTGTCGATTGTGCAGAACTAGCGCTGCACCGGCCTTCTTAACAATACATAAATAAGATATTTCTATTAAAAAGAAGGGAAGTACATTTACATACAACAATTTATATTATTTAAGTACATACAATTAATGCTGATATTTTATCCATCTTCAATGAATACAAATATGTTCCATTTATCTATGAATTTTAGTAGTCTACATAGGATGCATGTGTTCGTCGAGGAAGATGTATGATGGGATGACAATAAGCACCATAAATATAAAGCTCCATATAAAACAACGGTCTGTGTGTGCGTACGTACCGGGTCGCCCGTTTCCGTGGACTGGTAGAGCTGCCACAATAATCCATGATTAATAATGGGCGATAGGCATATTTCACTGTAGCGTACTGTGGTATAGTGACATACTATATGTACATACAATTGTAGTGGTATTGTAATGATATACTGGTTACGTAACCCAGTGAACAGAAATATTACTAAATTTAGTTACAAAAATACATAAAAAAATGCATGTAAACATTTTTTATTGACTTCAATAATTATTAATGTTTGTTCCCATATTTTTTTTCAATTGAAATAATAGCAGCAGATATACAGAATAAAAAATAGTAGCAGATAATAATAGGATATTATCCTAATACTTTTTAACCCTAGAATTACAAACTGGGATGGATATGACAACGGTAAAGAGCCTAAGAGAATGGTGTAGTTTTACTAAAGTTTAATAGGTGAAAAGACGATTTAAAAAATTAGAACTGACAGACGATTAAATTTTCATTTAACGAACTACTACTAACTGGGGTAGATATCCACTCCAGTAGTTCTAGGGTTATAACTATTAGATCTATGTTTTGAATGCTAAACATTTCAAAAAGAATATCAACCGCTCACAATACAAATATAATATTTTTTAGAAACTAAACTGTAGAGAAAGGTATAATAACTAGAGCATTAAAATTAAAATATTTTTAATATTTAGTAATATTTCGTGAAGTGCCCCCAAAGGCAGTTCAAGCGTGATAGTGACCAGACGGTGACCCTTTAAAATTCACTTGAAAATATACTATAGTCTATCTAAACGAAATACTTTGTACCACTACAAAAGCAGCGAAAATTACAAGACATTAAGCGAGACATATAATTAATTAACACATTTGCTGATTGTTAATAAGCTCTATGAAGAAACCATTTTTTTTAAATTAAATATTGAATTGGAGGTACTATATGATCGAATATACAAGTGCATAGAGAGAAAACGTTTATATTGGGTATATAAGTTGTATACTTACACTTCTGACGTCACGATATGGCAATGCTTCGTTTTCGTCGTTTGGATTTTCACTGAAAAAAAAAGAAAAACTTTTTAATTTACCTTTTTTTAACTAGCGATGAATGTCTGTTGAATCCTAGGTCTAATCGGAGCTATAAGTCCGCAGTTGACTAACAATATTTACGTAACTTTTTAAAATTTTAGAGGAAAAATACAATATGTCGTTTGAGGTGCTATAAGAAATTAGTTTTTGAGCAAGTGCAGCGAGTAGCATATGAGCAATGAAGGTCTCAAGGGGCCTTACATTCTCTATAAATCAAATTGAATTACAACAACACATGGTCGATACATCTGGTTAAATATTCGTAGAACATGATTTATAGCGTCACATGTACTTCATAATCATTGTGTATTCTACAGTCTGTGCAATGAGGAATGTTCTGGGGACCTATTTAGAATAGTGCATGTGTCGTGTTTCTACCACCGCACGGCCGTACATTGTCTGGGCGTTCATTTTCTGGAGCTTCTTATCTCTTGCACGAAACGATTCTCAGGAAAGTTTATGTTGCGTACTCTTCGGATTTGGATTGAGCTTCCGGTTGAGGTGTTTCTATGACAGGCTCTATCTATTTCTTCGAGGGTGGCAGCCGTTGGCTTTTACTCTGATACTGTTGAACTATAAAAGACTGCGCCCACCTGTTATTAGGTGGGCCGAACTCCAATAAACAAATACAATAAGAGGTATTTTCAGCCTTACCCGAGCGGTATCCTGAGGTAAGCAAGGGCGTGCGTCGCGGCGCCGCCTTGGAGGACTACGGTGGCGATCACAATGAGCGAGGTGGTGGTAAGCATGGCCTGTCGCGCCTCCGACACCGTGTTACGGATGGCCAGCGCGAACGACATTGCCCCGCGGAGACCTATCCACGTCAACATTATTATTTTAAATCGGTCTAGTGATTCAGATAGCGTAAACTAACTCACTTTACATTTGACAAAAACAAATTCGTTCTAACGTCGAACAGAAAAAGGCGTATCAAAATTATGAATGAATGAATGAAAACTCTTTATTGCATACAGATACTTAAAACTAACTTAAAATAGGTATACAAAAATATAATGCTGTATGACAATGGGCGGCCTTATCGCTTAAAGCGATCTCTTCCAGGCAACACGAATGTTATAGATATGTTATAGATTAAATAGTATTTTTTGGACATTTAATTTATATACAGAATAGTTTTATGTCATCGAACACTTTTCAACTATAGAACCAATTTAAATGTATACCAAATCTAGAAATAAAATAGTCAACATTTTATTATGTACGAGAAAGTAAATAATTTACCTGAAAAGAACAACATGTGCTGGAAGTTGATAGGGATAGGCGGTTTCCTTCCCAAATTCAACAAAAATGATAGTGGATATATATTCACGGCGCGCCCGATCGTAGACGTTATCTGTTATTGTGTCAGGAATTATATAGATTTCAAAAATTCAAACAGCAATGACACAGAAAACTCATTACAATAAAAATACCGATAGTATAAAGCTAAGGAATCATTCAGTTGATGTTGAATGCGACTTCTTATCAAGCGTCACGCTTTCCCATGTAACACTTTTTATATTATATTTATATACTTATTATATTATACTCGTATTTATTATATTTTCTATGGAGGATAGAGGTAAGAACTATGTGTTAGAACAGTGTCCGTCAAAATGTGTTAAATCGAGGTGGCACCAAGCCCGTCTGGATGGCGACCACCTTTGGTCTTAAGTATGCCACCATAATAATCTTGTGTTGTGTTCCGGCATTAGTGACCCAAGTTCCTGTACCCTTATGGGACAGCAGCGTGTTCGCGATGCCACTGACGACGCAAACACCCATAGGCGACGGTAACTGCTAAATTCTAAGCGGGCCGTCAGCCTGTCAAATATATGTTAAAAATTACACATTTATTTTTAACTAAAGTTAAGAAACTTAATGACTACTTCCGCGGCCTGCGGAATGCTCGTACACTATCTATAACACAAACGCTCTGGTGCCTGCTATGGTACTAGATGCTGTGTGAATTGTACAAATGTATTTATTCATTTAAATATTGAAAGGATACAAATCCAGCGATAATAAACCACGGGTCGAAGCGATGTTTCGGGAACGTGAACATCGAGACACCGATGTAAGTGAATATGAAGTTCTCCGCCAAGAAGTTGAGAAGTTCAAAGAGTTGCTTCGTCCTGTTCCGAGAGTCGGAGGACAGGTTGTTGTACGTGTAGTGCGCCTGGCATATGCCGCAGAACAGGACGGCGACGACACCTGAAATATTGAACAACCTGTTCAATACACAAGTTTTTTTTTTATTGTTGAGAAACAGCAGTCCAGCTGACGGCTCATTTACTTGATGTTTGCAATGAGGCACCGCTAATACGCTGGCGTCGTAGCCAAACTGGAACCCGGGTCATTTATGTCGGAACACAACACAAGATTATTATGGCGGCGTACTTACAAACCAAGGGTGGTTGCCATCTAGACGGGTTTGAGGCCCCACCACCTAGTTAGGGTTGTTTTGTCGCCTTTTACCATAAGCCGACTCCAGCCGCAGGGCTTAGTATCTTACTCAGTCCTTGCACGAAGAAAAAATCCTGGAATTATTTCCAACAGGATTTTTATGTGCGATTAGTACAAATGTAAATATGCCATCTATGTAAATGTTCCCTAAAATAAATGTAAAAAAAAAGTATTGTTTCAAGTGAAAACAGGCCCCATTGTCCTAAATGCTATGCACGTATGTCCCTCTCTACAGAGAACGAATAGCATACCCGCCATGTATGTTTGTTGGCGGGAACTATTATGTTACAATATGCATATCAAGTATTGTATGGTTGGTGATTCGAGTTTGATACATAAAAGTTAAGCATCATGATTATTTTCAATTAAACGTAAATTTCGCTAGGTGGTTACAGCTCAAAGCCCGTCTAGATGGCAACCACCCCTGGTCCCTAAATATGCCGCTTTAACAACCTTGTTGTGTTCCAACATAAGTGACCCAGGTTCCAATATCGCTACGACGGGAGCGTGTTCGCGATGCCTCGTCGCAAACATTTTAGGCTATAACTGTTTGATATTAAGTGTCGTAAGCCGTCAGCTTGTCTGCTGTTACTCAACAATAAAAAAAAAGCTGAAAAAAATTAATAAGTATTAAGTAACTGGGTGGTGAGCAAAGATTCAAAACACGTTGTTCTTGAATACAAAATGTATTGCAACAATATACAGTGCAAAATGCAAATACAAACTAGTAACTAGACTATGACAATCTGCTTGACACAGGCGCGGGGCGCCTAAGTTACGTTGCGATACTTCTAACGACACCGATAACAATATTGTCCCAGCAGGGGGTGGAAACGGTCGTTCGGCGGAGCCGTTAGCCATGAAGTCCTAGGAGTTTTCAAAATGCCTGTCCCAACGTAGGTGGAAGCAGGATCTTTTCCACACTACGGACCTAAGTAGGCGAGCTTGACTGACGTCACGAGCCGGAGGAACTTACCACCGCGATCTAGTCATTGCTTAACGCCATCTAATGGTGGCGTGAGTAAACACCGTGTTACAGTATCATAATATATATTTCATCATTATGATACTGGTCACTGTAATCGATAAATCGTAATTTTTATTACAACAATATTTACCTGTTAATTCGCACACCTCCGCAATGAGGAAAGCGGCGTACGACATGAGTACGAATAGCGCGGACTCCAACAGCGGCCACTCGCGGACGTGAGTGAATTTCGTCATGTGAATAAATGCAGTTAAGGAAACTTTAATGCACATTAAACAGTACAACACGTATGTATATAGACGAAAGCAATTACGTTTACCTTTTTACGAATCCCACGACCTAAGAACCACAGTAACGTTTATAAAGTAAGGCGCAAAAAGCTACAAAATTTTCTATTGTATATTTTTTAATTAAAATATTAAACGTGTAATACAAATACCTACTCAAATAATCTAATCTAAAAAAGTTATATTCTATTAGATTTTACCAATTATTTTTTTTAAACATAAAAATAGGCCTTATTAACGCTGGTTATTAGCTGTATGAAATTTATAACTGTCGTAGAAAAGTGAATTGAGTTTATTTGCATACTATCAATTGTTTCATAATTGTTTGCTGCATTAATTTAGTCCTAAACAAACATGTTACAATCGTATTTACAAAAAAAAAAATACTATAATATTGTCCTGCCTTACTATTTTTACTTATTCTATTTAAGAATTCTACCAAACATTCCCCATCAAGTACTCAAGCTGTCTGCACTTCCCCCGTTACTTTGTTACAATAAAATCTTAATATTATTTATATTTAAAAGGATATCAGAGCAGTCAAGCATCCCATAAAAGCACCGACGAGGAGCGATAAACTAAAGATTCCTATGAAATCACCAATCGCCGCTAGAAAGGCGGTTATTTCGAAGCCACCATCGTGAGAATACCTCATCTCGTAATTTTGGATGGCTCTGAAAATATAATTTTAAGTTTCATAAAAAAAAACAGTGTTAATTTAATAAATCTGTATTTGAAATAGCTTTTTTTTATAGTTTAGGAACAGCAGACAGGCTGACGGCCCGCTTAAAATTTAGCAGTTACCGTCGCCTATGGATGTTTGCAACGCCAGTGGCATCACGAACTCGTTGCTGTCGCATAAGGGTACAGGAACTTGGGTCACTAATGCCGGAATACAACACAAAGTTATTATGGCGGCATACTTAAGACCAAAGGTGGTCGCCATCCAGACAGGCTTGGGGCCCTACCACGTAGCTAGGGTGGGCTGTTTTGTCGGCTTTTACGACAGGCCGACCCCGGCCGCAGAGGTTAGTATTCTTTCTCCGCCCCTGCACCGTTGGAACAAAACCGTCGAGCCTATGGAAATTTTATGTCATGCCATGTAAATAGTGATTTATACATAAAACACTACCAAATCACCGTGGCATTTGGCTATCGATCCCCAGAGATTTAATAATTCGCTCGTCGGACTTGGGAGATGAGCAACTGAGGTCGTAGAACCATCAAGCCAACAGTAGATAAGCCAACAGAACCAAGATGGACCAACGTAGAACTGAGGTAAAGCCACAACAATCATGTGGAAGTGCGCTCCCGCGGCTCGAGCCACGTCACCGGGGGGTCTTTGCCCCTGAGTTTCTCCCAGGGTAAATAGTAGCGACTCGAGGCCCCAAACCTCCCTAAGGAAATGGTGTGGGAAAGAAGATACTAAGCATTATTTACATGTTCTCACAGGTAATAGCATAGAAACAAACATTTATCTCAAAGTTAGTTTATTTTAATGTACACATATGTATTTAAATCAGACTATAATAATAGCATATAGTCAACAGTATTCTTTCTCCGCCCCTGCACGGATAAACTTATAATAGTTTAAATATTGTTGCTATATAAAAGAAAAATTGTGATGTATTTTGGATTTGAAATCAATCAATCGGTAAAATGGCGATTCATAGGCGCGCCCATAGTAAAATAACACTTGTGTATTATTCAAATCGCTGCACTGTAAAGTTTAATATATCAGATCCGTTATCATTATACGACAATGACGATATTAAAGCCGTGAAGTATAAATAGTAATACAAATAAAACTGTCAATAACAATTAAATAAGTTACCCGCTAAGCACGAGGGCAACAGCATCATTTAGCACACTCTCGCCAAATATCATGGCATATAAGTTCACGTCCACCTGAAATATATTATGAATGAAACGATAGTGGACAAGAACAATATTAAACAAAAAAAAAGTTTTAATACATAGTACATACAAACACATCGCTGCTTGTCCCGATACATTAATATAAAAAAGGGTGTGTGTGCAATTCACATACGATGGAAGTGAAACTTCAGAAAAGTAGATTTTAGATGTGTAAAAGCTACGAAAGCCGACTAAAGAGGAGACGAAAATTATAGGAAACACTTTATATACTTGTATCCCAGGCGAAATCCTATTTATGAATATGTTAGTCTCATTTTGATGTCATCGAATTATCAAATGACAACGGTGCTAAATAAGTTTCACATCGAAAAATATTTTTAAAAATGTCTCACTACTGTTTAAATCAAATATTGAGATAACATTTCCATAAACAACCATTCTACCCACTTTTTTTAGGGATTGAAGATGTCGGACACGAATCCCTTCTGTGAAAACGGAATTAAGTTAGAGACGGTATTTTTCTTGTGTCTTTACTTCAGAATAGAAAGTATCATCAGTGCAGAAAAGGCTCGCTTGAGTTACTTTTTTTTCAGTTGTAGGACAGCAGACAGGCTGACGGCCCGCTTAGAATTTAGCAGTTACAGACGCCTATGGGTGTTTGCAACGCCAGTGGAGTCGCGAACACGCTGCTGTTGCATAAGGGTACATGAACTTGGGTCACTAATGCCGGAACACAAGGTTATTATGGCGGCATACTTAAGATCAAAGGTGGTCGCCATCCAGACGGGCTTGGGGCCCTACCACGTAGCTAGGGTGGGTAGTTTTGTCGCCTTTTACGACAGGCCAACCCCGGCCGCAGAGGTTAGTATTCTTTCTCCGCCTCTGCACGGATACAGTAAAAATAGACAAATTGTTCCCTTAGTTAGTATAATGTAGGAAGCTCACAATGTTGTTCAATTACATCAGAGGTTCCCAGATTTTTTTCTCATAGACCACTTTCAAAATTTAGCTGGCTCCGGTGGACCCCCTGCAGCTACAATTCTACCATATTCCCAAAACTCGACAAAAAAATGTGAAGATTAGATCTTACTATGGAAATTTGCGTTGCGGCAGAGTTCCGACCACGAATTAAGTTTTCGAAAAAAAAAAGTGAGAATTGATTAGTTAATTAATTGATTGTGCTGTGAGTGGATGTCAAAAAAGTAAAGTTGGCCAATCAAAAAAGTGATTCCATCGAACTTTACTTTTTTGACATCTACTCACAGCACAAGGAACCAATCAATTCTCACTTATTTCATTTAGAAAGCTGCCCATTCGGAGTAGTAAAAAGAAAAATAGTATATTTTTTGTTGTATTTATTCAAATATGTAATTATTACACTATTAATTATTATTATTATCATATTACATTGTAATATGATAACAGTCATAGTCACCTGGACCACTTTGGGAACTAACGAGTCACATTCTTATTGATCACCGTATTCTTACCTATATTTTATTTTTACCTACAATAACAAATAGAAATTCAAACACTAGGCATAGTAAAAACTTAACACCGTAATAGGTTTTATGTACTAACCTTCAACTGCGAAAATATGGCAAGTACAGTCAAAGGGTCAGTGGGTGAGATCAATGCCCCAAAATATAGCGTATCTAAAAAGGTGAAACTTGAAGCGAGTGAAGCGGGCATCAGTTGCACGCATCCGTACATGAGGGCGCCTATCACCAAAGCCGATAAGGCTGTGCCCACCATTGCAAATGTCAATATTGCCCCTAGGTTGCGGAAGAAGTATTTCTGAAATAAAAAAATTACATACTAAATTCTATATCTATATATTTCTCTGGTCGGTCCTTCATGAAGATTGTGATCGCTACATGATGCGTTCAAACTGGAACGAACGAAATCTCTCCAGCGGTTCTTGTCGGTTGTTATGCTTATTACGTCCTGGAACCTTGTGTATACTACTATTATAAATGTGACTACCATACTAATATTATAAATGTGAAAGTAAGTCGGTTACGTTTTCACGCCAAAACGGCTGAACCAATTTTGATTGGACCTTGGAGAAGGACATAGGCTACTTTTTGTTGCAAAAATGAAATTAAAAGGGTAAATGTAATTAAATTAAGAACAACGTTTGGCAGGATATACTTGTATAAATGTCACGTTTATATACGAATAGATGAAACACTAAAACCAGAAGAGACTTAAACTTTACAGACTGGCATGTCTATGTGATCACGCATTACTCCGAAAATATCATCAGTTGGAAGGACGACGGCGTTAAGAAAGACAGCTTGTAAGCACATGACTAAAACTTTTAATTTAAAAATATTTACTTAGTATATTTTAGGCCTGACTGCTAATGGGTTGCCGGGAAGAGATCGCTCTGTAGCGATAAGGCCGCCCATTGTAAGTCAAGTACATATTGATTGTGTAAATAAGTTTCATTGTGTTTATATAATTGGTTTACAATAAAGTGTTATCTATCTATCTATCTAATATTCCTAATGAGAAAAAAATTTAAAAACCAAAGCGATTTCAGTGGTCATCAATCACTAGTAAATCTAGTATCGGTTCATATTTGTCTTTTCCAACACTACTAAAACTAAGCATTCTCCCGTTCTAAAAGGAATTCAGTAAATTTATCATACCCCCAAATCTGCAACGATGGTAGCTCTGAACCCGAAATAAAAAAGAGAACCGGGATGGGAAAAGATGCTATGACCTGTTTAAAAAACATCTGGAAGAAAAGAGAAATCCAAAAACCAAGAAAAGATACGAAGTTTGGTTTTCTCTATTTTTCTGTATGGAGTAGAAACATGGACAATCCTAGCCTGAGAAAGACAAAGGATTGATCCTTACGAAATGTGGAGATGATTGGTTAAAATACCTTGGATTGCAAAACGCATCAATGCATCGATTCTGACCCAGCTCCAAATAAAAACTCGCTTATCCACCATTCAACGCATTCTTTCATATTTTGGCCACACAATGTGCAAAGACGAGGAGAATTTGGAAAAACTGATTTGTGGTTGAGAACACCGAAGGTAAAAGATCTCGGTCGTCCACCAACCAGATGTGCCGATCAAATGAGACTCGTCGTCATCGGAATTCTACATGGTCGTAGGTGAAGTGCTGGACAGAAACCAGTAGAGACGAATCATCCGCTCCAGACGCAGACGACGATCCTCAGACACGAGGGACCGACCCCAGAGAGTTATATTAAATACTGACAGTTTCGCTAGATTTAATCATTTGCCAAGCGCAACTAAAATAATTGTAACAGTGTTGTGAGATACTAATTATTACTTTTAAAGTTTCGTATTTTATTGTCATAATTTTTCAGTTACTATTGACTTTAAAAACCTTGGAACGGTTTCTGTTTATCTACATATCTACACACGCGATGCATCACTTAAATGTATTAATTAATCAGACCAATTAATATGATATGCTTATCCTACATATAAAATGAGTCATGCTTTCTTTCATACATGTATTAACAGAAATATTATAGCCAGTTGTAAATTTTATAGATAACTATCTATAAATTATATTATAATATATCATAAAGATATTCATATTTAATTAGGTATTTTCAGAAAATAAATGCTTAATATGACACTTAAAATGTAAAGTTAGTTGTAAATGTATATTATAAAGTTATAGGCAAATTTAACATTTCCTGCTTCATGTGTCACCACAGTTAAGGGGAGGATGCCTATTTTCACACATATTTCCTTTTATTTGCTGTGGAACAGCAGGCTTTGACCTGCTCTGATTAGTAAGCAGTTACCGTCGCCTGATGTTTGCAATGCCAGGGGTACCGCTAACACGCCGCCGTCCATGTAGGGGAATGAATCTGGACCAATATACCGGAACATAATACAGGGTTGTTATGGCGGCGCATTTAGATATAATATTTGAACTTACCCTTTTAAGGCAATAGCCAGCATGAAAAATAATAGGAGGTAGAATAATATTGAAGAATATCTCAGGATCAAATGTTGCCTTCAGATCTATCTCGTTCTGTTCCACATTCACTATCTCACCCCTGAAGCTGTATGCATAGGTTTTATTGGGTACCGGTGCATCTGTGAAAATACATCTGTTTAATATTACAGTATTTTTATCCGTGCAGGGGAGAATGGAGAAAGAATAGACTTCTGCGGCCGATCGGCCTGTCGTAAAAGGCGACAAAACAACCCACCCTAGCTATGTGGTAAGGTCCCAAGTCTGTCTGGATGGCGACCACCTTTGGTCTTAAGTATGCCGCCATAATAACTTTGTGTTGCATTCCAGCATTAGTGACCCAAGTTCCTGTACCCTGATGGGATAGCAGCGTCTTTGCGATGCCACTAGCTTTGCAAACACCTATAGGCGACGGTAAATGCAAAATTTTAAGTGGGCTGTCAGCTATCCTAAGCAATAAAAAAAGTATGTTTAATAAAATGAAATGTTTTCTTTTTCAAAAGAATTATAGTTTTTTTAATGAAAGATTTTGATTTTTAAATACATAACTTTTTTTAAGTTATGTAGTAATTTCAACAAAGATATACATACCTCCAGAAGATATCTGGATTTTATCTGGAAAATGGAAGCGCAACATATCCGGTGGCACAGATTGGTTGTATGTGGTGTCTGGTGCCGGGTGCACATCAATGTATGTAATCTGGTTCGTACTGCCAGCATAGCGAATGATGGCTCCAACAATAAGACCTGGTAGAGCAGATTGAATAGAACATTATTGCCTAGTAATTCTCAGCACAGTAGTACCATATACCATTACAATACCATTTTCTATGACGTAGGGCCTCAAGCCCGTCTGGATGGCGACCGCCTACCCTATAAATGAAATATACAAACTGCGTTCGAACCTACAGGTACAGCCTAAGCGGAACCCTATTTTATATGATTGATGATATAAATCTGAGGTCAACTTAAATTGGCTCAAAAAATCCAAAACTGATCACTTTTAACTATAACCATTATTTTTTTCTAAAATAAAAGTAGCCTAAGTTACTCCTTGTTACATCAGCTATCTGCCAGTGAACGTCCCGTCAAAATCGGTGCAGCCATTTCAGAGATTAGCCGGAACAAACAGGCAGACAAATATTGTAAAAAATGTTGTTTTGGTATATGTACTGTGTATACATGCAAATGCACTTAGTAAAAAGCAGTTATTTTAATATTACAAACAGACCCTCCAATTTTATTTATTTGTATAGATTTTTAAAACTTTATACATTAACCCAAATCTCTGCCAGTATTTCCATAGGCATTTGCCATTATCTCACGTAAGTTGTCTGATGTGATAATATTATTGAATTTTCACACAAGTGATTTACTCCTCCCTCTATTGTGTTGCTGAGTATTAAACAAGGTAAATGTCACAATCTATAATTAAATATGGTTGGAATACACAAATGAGTAAAATTTTTTTTATAGCTAGAGTTTGGCAGGCAGGCAAACGGCTCACCCAGGCAGGTGGTCATCGTCGCCTATGGACATTTGCAAGACCAGAGGCATTACCAACGTGCTGCCGGCATCGAATAAATTTTATAACACCTTTTTTGAAGAACCCAATATTGTACCGTGCTGAGAAAATCTTAGCCAGAAGCTCATTCCAGATCTTGAGAGTATGCAACATGAATGTCCTTGAGAACCGTTTCATACAAGAAGAGGCTCCAAGAAATGGGGATGAACACCCAGCTGATGGTGGGCAGTGCAGTGGTAGAAAGACGATGAGGGCACCATTCTAAATAGTTCTTCAGAACACTCCCCGTTGTACAGACAGTAGAATATGCAGACGCAAGGTCTCTTTGAAATCTAAGTGTGTCAGACTGTCTGTGAGTATGGGATCGCCGACAACAAAACTGCACGTAGTTACATGATATGTAACAATAAAATTCAACATACAAACATATTGGCATACATGCCAATTCAAGCTCACAAATTGCTTTGAAATTACATTTTATTTCAGTTGCTAGCTTGTTTTAAATGTTATACACTGGGGACTTATAAACCTCTAAAGATGACATATTTCATCATGACAATATTTGCAAGTGAACAAGATCACTTAAAAGTAAATACAATGGAGATAATGTTTTTTTTTTTATTGCTGTAGGACAGCAGACAGTCTAACGGCCTGCTTAGGATTTAGCAGTTACGGTCGCCTATAGGTGCTTGCAATGCCAGTGGCATCGCTTACACGCTGCTGTCCCATAAGGTTACAGGAACTTGGGTCACTAATACCGGAACATAACACAAGGTCATTATGGCGGCATACTTAAGACCAAAGGTGGTCGCCATCCAGACGAGCTTGGGGCCCTACCACGTAGCTAGGGTGGGTTGTTTTGTCGCTTTTTACGACAGGCCGACCCCGGCCATAGGGGTTAGTATTCTTTCTCCGCCCCTGCACAGATAAAAAGATCAAGATAAGGCAATGAGATCAATCACAAACAATACAATTTAATTATATACTTATGTGAATACTAAAAGTACAAGTTTTTGTTTATTATTTACATACAATAAATTAAGAATCCTAATAAGAAGTAAAAATCTTAATTTGGAAAGACATGGTCTCTGCCTACCCGTACGGTACAGAGGCGTGATTATATATATGTATGTAAATCTTAATTTAAATAAAAGCAATATTATCAAAATTGTATTAAAGAAAATTCCTTAGAAAAAAATAATTTGGTTTTGCATGATAATTATAATGATTATTTTTTGGTATAAATTAAATAGTTATTTCAGATTCTATTATTATTATATGAAATTATTGAAAACTGTATGCTATGGTTAAACATAAAGAAAAATAAAATTGCACAATTCCTAAACTGGTTTAAGTAGTTATTCAACTTTAAAGATCTATTAATTGATTGCACAAGATAATTGGTAAAAATAATAATACCTAAAAATAGTAAAATTATATGAAGATTATATTAATTTAAAACATCCTTCAAAGTGAGATGAGTTGTATTTGTATACATTTAGGTAAATAGTCAGTATGAGCAAATTTGTAGTGTGCTGCTATGAATTAACTTCAAGGTCTTCTGCAATGTATTGATGATCACATGACCGGTACTTTTAATGATAAAAAAGAAGAACTAGACTTACCATAAATGACGGCCAATCCTGTTTCATGGAGCCAACTTACTCTGCGATGTTTAAAAACCCAAATAGTAAGTACTGTTAACGTTAAAAGACAAACGTAAATTAAAAGATTTAAACTGTCTATACGATGGAGAAGTGTGGCTTTTGCATCTAATGCGATATCAGTGCCCGAAGCATAACATAATCCTAGCAAAAAGCTTAGAAAATATACAAAACGGAGGATGTACATTGTTATTTTTTAATGTACAAAATTTCATTCACATCACATCAGGTTTATTGAATTTACTTTACATAAATGATCAAATGTCAATATTTAAATGCTATCACTAACGGACAAACAATATTAAATAGGTACGTATTAACTCAATTAACTCATCTCACGTCTAGAAAAAACAGAAAAATAGTCAATACTTCGTAATTCGCATAGACAAATTACACACAGACAAAACAACAATAACTAGGAACTAATTTTTATAAATATGTAGTTGGATAGTTCATCAAGCACTGTCATTGTCAAATTGAGGAAATGTCAGAAATCACATTTGGATACACGTTTTGAGAAATAAAATTTATATATCATAGGTACACAACAGCTTTGGCGTGATGTTGGAGATATAAATTAATATCATCATCATCATGATGTTGGAGTTGTGGAGTTTAATAACGCACCTCTTTTTATGATGTGAGATCCAGAAGGCACGACATTTTGGCATAGAGATAATTTGTGACAAGAATAAAACAAAAAGCAACAACGCCAATTGTCAGTAAAAGATATTACCTCGAACCACCGATTCTAAAATATTATCGATTTATCAGAGGCTTTGTTTGTGTAGCGTCCAGTCATATATTTCTACTAAATAAGTGTTATAATTCTTGTAATTATTTGAGTTATCAAATATACGAACTGCTGTAAATTGCAACGTGTTGTATTTATATGGTAACAGTTTAGTTGGAGTGAAAAGGGTATTTCTCCTGTAAATTAGCAGGGACTCTATCCAGAGCCCCTCAATTGGTGACCCCGACGTGATCGAGTACAATTGCTATTGCTACACCTGGTGCAGCATCCTGACGTGATCGAATACAAGCTACATACACCTGGTGCAGCATCCTGACGTGATCGAATACAAGCTACATAAACCTGGTGCAGCATCCAGACGTGATCGAGTTCAAGCCATATACAGTTGGTGCAGCATCCAGACGTAATCGAGTACAAGCCGTGGGGTTGGTGCAGCATCCCACAACATAGAACCTTCTTTTTGGGTTTTCTGATTAACTCGGTGAAGTGTTTTTTAAAATAATTACAATTTTAAGTCTTATTTACGTGACTCACATTCATCACATTGGTATTAGAATACCTAATTTTTATTTCTTGTTACTATAATTTTATCACATTGTTTTACTGTGTCTCGTATTGTTAGCATTTTCCCTCAGTTTGTGTTAATATCTTTTACCAAAATTTTTTTATATAATTGTAAATATTATAGTTTAGTGATGGAGATACACAAAGTCGCTGAGTTAGCGGACAGAATTCTGGAAGTTTCGCCTGGCATGGCCGCACCTCATTCATCAGCTGTTTTTTCAGCGAGCACGTCTGCCGTTTCATCTTCTTGGTTAGAAGGTATAATACGGCGCCTGGATGAGGTCACGCGTCAGCTTGCTGTACTTATTGCTGAACGCGGTAGAAATAGGACCCGGGATTTTTCAAATCAGCGACGACGCTCACAAACGCCTGGTAAACCTAAAATGTGTTTTTACCATAGGAAATTTAAAACCAAAGCTATTAAGTGTATTCAACCATGTACCTGGACGTCGCCATCACCTTCGGAAAACTACAAAAGCAGTCAATGATGGCGACGTCTGACTGTTTAAAGGAGAGTCGCCGATTATTTGTCACCGAAAGCACAACCAAGCGCCGTTTTTTAATAGACACAGGCTCTGACCTCTCCTGTTACCCTTCTCAATGGTTAGCAAATAAGCCAACACGTTCAAACTATACATTGGCAGCCGCCAATGGTAGTGAGATACGCACTTTTGGCCACATACAAATGACGCTTAATTTAGGGCTACGTCGCTCATTTCAGTGGCAATTTATTATTGCTGACGTCAACACCGCCATCATCGGCTCCGACTTTCTGGCGCACTATCGGCTGTTGCCGGATTGTGCCAGTAAGAGACTCGTCGATAGCAGTACCGGTTTGTCATGCGTTGCAGCCGTTGCTGTTTTAGATCAGACCAGCGTCAAAGTTGTCTGTGCTCCGTCATCCCAATTTAGTGCACTTCTTGCGGAATTTCCGTCCATTACGAAGCCACCGGGACTTCTTCGCGAGCCGAAGCATAGCACAGTTCATCATATTCTGACCACTGAGGGCGCCCCAGTCTCTTGTCGTCCTAGACGTCTGGCGCCTCAAAAGCTTCAAGAGGCTAAACAGGTTTTTGATGATATGGTACAGTGCGGGACAGCCAGACCTTCGAAAAGTTCGTGGTCTTCCCCACTTCATATGGTCCCTAAACGCGACGGCACTTGGCGACCCTGCGGCGATTATCGTGCGTTGAATTCGCGTACAATACCCGACCGGTACCCGGTTCGCCATATTGGTGATGTCGGTCACAACATTTCTGGCTGTACTATATTCAGTACTATCGACCTCGTTAAGGCCTATCAACAAATTCCGGTCGCGCCTGAGGATATTTGTAAAACAGCCATCATCACGCCTTTTGGCCTTTATGAATTTAATTATATGACGTTTGGTCTGCGCAATGCAGGCCAAACATTTCAAAGATTTATCGATGAAGTGGTACAAGGTTTTGACTTTTGCTTTGCTTACGTCGATGACATTTTAGTGTATTCTCGCGATGCTAGACAGCACGCTGAACACCTCCGTACTCTCTTCAGTCGATTTGAAGCCTACGGAATTGTCATCAACCCAGCAAAATGCGTTTTCGGCGTTCCAGAGGTTACATTCCTTGGAAATCGCATTTCTGCGGACGGAACACAACCACCGATCGAGCGCATTCAAGCCTTGCAGGATTTTCCTCTACCAAAGACCGTACAAGGACTCCGCCGTTTCATTGGGATGGTCAATTACTATCGCCGATTTTTGCCCAATGCGGCCAAGTTACAAGCACCGCTAGTCAACGCGATCGTGACCGCCAAAGGTAAAGGTCTTACACCGGTCAATTGGACACCTGAGCTCGAGGAATGTTTTAATGCCTGTAAAGATAGCTTGTCATCTGCAGCTCTGTTAGCACACCCTTTGCCAAACGCTGAACTAGGGCTTTTCACCGACGCTTCCAGTTCTCACGTTGGCGCCTGCCTTCAGCAGAAAGTTGGTGATGCTTGGCAACCCTTGGGTTTCTTTAGTAAAAAGCTGAATCCCCGACAGTGTCAGTGGCCAGCATACTACCGTGAGCTTTTAGCAGTATACGAGAGTGTACAGCATTATCGACATTTCCTAGCCGCACAGCACGTAACGATTTCTAAGGACCATAAACCATTGGTTTACGCGTTCTCGCAACGTCGCGAGAAGCTTCCACCGGTACAGTTAAATCAACTGTCCTTTATCTCGCAGTTTACCACGGACATTGTCCATATTAAAGGGGTGGATAATACGGTAGCGGACGCAATGTCCCGCATCGAAGCTGTTAGTTTTGAAACTGACCATTCTGCTCTCTCTTCTTGCCAAAAACTCGACGACGAATTGAAAAAGTATCGTAACGATGCGAATTCTTCTCTGAAACTAGAGAACGTCTTAGTTCCCGGCACAAACACTACTTTGGTCTGCGACATGTCCACTGGACGACCACGACCATTTGTACCGGAACCTATGCGAAAGAAGATTTTTGGTCAGTTACATAATCTTAGTCATCCTGGTACTAGATCAACCATTCGATTGATCTCAGACCGTTTCGTGTGGCCTGGCATTGCCAAAGATTGCCGTTATTGGTGTCAAACCTGCGTTGCTTGCCAGCGAAGTAAGGTGACGCGGCATATAAAATCTCCACTCGGACACATCTCCAGTCCTACATCTCGGCTCAAGCATGTCCATGTTGACATCATTGGCCCTCTTCCATCTTGTTCTGGCTTCCAATACTGCCTGACTGCTGTAGATCGCTACACTCGGTGGCCCGAAGTTTGGCCTATGAATGGAATAACAGCAGAAGAAGTGGCGAACACCTTTGTCTCCGGCTGGATTGCTCGATTCGGAGTTCCTGGTGTCATCACAACCGACCAGGGACGACAGTTCGAGTCGGACCTTTTCAGACGCCTTACTAATTTATGTGGTACTAAACGTATACGCACTACTAGTTATCATCCTTGTGCCAACGGGCTCGTCGAGCGAATGCACAGACAGCTAAAGGCCGCTCTAATGTGCCACGAATCCTCGTGGCTGAGTGCACTTCCTTGGGTGTTGCTAGGAATGCGCTCTGCTTTTAAAGAAGACCTACAGGCAACATCAGCGGAACTGCTGTACGGAGAGTCACTTACTCTTCCGGGTGAACTTTTAACATCTTCAGGACCTAGTATTGAAGAGCCGTCGGAATTCATCGTTAACCTGAGACGACATATGTCTAAATTACGACCGACACCAGCGTCCCATCACAGCAAACCGTCACCATTCGTTTTTAAAAATCTTAGTACCGCGTCCCACGTCATGCTTAGAGATGACACTGTACGGCGCTCCCTACAATGCCCCTACTCGGGTCCTCATAAAGTCCTTTCTAGGGCTGACGACGGGAAGACATTCACCATAGAAGTAAAGGGGAAACGGACAACTGTCAGCGTCGACAGGCTCAAACCAGCCTTTGTAGAAGATTCTTCGGCTTTACGTTTTCAAGTGCCATCTCTCATTCCTTCTGTTCCTCCCCCTCCTTCTGTTCGTCTCCCTCCTGCTCATCCCCACCCTCCCGCACCACAATATACTACTCGCTCTGGTCGCAAAGTTCGTTTTTCTAGACCTTTTGATCTATAATTCTTTTTTTTCTCTTTACGGATTCTCCTTCTCCGTAGGGGGGTGGTGTGGCGTTTAATAACGCACCTCTTTTTATGATGCGAGATCCAGAAGGCACGACATTTTGGCATAGAGATAATTTGTGACAAGAATAAAACAAAAAGCAACAACGCCAATTGTCAGTAAAAGATATTACCTCGAACCACCGATTCTAAAATATTATCGATTTATCAGAGGCTTTGTTTGTGTAGCGTCCAGTCATATATTTCTACTAAATAAGTGTTATAATTCTTGTAATTATTTGAGTTATCAAATATACGAACTGCTGTAAATTGCAACGTGTTGTATTTATATGGTAACAGTTTAGTTGGAGTGAAAAGGGTATTTCTCCTGTAAATTAGCAGGGACTCTATCCAGAGCCCCTCAGAGTTTTTATGTACAGTTCTAGTATTAGAAGCAGTGTTGGATTCGTAGTATAATTATACTATTCGTACCATATTTTCTTGATATGTAGTATGTAGTATCGTAATGCAAGTATACTACGCGAAAGTACCATTATTTTATGTTCAGGCCGACCGGACACCTTTTTTTGGTGGTGATTTTGCTTTTAAAAATGTACTCTACAATATAGGGATCTTTTGTACGTATGGCAACATCAAATCAGGCAACGACAAGCACTGGGGATTTCCCCAACGTAATGTTTTACTGTACCGGTCGTTTTGACGGAATAGGATAGATGTTTTCTATGCATGAGTGTGAGTGAGACGATGATATTACGACAAAATAATATTGTCCAATAGACCCGTTATTAGTGTAAGTCGGCAGTCGACAGTGAATATTTGAATTTGAAGAAGCTAATTTTAGATTATTTATAGAGTTTCTTGTGACTAAACACTCTTTCGAGCATACATTTTTTGTGATTGCAATTTGTAGTGATGAGTGAAAGCGAGGACGAAGAAAATTGTGGTGTTTCAACACCAACGAAGAAACGTATTGAAACATTGAAAGAGGAGATGTAAAAGTTAAAGAAAAACACAGGTAACAAAAATACAAGGCTGAATGGGAGAAGGAGCCGAAATTTTGTAATCCAATTTACGAATTGGCTGAGATAGACATCCAGTTGCCCATCGAGCTTATATTATTATCTCGATTAGATCGAATTAGTATCTCGATGCAGTTGCCACAATTTGATTATTTTGTAAAAATTATTAGTACCTATTAAAACAATCTCACACTAAAAAATGCTACCTATTTTATTTCTATTCAAAATAAAATCGACGAAAACAGAAACGTAGTATAATTTTAGTCAAGTAGTATATTTTTAATAGTGTCCGACCGAAACTGGTTTTCCGGCCGAAACCGAAACCGAATATTCGGCCGTGGCTTCAGTTTCGGTCGAAACCGAAACTCACGTAATTAAATAATAAACCCTTGCATAAAGTTTGTGTCTATTGTTAAAACCAATTTTTTAATTAAACCAATTTTCCTTAAATTTCTGTTTTTTCTTCAAAAAAGTCTTATGGTCCTTTCCAGTACACAAACTTAAACTTAAGTACATGACCCTACGCTGTTTTAAAGTTCACGAACCAATCTAGAGGTTTCAATTTAAATCTGTATAGAAAATTTGCATACTTGGTTAAAATATTTGTTTCAAAGTCGTCTATTACTTTGATGCAGTTTATGAGTCCGTCAGTGTATTATGTTAGTAATAGGTACTGTTAAAAAAATTTTTAAAGCTTTCGTTTCGTCGTAGTTTTTTGGAAATAATCAAAGTTAATTCAAATTGTGTTAAAAAAATAAATAGTACGGATGGTGCACTCTGCTGGTGCATTTGAAAACTAATTCACGTTTCAATTAACCATAAGCATAATTCGGCATTGTGCGCCACTGAGTCACATTATGCTCTGTAATTGGAAAACTACCACTGTCTCTTTGTATGGAATTCTCGGACGTGGTACAAAACCATTACAAAATAAAATACAAAACCATATAACCATAAATATATCTATGTACAAAACCAACTAAAATTGTGTTTCCGAACGCAAAAGATTCCGAATCTAAGCGCGGGTGATTTAAATAGAATATAGGTACATAAAAAAAAATTGATAATTATACTTATCACACTGGACATCTCAGTGTGCTAGTTTCTCCATAATGTTTTCCATCTCCGTTATTAGATACCTAGAAATCTTCCTTTAATATACACATTATATAAAAAGGAATGCCTAAGAGATGCACATCACCGTCCACTACATGCCGCATACCACCAACGCTCTCGGGGCTATTTATTTATTTTTTATTTATTTATTTATACATCAGATACAATTTTAAACTATGAGCCAGCAGTTGCCACGAATTCTTATTTTCTTATTGTGCTCTCTGTGTGTGGATCGGTCTTGGGTGGGTTTGTCGCAAATACTTGGGATTTAAGGGAACAGTATACGTTGTGCAGTAGAACGCCTTATCCTAGATGAAGATCCATACTTTTGATCAATAACTTAAGATATACAAACTGATTAGTAGAAATTAACTACGATATTATTTATTATAATACGTTTCTGGATTTTACTGTGATCAAAGCTTGAATCATGCTTTTGTAGATATAAAAATATTTAGATTTTACCGTAGAATGGCTTTTGCAGTAACATATTCAGAAATGTAGGATAATTATATGGTGAGATGTCAAACATTCTATGTAATGGAACGATAAATATACAATAAATTACCCGAAAGTATAAAAATGTGAGAATATCTACATATCTACTTTATTTTATCATGTCACTAAACAACAATAATCATGTAAGTGAATTCTAATAGATAAGAAAACTAGCTGTACCCTGCGCGCGTTGCTATGCTACTAACTAAAATTAATTTGAAGGAAAGACATTACCCAAATATTGAATTTATTTCGAGTCATTTTATTGATTAAGTTCATTGCGAAAAAATTGTGACATTGCAGCGTTTCGTTTCAATTTGTATATTTATTGACGTGCTGTGGGATACACAATATTTCTTGTTTTTCTATCTGGTGCGTAAACGAATAAATCAGAAGGTTTTCCGACGCGTGAGCAGGCCACATAGAGCTGCCCATGTGAGAAGCATGGATTCTCCAAATTAAATCCACACACTTGCAACAATTGTCCTTGTGCTTTGTTGATAGTCATTGCGAAAGCAAGTCGCACCGGGAACTGCAAACGTTTGAATTCGAATGGAATATCTGTCGGGATCATTGGGATACGTGGCAACAGTACGTCTTCACCTTCGAATTTTCCAGTCAAAATTGTTGCCTCGATAACATAACATAACAGCGTAGGGTTATATCCTTAAGTTTAAGTTTGTGTACTGGAAAAGACCTTAAGACTTTTTTGAAGAAAAAACAGAAATTTAAGGAAAATTGGTTTAATTAAAAAATTGGTTTTAACAATAGACACAAACTTTATGCAAGGGTTTATTTATGTTTTAATAAGGTGTATTACCTCCACGTGCCCTTATTACGGATTCTAATCGGTTCCGCATAGATTTTATTAGGGTTATTAAAAGATCTTGCGGAATATTGTCCCATTCTTCTGAAAGTGCTGTTCTTAGTGCTGCCACTGTCGTGCGCAAAGGGTTTCTCGCATATACAGCTCTTTTTAAATTGTCCCAAACATGCTCAATGGGATTAAGATTCCGGCTGCGTGCTGGTCAATTCATTGTACGTATCCCAACCTCTTCGCAATATTGTCGAACTTGTGCAGCAGCGTGCGGCCGTGCATTACCCTGCATTAAAGCAAAATTTTCCCCTATGAATCCCATGTAAGGCACCACGTGATCTTCTAAGATCTCTGTTATGTAGCGATGTGCAGTCAAACCCCCTCTATTACCGTTTTGACGGACCATGTCTATGAAAACAAGTTCTGTTCGCCCGTTCATCGATATGCCACCCCAGACCATACACGAACCGCCTCCAAAAGGAACACGCTCCTCAATGCAACTTTGAGCATATCGCTCCCCACGTCGACGATAGACTCTTCTGCGACCATCTGCACCATATAAACATGTCCTACACTCGTCCGTGAACAATACGGAGGCCCATTGCTCTTCTGTCCAATTCAGGTGATCACGCGCAAATTTTAAGCGAGCTTGTCTGTGAGCTACAGACAACTTTGGACCATTTGCTGGTCTAAAAGGGGTGATATCCGCTTCCTTTAACCTTCTTCTTATTGTTCGTGCACTCACGTTTACTCCGCGCATTTCATTAAGCTCTGTTTGATGTTAACTGACGTGAGGAAACGATTTCGCAGGGAAGTTGTAACAATAAATCGGTCATCACGACCGGTGGTTGCTCGAGTCCTGCCTGTACCATGTCTCCTTCTGTAAGAACCTGTCTCCACAAACCTTCTGTATATTCTAGAAACCGTAGACTGGTTTAAATTTAAATTTCTACCAATCGTTCGTTGATCCAAGCCCTCCCGCACCAATGCTACAATTTGAGCCGCTTGTTCGGACGAAGTATCCATATTATGGTTCAAAAACTCTCGATGAGTTAAAAAACTAACCCAACAATTCTTTTGGTAACAATAATTCAATTGACAAAAGAATAAAAAATCAATGAGAATCAATTTAAAACTTTGCTTTAAATAACACGTAAATCTAATACTACGAGTAAATTTTCTTTTCCCGGCTTTATTCATTTGTTTTACTGCAGTTCTATTTTTAAATTTTCCTTTTTTTGAGATTAAGAGCCAGTCTCTCCATATTTATATAATTTAATCTAAAAAGTTTGCATACTTATTAAAAAAAATCATTTCAAAGTAATCCTGAACTTTGATGCAGTTTATGAGTCCGTCAGTTTATTTGTCCCTTACAATGTTCAAGTGAGCGTAAATACTGAGGTTATTTTAGCTGCTGAGAACAAACGAGTGCTCTACTTATTCACTTCATCACTAGGTAACCGGTTTCGTTAACTATCATTGGAAATTTGTAAGATATATAACTTTATCGCTAATTTTGAAATGCAATATATATATATATATATATATATATATATATATATATATATATATATATATATATATATATATATATATATATATATATATATATATATATATATATATATGTGTGTGTGTGTATATCTTGGCTTCGCTGATCGAATATTAGAAAAAAATAATACAAAAAAGATTTCGTACGCATGCGCGCTACACCGCTTGCCCCAATTCTCCTATAAAAATCGTTGTTTCTTTAAACTTTAAATTAAATGAAGATATCGCAATAAACTATACAATTTATCATACTACAATTATTATCGATTGCCATCTTGCAACCATATTGCGGATCTATGGATGGGACAGAATAATATAAAAATCACGATTAAAATACAGGGGTTGATCGTAGAAGGGTGAAAATTTGAAGTTGTGTGTATTTTTCAATGCTAAATCATAATAAAATAAAAAAAGTTGTAAAAAAAAAACAAAATTTAGGCGTGATTCACCCTTATCATTTAGGGGCATGAAAAGTAGATGTTGGCCGATTCTCAGACTTATCCTATATGCACACAAAATTTCATATAAATCGGTCCAGCCGTTTCGGAGAAGTTTGGTAATAAACACCGCGACACGAGAATTTTATATATTCTAAGGAAAATGTTCGTGCAATAATTTTCTACAACTTTAGAAGAGGCCTGACACGGTTCATGTCATGTTTGCGGACTGTTGAACACTGGTATTTAGAATTCCAGCGTGGACATACTAGTGTTAGTGACAAATCTCGCGAAGGACGCCCAAAATCCGCCTTCACTGAAGATAACATCATTGCTGCGAGACAACTAATTCTCGAAGATCGTCATGTGATGTATCGAAAGATAGAGGCTCTATTAGGCATCTTAGGGACAACCATTCAGAAGATCTTGCATGAAGCGCTTGGTGTGAGAAAGCTAGTTTGCCGTTGGATGCCGCATCTGCTTTCTGACGATCACAAGGCGGCCCGCGTCAGATGGTGTAAGAAAACTCTACAAAGGTTCAACCGAGGAGAGTTAAATCACGTCTAAGACATCATCAGTGGTGACGAAACTTGGATCTATGCCTACGATCCTGATTTCAAACAACAATCTACAATCTGGATCTTTCAAGACGAGCCAAAGCCGACTAAAGTTGTTCGTTCTCGAGGCACTTCAAAGAAGATGGTGGCCACGTTCGTTGGAAAAACCGGTCATGTTGCGACTATTGCACTTGAAGATCGTAGAATGGTTAATGCAGAGTGGGATACCACAGTTTGTTTACCACAAGTCATCGCAGAACTTCAAAAATCATCTCAAAGCGACGCATCATCCTGCACCACGACAACGCAAGCTCACACAGCGCTCGTCAAACGATTGAGTATTTGAAGCAGGAAAAAGTAGAAATTCTTGACCATCCTCCATACAGTCCTGACCTAAGCCCTAACGATTTCTTTACATTTCCTAAAATTAAGAAAAGTCTTCATGCTCAAAGGTTCCAGTTTGGTGAAGAAGCTGTCGACGCTTTCAAGTCAGCCATTTTGAACATCCCCACTTTAGAGTGGAATAAATGTTATAATAACTGGTTTGAGCGAATGGAAAAGTGTATTATGCTACGTGGTGAATACTTTGAAAAACAATAAAAAGTACTATAAGGTTGTAGTTGTGTTTTTTCTTCAAACGACAAAACTTAAAAGGCATGCCTCGTATTATAGATTGCGACGAAAAGTAGTCTATGTCTTCTCCAAGGTCAAAAAATTCAGCGATTTAGGAGTGAAAACGTAACAGATATACAGAGTTACTTTTGCATTTATAATCTTTGAATCTAAGTTTATAATATTATTGCAACTTTCGTAGATAAGGTAGAATGGACTCTACACAATACGTTGTAGTATATAGAATATAAAAATAGTTGATTTAGCAATTAATTAATAAAAAAATCCGTGCAGGGGCGGAGAAAGAATACTAACCCCTGTGGCCGGGCTCGGGCTTCTATGCAGCTGCGATTAGACGATTAATAGACAAAGTTTAATTAAAAGCTAGTGATGTGATTTAATGGCCCTAATGAAAAAATAATGCTTTTAATACTACCAGCTTATACAGTGCTGGGACTAATTTATGACTATAATTAGAAATATTTTAAAGTCCTAAATAAATTTTCTTTCTTTTCAAGAAATATCTGTAAGGTTCATCTACATAATTATACGGTTTATAATTAGGATATAATTACAATCAATACGAATGATAGTGTTTTGAACAAAATAAACTTTAAACTTGTGGAACAAATTTTCTTATCAGTTATTACAACAAAAATAACACATACATTCAGAACACGTGCCGGAAAATGAGCTAACAAACACGGTTCTTAAGTTCTTAGACGTTACGTATATGTAATTTACGTATATATATTTTTGCCTAGAATATACGTGATATATTTATAAAAATAAAATTTATTATAATACTTATGTATACTATTTATTAAAATTATTTTCATGTGTGTCACTGTTTCTTATTTAACGGGAATTGATTTGAGATTGACGGTTTGTTGTGATATTCATGGGATTATCTTATGATGTTCTATCATTTTATCTATTCCGATATGAAAACTACTTAAAATCTCTGAGTTTAAACTATTGAACCAAATCAGGAAAAATTCTAAACATAAAAAATGAGTGCGCATTAAAAAGAAATGCTAAGAGGGAACATAGTCATATTACCGGATTCTTTATAACATAATTGTTGGTCCGTTGAAACTTCGTCCGTTGAACTAAAAGACTTACATACATACATACATACATATAATCACGCCTCTTTCCCGTAGGGGTAGGCAGAGACCACTTCTTTCCACTTGCTACGATCCTTACATACTTGTTTCGCTTCGTCCACTTTCATTATTCCCTTCATACATGCCCTTCGGTTTAGCGTACTCTTGACCTGGCCTTTTTTCAAGACGTCCCTGATTTGGTCTCGAAACGTCCGCCTAGGTCTACCCCTTCCAACACTTCCATTCACACTCGCCTTATACACTTTTTTCGTCAATCGTTCTTCATTCATTCTCTCAACATGGCCAAACCATCTCAGCATACCTTTCTCAATTTTTGTCACTACATCTTCTTTCATCTACTAAAAGACTTCAACTATTTATTCGACCTCAATTGTAATTGGTCTCGCAGCCAAAGTGTTAAACAATGCACAAAAAATGTTTGGTAATACTTAATGCAATGACTACTTTTTACTCGTAGAGCAACATGTCTTTGGGGCAGGAACTTCCTTGGGAAGTGGGTCTGGAGCGGTAGTGTTGCATTTGCGGCGGTGTGATGGTTTTTAGGTCATCTAGGTCGCGAATGCGGTGTTTGGAGTCGTCTTTATTCAGCACCTACATTTCACCGTTGCGGGTCCAAGAGTTATGGACATCAAATTGTTTTCTAGAACTCTTAAGAAGTTCTTGTTGAACTTTAGTCAAGAACTCGGACAGAGTTAATCCAGTCCCTTTAAGTTTTGATTTAGCAATCCAAAATTTTAAGAGTATGGGACCAGGGCGTGAGGAGTTGGGCTTACCCATCTTGTTACCGTGACTTAGGTCATTGATTGAGAAGTCAGTCAATTTTAGTTTGTTCAAAACAAAGTTGATCACGATAGTAGTTATATTTTTGTTCTTGTCCTCCGGGACCCCGTGTAACAGCGATATCTTACGTCTGCTTCTCATTGCTAGTCAGTCAGTAGATTTGGATAAATAATCTACTTGCTCATGAAATAATTTTAAGGACTGTATTATGAACGATTTAAATGATGCAAAGTCGGCGGCCAGTGAAGAGATATTGGTATACTCCGGACGCCGAGCAGGATCGGTCATTGCTCTGTGCGAGCAAAGCGGCATTATATTTACGCGGGAGTGGCAGAGACAGATAATAACAGGTCAATGGACGAAATTCTTCCTGCTCGGCGTCCGGAGTATACCTGACGTGGATCCTTTTTGGAGTTCAGCTTCAAACAACTTCATACTATTACGTTCTTCATATGTGTCAGACAGTTGCGAAATCGTTTTCTGGATGGTTTCCATTTTTGGTATTATTATGTAAATTTTATGTCAATTCTAAGAAAAGATTGCTCGTCGGCAGGTAACATAATTTTATTCCTAGTAGACACATACAAATATTATAACAACTTTTACGATTATTTTAATATTATTTCAGTGATCGTAATAAAACACCTTTACTCTCGGCATCTACCCTCAATGCCTATTTACATATGTAGTAATTTGTTGTTCAGGTTGAATCCTACCTTTTTGATCTGTTGTCGGATTACAAGATACTCTATTTCAAAAATTCCGAACTATAGGGGACTTAGGCAGTACTCTATAATCCAATATATTTGATAGCCTGAAACTGTCCTGCAAAAGGTCTGTCGGATTACCAGGGGTCCACTGTACAATGTAGAGTAAGAACAAATTCATGTTGTTAGTTGTAATAGAAACTGGCATGGCTGACTATTTTAAAAATTAAAACCTAAAATATTTGTTCTATAATATTGAAATATTTATTGTAAAATGTTTTTACTTCTACCAATCTATGACTGACTGTGTTTTACAACTTTATTTTATTATGTAAGGTCATTTTGGGAATCTTGTAAATAGAGATTTAATAATAATACTAGAAAATACTTGGTAGGTATAAGTCGTATGACATTGCCAATGGTTGACAAAAGCAAGCATAGGACATACACGAAACAGGTGGTCAATGCCATTCATCGCAGATCGCTAGTGACGAAATATCGGCAATATTGTCACTGCCAACTACTTATCTGATCATTTGCTCTCGGCTGCAGACTTGCGCTGGAGCAAACAGTGCGCGGTAGCAATCCGCGCGCATGACACGTTTTCCAAGGAAAAAAAAATTTTTTAGTTAATTTATTTTTATTATAAACAGTGATAAAAGAGTGATATTTTATATTTAATTTAGTGTTTGTATTATAATATAAAAATGATTCAATATTTGTTCCTAATTTGCGTGACAGCATCGATAGGGTAAGTACTAGAATGATATTATTTAAATATTAGTTTATTAAATAAATATATTGTAAACGAATTGAAAGCAAAGATGATCTAATATTACATATACTAGTATACTCTATAAAATAGGTATTTTATGGTGAAAATATGAATTCTGTAAATAAAAATGAAATTATATTTGCTTATAGCATAATATATAAAATTAAATACATTTCTTAGTCTAGGCTAGGTTTTGCTACACTATATAGGTCAACATGTAGGTCAACGAGTTCAAAAACGTGTTAGTTCTTGATAATGCTTCTAAAAACATGTGCGATAGCTCATTAGATTCGGAATGACATCTAGAATAATGTACAGGTATCTCGAGGATGTATTAGCAGAAAAAAATTTGCGATTGTTATTAACAAATTGAAATGAAATAAATCGAAACGAATCGAATGAGCTGTCGCACACATTTTAAAAGTCTTATCAAGAATTAACACGTTTTTGAACTTGTTGACTAGCCTAATGTTCTTGTTCCCTAAATCAAGGTAGCTAGGGGCTGTGGATATCCCTGACTTGTGAGCCCGCCAAACCGGTGACTGGAAGCGGTTTGTATTAGCCAATACAAAATGTACTTAAATATACTACTTTCTACAGTGATACTGGAGCTAGGCTTATACTTGTAAATGGACTTATTAAAAAAAATACAGAGACAATAAACAATCTCGTCCGAAAATGAGTCGCTTAATTATTGTCCTATTTTTATAGTAGGCTGTGTGTCGGCCAACAAAATGAATATGGTTATCTTCTTCTTCCATCTACTAGCTCCCAAGCAGTAAAAAAAGATAGGAGGATTAGACGGTAATCGCCTCCTTAAAAACCAGTTACGAATACATGTATTTGCATTTTTTATCAAAGAAAATGTCACTCCCTAGTCAAAGCCATAATGAAAAAAGCTCGCAGCAGTTTAGAGTATATTCAGAAGCGTACGATGCGAAGCTAAAAAAAGATACAACCGGATTGAATGAATTATAAGAAGAAGAATATCTTATTGTTTTGACTAATAATTTAATACAAAGGTATAATAATGGTATGTTCATTTCATTATCTGAAAATATCGCTAATTTTAATGGTATACCTGATATATGTATATGTGAAAGGTTGCAAGGTCCAAAGATCTGCGCAAGATTGGTTATTGAAGCTGGACTTCAATACGTAGCGCAAAATGGGGACAACTCTATAAACCTGTCTGCACCATTGTTTTTTTAAATAATTACTGTTGATAATAAGTTTGGTGATTGTTTTCCATTGAATTGAACTAACGTGAACAAAGCCGCAGTATAAATATAATCTAAAGATGTAAATAACATAGAGGAAATAGTGGAATTGATTCATCTGACACAAACATGATAATGTAGACGGAACTAATGCAGTTCGACCTTATCCTTGAAAAATTAATGCAATTCATAAATATACATAAAAATAAGTAATTTTAAATGATTAACTTTGGATGTATATGATACCTTTTAAATGTATATGTACAAATATTAAAATAAAGTGTGTGTCAATATTTTATCTAAAAGTAGTTTACATTATATTATTACGTTTATATCTATATATAAAAAGCGGCTCTAAAGCCTTTTAAATGTAAAATATATCTTATCTTGTATTTACCTTTTACCTTTAAAAACAAGGCCATTTAAGATATATGTAATGTATTGTTTTAGACTTTTTTTTTTTTTTTTTTGGTCTCGGGGAAAAACCTCTCTTGACGGGTTCCCCCAGCCCGGGGGGACCGAGGGATATGTGGGACTCCGGGAAAGATGTTCGGCCATCCGACTACCCACTAAAAAACCCCGCTGTTCTCCTATCGCCTACGCCCGGGCCCACGGATATATGGCCTGCCGATCTCGTGGCCCGGGCCGGCGCCGGCCCGCCCTTTGTCTTGAGGCGGGCCCCTTCTAAAGTGTTGGCGCCAGGGGGTCAGGGTTTCGTCCCCCCGGCGCTCTCCTAACAACTCTAGGAGTTGAGGGGGGCCGCGGAACAGCACGCAGCCCTCACCCTCGCGGCAATAGTGCGGGCGGCGGGTCCTCCCCCGAGGGGCCGCCCGCGGCCGCTTTTTACGGCGGCCGGAGGTCGTTACTGGCCCTCCGGCGCCGCCAGCGTGGCCTGCGTTGGCGGGAGGGGAGTGTGGTGGTCGACTCCCGCTCCCGCTCCGCCGCCTCCTTTGCGGACATGACTGCCTCGCAGAAGGAGGCGACGGCCGTCCATCCAGGATCGCCCGCGACCATGGACAGAACCAGGGCCGGGAGCGACAGGTCCACGCCGATTTGGGCGACGAGGGCGCGGCGCTCCTCGCGCCACGCAGGGCACACGGCGACAGTGTGGTTCACCGTGTCCTCCTCGTCGCCCGCGCCACAGTGGTGGCACCCTGACGTCATCTCCCGCCCTATGCGACACAGGTACCTCCCGAAGCAACCGTGCCCCGAGAGGACCTGCGTCAGGCGGAAGGTCAGGGCGCCGTGGCGCCTTTCCACCCATTCGGCCAGGACGGGCCTCACCGCTTCGATGGTGGCGAGGCCCGCGCTAGGGTGCGCGAGGCGCTCCTTCCACTCCACCATGAGTACCTCATCGCGCAGCTCCGCCCGCTTTACCTCCACCTCGCGAGGCGCGGGGCGAGAGCCACGCTCGGCCGCATCCCGGCGCCACTGGTACAATAGCGCCAGGACTCGAGCCTCGAGGTCCCATGGTGGGGATCCGGCCAGCAGGGAGGCCGCTTCGAAGGACACCGTGCGGTATCCCCTTATCGCCCTGACGGCCAGGACGCGCTGCGGCCTGCGAAGCAGCGCCGTCGTTTTGGCCGTCAGGCGATCCGCCCATATCGGGGCCCCGTAAAGGGCCATCGACCGCACGGTTCCCTCAAAGAGCCTGCGGCACACTGCGCCCGGCCCGCTGATATTCGGCAGCAGACGGGAGAGTCCCGCCGCCGCCCGAACTAACCTCGGCGCCAGGCGCTCGAAGTGCGCCGCAAAGTCCCATCGCCCGTCGAGCACCAGTCCGAGATAATTCATGGACGGCCCGACGGCGATGCGGACGCCTCCCACCGTTATGCTCAGGCCCGGTGGCGGCCTCTGGCGGGGCCCGTAGAATATAAGGGCCTCCGTCTTGTTTAAGGCCACCTCCAGGCCTAGTAGCCGGATTCTAGCCACCGTTTGCGCCACCCCAGCCGTGCCCAGAAGGCACGCCTGGCGGGGGCTCCTCCCGCGCGCTATGACGAGCGTGTCGTCGGCGTAGCATATGACGCCGACGCCCGGGAGGAGCGCCCCCCTCAGGACCCAGTCGTATGCGATGTTCCACAGCAGGGGGCCCAGGACCGACCCCTGCGGAACACCGCACACGACGTCTCGCCGACTTTGCCCGCCCTGGACCGGGTAGACGACGGCACGATCGTCCAAATATGCCCCGACTATGCGACGCAGGTAGGGAGGCACCCGATGGTACTTGAGCGCCTCCCGTACGCAGCTCCACGGCAGGGTGTTGAAGGCGTTGGCGATGTCGAGTGACACCGCCAATAGCACCCTGCCTCGAGCCACCGCGTCCTCCGCCTGGCTCCTCAGACGCGTGATCGCGTCAATGGTGGAGCGCCCCTTTCGGAACCCGAACTGTTCGTCCGCCAGGTTCGGCCCCTCCGTCTCTAGATGCCGGACGAGGCGGTCTGCGAGGATCCTTTCGAAGATCTTCCCCACCTCGTCCAGCAGCACGATGGGCCGATAGGCGGACGGTGAGTCCGCCGGGCGCCCCTCCTTCGCGATCAGGACGAGCCTCCCCGTCTTCCATCTGCGGGGAAACCGGCCCGATCGCAGACACGCGTCGAAGAGCCTCAGTAGTCGGGGCTCCAGGACGTCGTGGGACAGAACCCACGCACGCCCCGGTATGCCGTCGAGGCCGGGGGCGGTGTTCTTGGCCTTCAGCCGCAACATCGCTGCCCCCAGCTCTGCCCGGTCCACGTCGGGCACGGGGTCGTCGTCCGCGCTGGGGTCCCTCTCATCCCAATGAGGCGGGACCATGGCGGGAGGCGAGTGCTCAGCCCTCGTGGGGAACAGAGCGCCGACAAAACCATCCACCTGGCGCGGGGGGAGACTCTCGGTCAGCGGGGGCGCCCACGGGCGGAGCTTGCCCCGCACCGTTTTGTAGGGTCGCCCCCAGGGATCTTGATCTAAGCTGGCCAAGAGTTCCCCCCACGCCGCCGCCTTCGCCTCGCGGATAGCGAGGTGGAGGTCGTTTCTAGCGCTCCGGTACTCCCCGTAGAGCCGAGCCTCCGCGGCCACTCTGTCCGCGTCACGGCGACTCCGTCTTCGGAGCCTGGTGTACTGGCGGTGGGCGCAGTTGCACGCCCTGCGGAGCCGCTCAAGCTCCGCATTCCACCAGTACACCCGGCGCGGGGGCTGGTGTGGCCCCCGCCTCGGCATCGCCGCGTCGCAGACGTCGGTCATGAGCGACCGCAGGTTCTCCGCCTCCTCGTCGACGTCATCGGGAGGTACGTCGCCCGGCCCTGACCACGTAGCAACGGTCAAGGCCTCGCGGAAAACCTCCCGATTCATCTTCCCAAGTGTCCAGCGCGGACAGTCACCAAATGGGGTCATCTGGGCTGGAGGCTCCCGCTGACGGGCGGAAACGCTGAACCGGATGTAACGATGATCCGACAGCGTCTCAACGCCCGCGAGCACCCTCCAGCCTCGCACACGGCGGGCCAGGAGAGCCGACGCGAACGACACGTCGACGATCGACCCCCCCAACTGCCTCACGCACGTGTGCACGCTACCCCGGTTTAGGATCTCCAGACCCCTTTCCACGGCCCAGTCCTCAACCAGCTCACCCCGCGCGTCAGTCCGCGGGGAACCCCAAGCCTGAGATTTGGCGTTGAGGTCCCCGAGGACGAGCACGGGGCGCGGGAGGAACCGCTGGACCACGTTGCCCAACTCTTCCATGTACCCTTCAAAGTCGGCGAGACTCCTGTTCGGGGAGAAGTAGCCGCCCACGACCACTATCTCCCCGAATCTGGCCGCGGCGAAACCCCTGCCCCTCACCATTTCCGTGGGGAGCGGGGTACCCGCGGCGGTCCTGGAATGCAAGGCCACCGTGCCGTCCAGGTCCCCGACCCAATCGCCTTGGGTGGGGACGTGGTACGGCTCGGCGGCCACGGCGATGTTGATATTCCACTGCGCCAAGCTCTGAACCATGAGATTCTGAGCATTGGCGCAGTGGTTGAGATTCGCTTGGAGGAGATGGATATCCATTATTTGGTTGAGATATCCATCTCCTCAGTCCTCCGTGCCTGCGCCTGAGGGGGGGCGATGTCCCCCGCGGCAGCTTCGGCACGACGGCGCTTTCTTCTTTCCTTTTCCCGCCGCTTCTTGGCCTGTCTTTTGGCCACGAAGCGGCTGGTCCTTTCTTCTTCCTTTTGTGCCACTTTCGCGCTCGCCGGTCGGCCAGTGCGGCGGCAGGTACAAAGAGGCGAACCACCCCCGACCCTATGGTTGGCCGGTCTGCTGGCCGCCGCGCAGACCACGCAATGTGGCGTGGCCTTACACGTGACGGCCCAGTGCCCCGGCTGGCCGCAGCGGTAACACGCGTCGCTGCGGCTCACGGGACACTTGCAGTTCACCGCTAGGTGGCCCGGCGCCAGGCACCTAAAGCACCTCGGCTCTCTCTTGTCTAAGACCTCGACGAGAGCCGAGGCCCAGCCGACCGGGATGTGGCCAAGCTTCTTCAATTCGTTGGCGGCTGCCACTGGGACAAGCACGTTTGTTGTGCCCGTCCTATCGCGCCCCACGCGTACCCCGCCAGATGTGACTTTTTCCTTGGGGCAACCCGCGGCGCGAGCTATGGCAGCCGCCACGTCACACGCCGTCGTGCAGTCGTCGAGGCCCGAGATGCGCACCTTGACGCACTTCTCGGGCCTTGCGATTTTTACGTCCTCCTCGGGGAGGGCATCCCTTAACCGCGCGGCGAGGGCATCGGCCATCGCCCCCTGGTCAGAGCCAGGTACTAACATCATGCGGGCTCCCGTCCGGGTGGTCTTCATTTTAAGGCCACCCTTAATCCCAAGGGCAGCGATGTCCACTTTACTTTTCGCCTCCGCCAGGAGGCCCCCGTAATTGACGCCCCTCTCCGTTGCTTCGGGGCGGATGGTCAGCGTGACCGCAGCGGTTTTGGGGACCCTGAATTTTTTGGGACCCCTCCTCCTCCGTTTCTTCTCAATATTCGGAGGCGGCTGCTTCGACCCAGATGGTATGGCCGATGCCACCTGCCTGGCCACGGGAGGCTTAGGACCGGTCTTCGCTCTCCTCTTCTTCTTTGTGACGACCGTCCACCCATCCTCCAGAGGAGGTGGCGGAGGCACTGCTGTCCTTCCGGAAGCCACTGGTTGCACTCCCTTTGAGGGCGCGGCTGCAGCCGTTGTCTTGCCCTTCTTCGGGGTGGGGAGCGGCGGGTAATCCTTTTCGGATAAGTCGGTCCGGGTGACCGCCCTTGTCTGCCGCACCTCATGGGCCAGTGGTGGCCGGTAGCGAGGAGCTGGCAGCAGGCGGTCCTTCAGCCCCTCCAACTTGGCGTCGATCATGGTCCCCACTTGGACCATGACGCCGCGCATGAAGAGCTGGTATTCGTCCGACTCAACATGCGCTGCTGGAGAAGACTGAGATATTTTCTTCTTGGATGTAGTGGCGACGGGAGCGGGCCGGCTGGGCTTATCCACTAACGCCGTGAGACGAGCCACCTCTTGCCGGAGATCGGCCACCTCGGCCTTCATCCGGCGGTTGGCGGCTGCCAGCCGTCCCACCTCTTCCGTTTCGGTGCGGCACGCGAGCTCGGAGAGCACCTCCCGCACCGTCTTAACAGACTTCTTAAGGGCCTTCTGGCAGGTGCCCTTAAGCCCTTTCGATACCCTGGCCACCTCTGTTACAGCGGCCAGGGCCCCCTCTACGCAATCTTGGAGGTCGACTACTGTTTTTGTAGCGACCTCTAGTTGCTCCTCTTTTCTTCGAACGTCCTCTCGTGCCGTACTACGTGGACGTGAGGAAATTCGAGACTCATCGGAGAGCTCGGAGCGGACCCGGTTTTCTATCTCCTTCTTGCGGAGTTGGTGGCGGAGCTCACTCTCATACTTGGCGAGCTCTCTCTCCTCCTGCCGGGCCACTTGCAGCTCTCTCCGAGCCCTCCCGAATCCGACATATTGCCCTGTAGACGTTGGGCGGCCTCGCCCACGTTTAGACGGTCCGCTTTTACTAACGGACCCGTCCACAGAAGCATCGTCTTCTGATGTTGAGGTTCCGGGGTCATTTTCCCTCACGGAACTCCCCCTAGACCTAGACCCCCTCTTGCGCTTGCCCAGGACGGATCCCGGACCAGCACAAGAGGGAGTGTTCACTCGAGGGCTCGTGCCGCTCGGAATCGTCCGGAAGGACACCTCCGAGCGGACCGAACCGTCCGAGTCTCCATCTCCCACCACAATGACTCCGCCCTTCACGGGCAACCTCTCTAGAATCACCAGAGGTGACCTATCTCGCGGAATGTGGGCCCCCCCAGAATACGCTGGGCCCGTGCCTACACCCGAAGGCGTAGGGGAGGATTCTCCACCTTGTTGGGTGGTACCTCCCTGGGGTAGTTCTTTTCCATTCGGCGACTGCATTTTCATCTTGTTATATGGTGTGGCGCTCGGGACCAGGTTTTCCCCCCTGGCCATGCAGCCCATCGGCGCGCCACGGAACCTTAGGCTTCGGGTGGGCTGTTATAGGTCCCCCAGCCCCAGCCCACAAAGCTGGGGGATTCCGGACGGGACTCGCATCCCCGTCGCGTGCTAGTCAGGCGTGGGTACGACTACCAGACGACACTCCAGAAAAACCAGGGAGTCGCCTAACGTCGTAGCCGGCCCAGCAAGACCAACCGACAGCGAGGATGCGATTCCCGCCCCGGGAACACTCTCTGTGCAGGCGCAGTCGAAATGGGCATGGTTTCGACTACCAAATCAAGGCCCGGGGCAAAACCCGGGACCCCAACCACTATTCGCAACCATCCCACCGGAGACCACGCCATAAACAGAGAGTGAAGTTGGGAGAGGATGTAAGAGGTAGACGGGAAGAAAGGTAGGACTCTGTCGCCTCGGACGGAGAGGGAAGTGAGGCGACGGATGCTCGGGCACCTCGGGTACGCAAACCCGTGCACTCCTCGGACAGAGGAGCGCCCCTGAGGGGTGTTTTAGACTTCATTTAAATCGTGTTAATATACTTTTAGAATCATATGTATGGAATATAATTATGTATTACATCATTTTACGCAGGTACATTTTTTTTAAAATGCACTCAAATTGATCTTATAGTTTGATCAGTGCTTACTACCTATACAATAACACAGATATGCTTGAACCAAATTGGAAAATTGCAGAAACTCTGATCTGATATTCAGACACTTTACCCGTGCAGGGGCGGAAAAAGAATACTGACCTCTGCGGCCGGGGTCGGCCTGTCGTAAAAGGCGACAAAACCACTAGTTGCAAACACCCATAGGCGACGGTAACTGTTAAAGTCTAAGTGGACCGTCAGCCTGTCTGCTGTCCTGCAGCAATAAAAAATAGGCATAAACCTTTCATATATAGTAAAAATGCAGCATCAGAATTAGCCTATTCGTTTAGGATTAGTTTATACGTAAGGATTACTATTGGTGTTAACAAATATCATATTACTCTTTACTATCTATTCTATCAGTAGTATAATCATAAGAAAAAAAAAGGTGTGATTCGACTCATAAATAGTCTATGATACACTGTAACCGCTTTATCTATTATTGATATTACCACTTCAATGGTTTTATTTATATTGTTTTATTGCTTTCTTATTGTTCTTACTCCTTATTTCATCTCGTAAGTAAATAAGTGATAATAATTACAAAAATTTTCCTTAAAACTCAGTAACTGCCACAGACGATAAGGAATTTTAAAACCTTAGCTTGAATCTAATGGAATTTAAAACTCTCATATCGTTAAAAATATCAAAAAGATGAGAATTCTTGTTTTCATTTTAATTATAGGGTTTTTTGGGTATATTAAACTGTGAAAGACACACTTATATTAATTTTAACATATTTTTAATTCAGCGCTTGAATTTCCGAAATGCTACCAAAAGCTTTGTTTTCATGAATTTTCAAATTCATGTAAAGAAAGTAATTTGTTTCCAAAAACTGTAGTAAGTTCTTGTAGAAAATTTATTCGAGTTTTTAAAACTCACTTTGAATTTTCTGAGCAACCAGATCAAATGATGATCGCCATCCAGACGAGCTTGAGGCCCTACCATGTAGATAGGGTAGGTTGTTTTGTCGGCTTTTACGACAGGCCGACCCCGGCCGCAGAGGTTAGTATTCTTTATCCGCCTCTGCATTACTTACGATATTCCTTTATGGTTGAGCACTAAAATTGAGTGAATATTTTTTGAATTAAAAATCTTTTAACTAGAAACATCTAGCTTTAAATTGCTTTTTTAGGATTTCAATAGGACAATTTTTAACGAAAATACAGCTATCCGAAAAATTGTGAAGAAATGTTTTGATGCTTTAATTTTTCCATTACTTGACGACCTCCTGGCGCAGCGGCTAACGCACGTTGGTAAGCTTGCAGAGGTCACGGGTTCGATTCCCGTCTAGTGTCTGAGTGTTTATGTATAATATGTATTTATTTGCATGTACATTCAATTAGTACGTGTTCTGTGACTTTGAAACTGACTTTCATAAATTTCTTGATAAAATAAAATGCAATAAGGGCATGAAGGTTTTCCTCGCGGAAATTCCGGTCTGCGCCTTCCGGTGACACATCTATATATTTGTAATTCAGAGATCACATGTTGTGGATAACCTTCATCACCATTCATCCATTTAATTTCAATTGTATTCTCGTTTTTAACTTTAGGAAAGGGCAAATCCTTTTTGCCTCTACATACTTACTTTACTCACTTACTTTTCTTTTCCAAAGACGCAAAACATAATGACACAATTTGCAGGAGTCACAAGAGCGATTCCTTTTTTTTAGCTAGAATTCAGCAGACAGGCGAACGTCCTACCTAGTAGCAGGTGGTTATTGCCAACGCGCTGCCGTCCTCGAAGAAATATTTTAAAACCTTTTTGAAAAAGTAGTACTGCACTGGGAAAACGTCAGCCGGAAGTTTATTTCGAATTCGGAGAGTACCTAATATGAAAATTATTAAGAACCGCTCGTACAAGTGAGACGGGGCTCCAGGAAATGGGGATGAACGCCCAGCCGAGGGTCGGCAGTGCGGTGGTAGAAAGAAGACGAAGGCACCATTCTAAACAGTTCCTCAGAACACTTCCCGTTGTACAGACGGTAGAATACGCAAAAAGACGCAAAGTCTCTCCGAAGGCCAAGCGTGTCTAGACCGTCTGTGAGTATGGGATCGTCGAACACGAACTTTTGCGTATCTATAAACTTTGGAAGTATAAGTAAACGTTCTTGAGAACTGTATAAGAAATATGAGACTCCAGGAAATGGGGATGAACACGTAGCCGATGGCAGGTAGTGTGGTGGTAGAAACATGATAAAATTCCTGTCCTGAGTCTTGGTATTTTTGATATTACACAGACAGTCAGACTCAGGACGCGAATCGAACTCGTGACCTCGCAGGCGTTCCTACCTGCGAAAGCTCTACGGTGGTCGTCGTTACATACTACATATAATATAATAATGTAATAAAAAAACATAATATAATTTAATCAATTATTAATCACTTCACTTACAATAAATGGATAAGTTGAGATTGAAAAATATATTTCAAAGTATGTAATTTAAAATCTAATCCCATAAAAGGATAGGTTATAGATGAATTTATAACGTTATATTGTTAAAGAACAAAAAAAAAAAAAAAATATTAAATAAATATATTAAAAATCTTTTAATTTTAGGCCAGGTCCGCTGATAATTCATATGGCATTTTTTATCTTTATAATTTAAATATAATATATTGTGAATAAATTTTTAGGTTTTGAGCTCATCTTTATTTTGAACAATGTTGAAGTTTTATAAATGCACCCGTTGTAAACAAACTGAAGTGATGAATGATTAATAATAATAATAATAACCATAGTTGTGAAAACATAATAAAATATTATAGTTAGCAATTTAACACATACGCCCCTATTATACTGTTATAAATAAAGTAATAAAATATGTTTAATATATTTAATCTATTTATTTTATTAATATTATTTTATCACATAAAATGAAATGATATATTTATCTAAATTGTTATTACTAAAGTTTTTAAACCAAGAAAATATGATAATACACATATAAAAATTTAATTTTTAAGCTTTCTAATCCTAGAACTAAAAAACTCCTTCACAAAAAGAACTGGGAGGTTTGATCTTTCTACATTATTAGCAAAAAAAAAATTAGCAATAATTCAGTTCTAAAGAGGAATTAATAGCCAAACTATTTTACTGAAACTTAACAAAAAGTCTCTGGGTATGAAAAAAAATATAATTATAAATTAGAAAATTTTGGTTTTAAAAATAATAATCCCTTTTTCATTACTTTTCGAGAGTTTACGATTAAAGGGTTATCAGACAACTAAAACTAATTAACCGACTTCAAAAAAAAGGAGGTTATCAATTCGTCTGTATTTTTTTTTATGTTTATTACCTCAAAACTTTCGGCTGGGTGAACCGATTTTGATGATTCTTTTTTTATATGAAAGCTGGTGCTTGCCGTGTGGTCCCATTTTAATTTGGTCCAGTTCTGGCAATGGAATCCATGAGAAAACCATATAAGTCTTAAATTTGCATTGAGTATGTGCGCGACAAATGGACGAATAACAATATCACGCGACCGATTTCGAAGATTCATTTTTTATTGGAAAGGATGTACTTCAAAGGTAGTTTGATGAGAGTTTGGTTAGGTTCTGATTATGGGATCCATGATAAAGTAACGGAACTCTTCAATTCTTAGGAGCAAATTAACGATACTCGGCCGAATCTTTTATAGGCTATCCGGATATTTGAGTCACCTACCGTAACGTCGTTATGGTCAAGTAATTGTCGTAGTCGAATATGATGATCAATGGAACTCTTCAACGGCTTACAGTAAGGGTGCGATCTGTGGCAGAATTTCTAATTGTCTGTAATAAAATTGTAATGCCCGTACGTTCGTTCCTGCATTGCAACATGACGCAAGCGTTCTAATTACATTACCTAAGGTGGATTATTTGTGAAACGGTGGTAGTCGGGTGGGTGGTAGAAACTTTTGTGTATTATAGATGAGCTTTATTACCATATAAAAGACTGGTGGTAGCGGAATGGCAAAGTAACCGACCTGCAACGCATGAGGTTGCGGGTTCGATTCCGGGTGTGGGGGTACCGATGTAAAAAATCTGAGTCGGTGGACATGTTGCTCCTCCGTCTCTTTAGATAGACGTTCGTGGATTAATCTGAGACGGTGGGCACGTTGCTCCTCTGTTTCATTAGTTAGACGATCGTGGATTAAGCCGAGACGATGGGCACATTGCTCCTCCGTTTCTTTGGATAGACGATCGTGTAACACGCTGAGTCGGGGGGCACATTGCTCCTCCGTTTCGTTCGATAGACGATCATTGACCAAGACGAGACGGTGACTAAGTTTTTCGATATTTTCCCTGTTAAAAACTTTTTTCATGTAAAGCCGAATTTTCGAAAGTCTATTAATACGTTCTTCGCAAGTCTCTTTTGAAATTGTCCTCGAAGTAGATTTCCTCTGTTGAGATAAATGTTTCTCCCTGACTTCGTTTGTTTCATTTAAACGGCGCTGTCTCATATGAGCAGCACATTTAGTAGGTCTACTCATATTCACACAAATTAGTGTAAGTACTTCAGATTCACTAAAAATCAAAAATAAACAAAAATTTTAACAAAAATAAAAACCGCCTTCAAAGAAAAAAAAACTGTTCCAAAATAAATTAACATGCACTAAAAAGTAAAAAAATAATTGCATATTCCTCTATAACTTAATAATCAACTTACTTTTTCTACTCATCAATATGTAGTTACGATGATATTTTTGTCGGTGTCAGCCAAGGAAACACTAAAATATACCTAGCAATAATAATACACAAGCACATCTCACCTATAACTATGTATGTAGTTACAAACCTACCTTGGCTGACACCAACTCCAAAAATAACAATAATTGTAACTTAATCATAACAACCATTCTGAATGCATTAAGCTGCCATTCAAATACATGTTTTATCATTTTTTTTTATGCCAAGGAAGATGATGAAGCAAATAAAATTTAACGAAAGTTTAATTGGGGAAAAAAGATTTTTAATGACTAACAACCTTAAAAACTGTTAGTAGTTTCATCAAATACTTAAGGTTCAACTTTACTGGGTAGGGTGCAATGAACCGACGACGACAGGAGTTTTCGCTAAAGGCGAAATTATAATATCAGTTTGTTACTATGCAGCAGGGGCTCGGACTCCAGTAATTAGGATCAACCCTTACAAAAGATTATGACCATAAACACTATGCCCTTGCGCAATAAGAAATTTTGATAATTCACGTTTAAGAATAAATAACTAGATAATCTTTGACTGGCACTTATGAGATAAATTTAAATATGTAATAATAAAATACATAAATAGTATGAACCAAGTAGGTAGGTTACAAGTAGGTAAGCAACTCTACCTAAGTGGTAGGGTTCCAAGCCCGTCTAGATGCTAACCACCCCTGGTCTTTAAATATGCTCCCATAATAAGCTTGTGCTATTCCGGCATAAGTGACTCAGGTTCTACTTTCCGCAAAACGTCCATAGGTGACAGTAACTGCTTACTAAGTGATCTGTCAGCTTGTCCGCTGTTTCATAGCAATAAAAATGGGGAATTTTTTTAAAAAGTAAATATAATTGTATTAACATACGTAAAATAGGACACAAGAAAGGTTTGAATTCGTACACTAAGTTATATCTACGTCTTTTAAAAGGAAAAATGTTTTATTATATATGGGTCTTTTATTTAAAATAACATTGTGTGCCAAAAATGTATGATAATGTACAAAAGAGGTAGGAACAAAAGAAAATTTCTTTCTAAAGATATAATAAATAGGCTGCGTATGTTTCAAGGTATATTAATGACCGTTGACAATCTTTTTGTTCAAGAGGTTAGAGCATTGTCTGCTCCGAGTCACTCAAGCTTGAAATTCGATTCATGACCTGGTAAATTTGTATGCCTCTGGTATTTTATGTAGAAATTGTTGACGTAGTTATAGTCATACATACAATTTTATCAGAAAATGTATTAATATAGCAAAATGATAAATTAGCAAATATATTAGGCATATTTACTAAGAAAATTCTTTAAATACTAGCTGTCCCGGCAAACGTTACTAGCTGTCCAGCTATGTAAATAAAAAATTGTAGTAGATAGAATTGTGAATCTAAACCATTCTCGAATTCACCTAAACACACACAAAAAACTAAACGCAATAATATTTTAACTACACATCAACTCTTGAAAGGTAACCTTTACTGTGACATTGTTTGAACTTTCCAGGAAAGTCATTTGAAGTTCAAATATTTAGAAAAGAAAAATATAACTCACCTACTCGTTGGATTGAAATGATCCAACAGAAAATAAATAATCATTTCGCGACGCAAACGTGCACAAAGAACGGATTTTATGGAAATCCAAATGTATTTGTTTTTTATTTACAATGGCTGCCGCGTCAGCTAATTTATTTAGAATATAAAAAATGTCAATAGAATATGGTGCATTTCATACTCATTTTGCAAAGTTGATAGAAAATGAAATAAAATTCTACAAATTTTTCTTCAAAAAGGAGTTAACATCAGGCAGGCGGCCAGTTGTAAAAAGTAAGCCACAACTATTACAACATGTAACATGTTGTGCCGACCCCATATAATGTGGAATAAGGGCAGGAGGAAGAAGAAGATTAAAAATGTCAATATGAAATGAAGCCTCAATATAATTTTTGATTGAAGTTTCAATTTGTTTCAGAAATGCTAATGACTTGACCGGTGGGGCGAAATCAAATTACACTTTTCCATCAAACTTTTTGTTTGGAGTCTCCACGGCAGCCATTCAAATTGAAGGGGCGTGGAAGACAGATGGTAGGAGAACACTTTTATCATTTATTTTAAAACTATGACGCTTGCGTGTATATATTTTAATTTTACTGAGTTAATGTTAAAGGTTTAATAGTTTCCAATTAAAAACCTGTTGAAACAGAGAGTAATTATTAAAATATATTCATATACATATATCACATAGCTACGATAGTAAATAGATGTATAATATGAAAGATTACATTAAGTTGGTCGTGCGATCCCAGTAAGAAATAAGACCAGGGCCGCCATCTTACTCCTAGGGAATTATAAAATACAATAAGGGGTATTATTCAGTTTTTCCTTTGGTGTTGACCGTTAAACGGCCGTTGTCAAAGTAAATTTTAGCAATGTCTATATAATTTATTGTTTTTTTTACACAATAATGTCACGGATGTGTACACAAAAGCAAGTGTCAATATCATCGTAAAAAATAACTAAATTCTTTGAGACAATTTTCAATAACGTACTTTTATCTGTAAATTAAAACTTACAGCCAGGAAGAAAGACTTCGAATACCTTTAATGAGAAATAAGTTTTTGTCCCTCATTTAATTACAGGAAAATCAGAAAGCATATGGGACCACTTGGTCCATACAAACAGGAGCTTCGTAAGGGATTTGTCAACTCCAGACGAAGCAGCAGACTCGTATCACCTCTACAAGCGAGACGCTGAAATGGTACAAGAACTCGGTGTTGATATATACAGATTCTCAATATCATGGCCAAGAATTATGCCAACTGGATTGACGAATGAGATTAATCCTTTAGGAATAAGATACTATCATAATCTAATAGATGAGGTATTAAAGCGTAATGTCACACCCATGGTCACAATCTACCATTGGGACTTGCCGCAAAAGCTCCAAAATATAGGAGGATGGACAAATCCTCATATTATTGATTATTATACAGACTACGCAAAAATTTTGTTCTCAAACTATGCGGATAAAGTGAAATATTGGATAACCTTCAACGAACCGATGCAAGTCTGTCTCGAAGGATATGGTGGGACGTACAGAGCGCCAGCAATCAATCGACATGGTATAGCGGAGTATCTCTGTACTCATAACTTGCTGAAAGCACATGCCAGTGCTTATCATCTATATAAACAAGAATTTAAGGCGAAATATGGAGGTAGATATAATTTTGTTTTAGTACTAAGCAATATACAAATTATACAAATGCAATAAAATTAATAAAGATTCTAAATCATTTTCATACTAAACGTTGGGTTACCGCGTATGATGGCAACACATTTTTTTGGTTCCAAATACTTAAAACTCAGGCTTTTGATCCTATGAAATCTCAAATTCTTTGATATTTCTAGATGATGATGATGATATTTGATATGCATAGAACCACTGTTTACATTAGTTTTAGAAAAAAAAGTACATTTATCTTACTAACGAAACTAAAGATTTAATGGATGTTTGATAAATATGGTGCTGAACTATTTCAATAAAATTTATTCTGAGATTATTACTCGAAGGCATTTTATAAAAAGCTGTAATGTAAACAATATGCAAAGTAATCGATTGGGGATTGATAACAAACAAGCAATTGCATGGACAAATCTTATAAACTTGTCATTATTTAAAACAATACATGCTAGCATTTAAATATAACATTTACTTTTACTTGTAGTGATCGATAGAAGAATAATCTAATTGGTACTTCTCGTATAAATTAACGCCACTGCAGCTACAGATTTTTAGCCACACAGATGCGGGTGGTCATAAAAAAACAACCATAACTTAAAAGCAGCCTGTGTGGGAAAGACCCGTTTCGGTACACAAGCTGCTAGTAATTAACTGCTAGTAATTAGTAACCTCTAATTCTGTTCATCATCATCATCATCTAAGCGTTATCCCGGTTGCATCCTAAACTTTCGTTTCGGTGCCCGGGGTCCGCTTTCCGACTTTTTCTACTCCACTTCGCACGGTCTTCAGCATCCCTGGTATTGAGCCCATTGGCACGCATATCACCCCTTACGACGTCAAGCCAGCACTTTTTGGGTCTACCCCTCCTGCCGGGGCCCGGCGGAGGCGGCATGGCCAGACATTTGTTTCCCACGTAATCATCCGGTTGCCGTAAAACGTGGCCGTACCAACGGAGCCGACACTCCTGCAGTTTATCCGCAATGTCACGGACATGAAGACTGCCGCGAATGCGGGAGTTCCTAACGCGGTCCTTCCGCGTCACTCCACACATCCACCGCAGCATATTCATCTCCGTGACACGCAGTTCTTGCCTGTGTCGCTCTAGCAGCGGCCACGCTTCACATCCGTATAAAAGGACAGGCCTAATGATGGTCTTATAGACCTGTCCCTTCAACTTTACCGGCATCTTGGGGTCACAAATGACACCAGTTACCTCACGCCATTTGGCCCACGCGGCAGCAATGCGTGCCTTGACGTCACAATCGATGTCACCAGACGCATGAAACACAGATCCCAGGTATTTCACTTGGTCCGTGCGCTCGACCGTTTCGCCGCCTATGCGTACGGGTGTGGGATCTGTGGAGTTACAGGCCAAGTACTCGGTCTTCGCCACATTGAGCTTCAGACCACCGTTCTCAAGCGACTCCTTCCACGCCTTCACACGTCGCACCAGCCTACCCCTGTCCGAGTCTGCCAGCGCGATATCATCAGCATACATAAGCAGCCACGGGGGCTGCTCATGTGAGTTTCTGATGCTGTCTGACAATACGTCTAATACCACGCTAAACAGAAACGGACTAAGGACGGATCCTTGGTGCACCCCGACGGTGATAGCGAAAGGTTTTGTGTCGCCAACAGCGGTCCGAACCTCTAATTCTGTTAATCATATTAAAATCCACTAAATTACGAGTCGGAAGTATTATTTAATAGAAGTTGTTTACTAATTTACAGGTCAAGTCGGTATATCGCTGGATTCAAACTGGGGAGAACCTATGAGCGATTCAGCTGAAGACATAGCTGCAGCTGATTTATATTTAAAAGCACACGTAGGTACTTTTAGTATTTTGTAGGTTAAGGTAACAAATTATGTCTTAATGACTGGGTATAATTTTATTACTGGAATTGTGGCCAATTATTTGATTATTAAAATACAAGCTAGCAAATTAATTTTTTCCCAAGTGTATAATTGTTACCCATAATGGTGACGAGGTCGTAGTCCATTGGCTCTAAATTTGTGTGTTACATTATTTTTAAATAATAACAGCCTCTAATGTCAACTCTTGTCCTAGACGTAATGGTGAGGGGAAATCGTAATTTTTTCCTTCACTGTGTTACAAGGTACACAAACGAAAAATACTCGTCTGCCCTAAAATACATGTAAGATCAAAGCTGAGATCTCTAATTTGCGATTCGCATGATAATACCACGTACAAAATTACGTGTTATTTGATATTTACGAATTCTAGAATGGATGAAAAGGCGTTAAAAGAACGTCAGCTAGGTGATAGGACCCCAAGTCAGTCTGGCAACCAGCAACCAGCCCTGGTTTCTTAAATTTGCCGCCATAATAACCTGGGGTTGTGTTCCGGCATAAGTAATCCAGACGTATGGGTTTCTTACTTATTAATTTATTCTGGTTCAGATGTACGTGTTTGTTATTGTTGTTGTACATTTACATGTTTCCAAGAAAGAGAGAGAGAGAGAATATTAATATATTTGGAGAAAAATATTTTGTAATAGTGATTTAGTTTTAATTTTCTTGGTCTTGACATATTTTATGTTAATATATTTTTATTAAGTATTATTTCTTGAAGCGACTTTATAATATAATTTAAATATTTCCTTACTAGCTTTGAATAATGTAATCGTTACAACATTTATAAATGTTCATAAGACATAAAGAATAAAGTCCATATTGCTCTGGTTAGACATATTTGGAGCTGTATTTGAGATACTGGACTTTATGTAGTAAAAACCGGACTAAATTATAAATGTGATGTCATTAAATATATATTTATTTAAATTAGTTTGCGTACTGATTTTTAACATTTCAAACTTGCTTTTCGCAGATTATATAAGTATCAAATTAGATATATCCTTGTCATGAAAACACTCCTGGTCATAAAAATAATTTGAATAATACAACAATAATTATAGATGATAATAAATACGTTAAATAAATAAATATACAAATGATACATATCATTCGATATTAGAGTTTTTCCTAAATAACAGAAAAAATCTTGAACACAAATCGCAAATCGCGTCAATATTCTATTCAAATTTCTTACACACGTTTGCCCTGTTTACAAATCTACCGAAGTTCGAAGCACGTTGATACGCAAAATATCAGAGCGAAGATTTGTAACTGTAAACTCTTCCGCTAATATTCCTCTTCGTGACCAAATGGGTACGATTAAATGTAGTGTGGTTAATTTTGGGTTCATATAAAAGGAAAAACTCCATGCAACTCTTTAGTTACCATAAGGAGTTACCACTAGAAGGATTTATACATATTTTACCTTTTACGACAACCTAGGAATGAAATGGTGGTTCTTTTATTTTTAGCCGGAGTCACATGCTAATATTTCAAACCTGTGACGATAGAAGGTCACATAAAACCCATACGATATTAATCTATATTCCAAATAATTATTAAAATTATTCATCCATAATTTTAAACAACTAACAAACAAATCCTAATTATGCTAATTAATCATTTATTTTGATTATTAAATCAAAATAAATTTGCGTTAATCAATTATTACGTAAGGTTTTTATGTATGTAAAATCAAAATCTTTAAAGGCCCCAGGCATAAGACGTATTAAAGGTACAAGATGAAAATTTATATCAATGGGCTTTTTACAAATATGAAATTGATAACATTTACATCAGGATGAACTATTTGTAGACCATAAAGTTATTTTATCTCCGAGCCCCGACCATTCAAAACCGGAGTCACTGAGTCTGCTGTGTCTTCATTAAATGTTATTTTTGGCTAAATTTCTAATTTCATTCAGAAGTTATCTTAGAAGAAGAAGATTGAATTTGTTAACATGATAATATACAATATTGGAATTATTTATGCTGCATGAACATTCGTATTTGTAAGCGTTGGTTGTGCACTCTTTAGAAAACGTTTACAAGCGAGAGTTCGATCCGTATCATTCTAATTTTATATCAGGCTAGATGATAAGGATAGGAAAAATTAAGAAGACCCGGTAAACATTGTTCTGCGATGTGAATTTAAAAATTACAATTTGAATAGGATTTCAGTGAAATCCCTTCTTAGTAAGCGTCTACGTCGCAAAATGAGAAAGTGCATAATTTCAATTTCAATCTGGTGCATAGTTTTAAAGATATCGTGATGAGGTATTTCACTTAAATATTTATAGATTTTTGACAGAAAACAATTATTTTAATAGCTATTACTGATTCTATTATTTATAATACATTTTATGATAATGTTATTTCGCCTTTATTCCAGGTAGGTTGGTACGCCCATCCAATCTTCTCAAAAGAAGGCAACTATCCTAAGGAGCTAATAGAAAGAGTAGATGCCAAAAGTCACCTACAGAACTATACACGTTCCCGTCTTCCAAAATTTACTCCTGAGGAAGTGGAATATGTTAAAGGAACGGCTGATTTCTTTGGTTTAAACCATTATACCACCTATCTAATATCTATGGCGAAGAAAGAGGTTGGAGCGATACCATCTCACGAGAATGATGTGGGGATTTTTAGGGTACAAGATCCTAAATGGCCTTCCGAATCATCGTCAGCTTGGCTCAAGGTGAGATAGCCATGTAATATTTTTTACTTCCTTTTACACAATTTGGGGTACCATTAATAAATTCGCAACTAAAATCTATTTGGATGAAAAAAAGCTATCCGTTCATAAGTACTTAACTTAAAAAAAAATTATTAAGGTAATTTTAATTCGTGAAGTATTCTTTTGACGTAGATCCAGAACTTAGACGAGCGAAATCTCAGCAAATAGGTTTAACTTTACACTGTATTTATTATATCGCATTGCTATTCGGTTGGAAAAGTATTTATTGAGATTATATAGGTACTCAACTTTCTTTATCGTGAAGATTGAGTAGAGTAAATTTTTGTGGCGATAATGATATTTAGTACACAGTGACGTCACAATCCCGAATGTTATTTTGCTTTAATACTGCTCTATGAATTTGATAGTGTAATTACTATTAATTATTACTAAGTCGTGAAAGTACTTAGTAAGTTACAAAGTATTATCAACGTATAGTTGCTACATGACCAATATTATTAACTTTATGATAAGTTAAGTGCTTCTTTTACTTTATTATTTTCTTGAAATATCTTTATGTTCATCTTTTTAAAGTTCGTTAAAGCAAATTGTATTGAAGAGGATTCGGAATGGAAATTAAACGATTCGTACTCATCTTATTTTTTTTTTTATTCACGACACGATAATGTGCGGCGAAAGAACAAATGTGACTGACTGACTGTCGGAGTCGGAGCCGCCGGAACTGCGCCTACGTCGGCTCTAGATCCGTAGATATAGTGAGCCGGTAATGCCGCCATAGTCTGATTTTAATTATACTATAAATTACTATAAATATAGTCTACACATCGCTTAAAACCTGCCCGATGTGATTGCCCGACAAGGTCTTCAAGATTGTTTTATAAATATTTTCACGATTTTCCGTCACTTTAAGATCACGATGTAATGAATAACGTTTGTTTCGTCAGGGCTGCAATTCGGAATGCAATGCATTCCAATGCAATGAAACGTGGAGACTAGGTGCGGCAATTTGCTATTATTCTAGTAATTTGGTTTGTTTATTGGTGCATTATTTAGATCGGATAGAATGTACCGCATATTATGGCCATTTACTTTATTTTGTTTCTAACAGCTTTAACCTCCATAATACTTCATTTTCCAATACTTAAGCCGATTTAAATGTATAAGGATGATCCTTCGTGTTCGTATGTATCAGGAGTGAGTAAAACTGTACCCACATTATGTTTGAGTGTCCCGTTTTCACTGGGCTTAGACATGTGGGGAATATGTTCGATCCTTGCATAAAGAGTGGTTGAGATCTTCCCCTCTGATTTTGTTATCTACCCTCACTTTCGGTGAGGTGAATGGTGAAAGCGAGCGTGGGATGCGGGTAGTATTGCGTGAGCCTCTAAACGCGCGGGACGGTCGACATTCGTCCTCCTTGAAGACCACTCTCTGCGCCGTGCGCAACTGGCTTCAGTTACTTCTTACTAACTCTCATTGGCCGTGGCAAACATTTTGTGTTCAGTGTCTAGTTTGTGACGTTTAGTTGGCGTTGTGCACCAGTTCCTCCCCGAGCGGACCTGAACCGAGCCGGGAAGGGGTGGAATCAAGGCCAGTGCGAATTTGTTTGCCCACTGCAAAGCATCGCATATCGTTAACCACCGCTCTTCTCTTTCTCCCATCTCATATAGTCCACTGCTTTCGAACTATCCTACTCATCCCTGTATGGTGCACTCTCGATCCTTGACCGGCATCGTACAACGCCAGTAGTTGTCTTGGTATCGATGTGAAATTGAACGATGTAGGAATACTGATGCAGAAGACGTGAGTGGAATTTATAGCATTTTGTACAAAAATTGTTAAGACCGATACTAAAAATATGTAAGAAATAATGTTAGAATATATATAGTAAGTATAATTATTAGGGTGTGCCAAAAAGGCGATATTTTTTTTATTGCTCTTCGCTTAAAATATCACAGAAGAGGTCCAAACAAACATCCTGTCAAAAGCGGAGTACATAATTTTAATTTTAAGAGGTCCTCTCTCGAACCATAAGTTTTGCCGTTTAAATAACATAGGAAAGTAATTGTTCTACAATATTTTGTCCTGCAGTCTATGAATAAATTTACTTTTCAAAAATTAAAATGAATAGACGATATCAAAAATTAAATTTTGGACGAAAAATGTTAATGACTCGAATTTTTATCATCAAAATTGCGTTTTGTCATGAAGCGTGATTTTTTCTAAATTTTGTTTCTTGGATTTTTCAACTAAACTATTGGAGATAGGCAAAAAATCTGTATCAATCTTATAGTCTATTAAACAATATACAAATAAGAACTGAGCAAATTTTTAAATTATTAAGATACGTCAAGTAAACTGTTGATAGCACCAAAATTAGTATAAACTCTCAGTTAATCTTGGGAAAAAGTACAGTACTATATTCGCCACGCTTGTCCAATGCGCATTGGTTGGTTATACGCGTCAGTGTTTTCGGTAGTCAGTTTTCCTAGAGATACCCTTCGCCGTCATTACCAATTAAAATTAAAGTTTAGGCGAGAAAAAACTTCCTAAATGTATTCGATGATGGAAATCAAGCCTGTTAGTAATGGATTATCTCGAGTGTCCTTATTCGCTAATAAATAATTCAATATTTTTTTTTGTTTTATAGTTTGTTGTATTTTATCAAAGGTGATTGTTACAGGTTGTACCATTTGGATTCCGTAAACTCCTCAATTGGATCAAAAATACATACGAGAACGTGCCGGTTATTGTCACAGAGAACGGTTACGCGGATTTCCATGGGCTTCAGGACACCACGAGAGTTTCCTATTATGGCCATTATCTTAACGCTTTGCTTCATGCCATACATGAAGATAAATGCAATGTTCATGGATACTTTGCTTGGAGTTTAATGGACAATTGGGAATGGGATGATGGATATGTGTGAGTATTTTGAAATTGTGAACGTTGTTTTCTCTTGATTGAGGGTTGGCTTCCAGGACATTAGGGGTAAACTCTTAAAATATATGGATATTTATAATAGATAAATCGGATCATAATACCCATGTTTATCAATATATCGCTTGAAAACATCGTTATATGTTATGATATCGAATGCTTTCCACAAAAGTTTAATATTATATTATTTCAGATAAACACAAGTTTGTGGTCTGTGTATCTGACTGTAATGTAGCATTAGAGACCAGAGTCACATAGCTATGCTAGAAGTATGTTAACAGTGTTTTCTATGAGAGTACCACTATATCTTTTTTTGGTTTCGGGGAAAAACCCTCTCTTGACGGGTTCCCCCCGCCCGGGGGACCGAAGGATATGTGGGATTCCGGGAAAAATGTCGACTATACACTAAAAACCCCGCTGTTCTCCTATCGCCTATGCCCGAGCCCACGGATATATGGCTTGCTGATCTCGTGGCCCAGGCCGGCGCCAGCCTGCCCTTTGTCTCAGGGCCGGCCTCTTCCAGGGCTCTTCCCTGGTTAGCGCCAGGGGTCAGGGTTTCGTCCCCCCGGCGCTCTCCTTTATTAGCTCTAAGGAGATGAGGGGGCCGCGGAACAGCACGCAGCCCTCACCCTCACGTAGTACGGGCGGCGGATCCTCTCCCGAGGGGCCGCAGCCGTATTCTATGGCGGTCGGAGGTCGTTGGATGCCATCCGTGGCTTGCGTTGGCAGGAGGGGAGTGTGATGATCGACTCCCGCTCCGCTACCTCCTTTGCGGACATGGCTGTCTCGTAAAAGGAGGCGACAGCCGTCCATCAAGGATCGCCCCCGACCATGGACAAAACTAGGGCCGGGAGCGACAGGTCTGCGCCGATTTGGGCGACGAGGGCGCAGCGCTCCTCACGCCACGTTGGGCACACGGCGACGGTGTGGTCCACCATGTCTTCCTCGTCGTCATGAGGGTACTACTATAGTATATGTCACTACCTATTAATGACATTTATTTAAAATTAACATAATTTTATACTGTTAAAACTTGTTTTTGTTTTTCTTAATTTTTTTTATTCGTTTTATTTTTTTACTAGCTGTGTCCGCGACTCCGTCCCCGTGGAATAGTGACTTTGTGCAGCATTTTTTGGATATGTGAGGTCAACTTAAATTGGAAATTCAACCTACATAGTCCAGCCTAAGCTGAACCCTATTTCATATGATTGATGATATAGATCTGAGGTCAACTTAAATTGGAATATTAAATTTCCGAAACTTAGTATAATTTTTAGCAAAAACTATCTTTTTTTCTAAAATAGCTTAAGTTACTCCTTTATACATCAGCTATCTGCCAGTAAAAGTCCCGACAAAATCGGTGCAGCCATTTCAGAGATTAGCCGGAATAAACAGACAGACAGACACAGAACAAAATTGTAAAAAATGTTGTTTTGGTATATCTACCGTGTATACATCCGAATGCACTTAGTAAAAAGCGGTTATTTTAATATTACAAACAGACCTTCCAATTTTATTTATTTGTATAGATTTCTGTAGGACAGCAGACAGGCTGACGGCCTACTTAAAATTTAGTAGTTACTATCGCCTATGGGCGTTTGCATCGCGGGCACGCTGGCATCGTGGACACGCTGCTGTCCCATAAGGGTACAGGAACTTGGGTCACTAATGCCGGAACACAACACAAGGTTATTATGGCGGCATACTTAAGACCAAAGGTGGCCGCCATCCAAACGGGCTTGAGGTCCTACCATGTAGCTAGGGTGGGCTGTTTTGTCGCCCTTTACGACAGGCCGATCCCGGCCGCAGAGGATAGTATTCTTTCTCCGCCCCTGCACGGATAGAAAATATCCTATTGAAAATTTTATATTAATCAGAAATCTAACGTATCCGAGATGTAACACATACACATATTACGATGGTGTAAATGGATTTGCGTCTGCGAAGTAGCTTTCATCTAGCAGCTCTTATGTATGCATTTGAATATGCTTCGTACTTACAGGACGAAGTTAACCGTGCGTCCTTTTACACTGTCCCTCTGTGATATTGTTCTTGTAGACCGACGCAAGAAATTTATGGAACAAATATGGTGCCTATTTTTTTTTAATTTGGGTACAGATGCTTGACACATACTTCACCGCTTGAGGGGTAGAATGAGTTTCCTCTCGCTGGTCTATCTGCTGAAAACATACAAGCGTTTCTGTATTTTCCAAAGCTCGGTCGGAGGGATATGCTTCCGCATGCACCTCCGGCTGGTTGGGTCTGCCTTTGCCGGCTGCTTCCGAACTTTCATGGGAAGGGTTTTGCGATCTAGTGGCTCTCCATGCCAGTCAGACAATCTTCGTGTCCGATGCCTACGGCGGCTTCAGATTGTTAACGACACTCCTCCGTCATCGGCTGATGGGAAGGGGAGTTACTGCTGCGCTCCCTTTTCCGCTCCGCTGCCTCCGTCGGGGACGCGATTGCCACGCAAAAGTAGCGGCAACGTTCCAAACCCATTCGCTCTCAAGGAAGGGGGACAGCTATTCCAATTCCATACATCGCCTTTTACGGTTAAGGACCAAAGTAAGGATGTCAGTTGGGACTGAATATGATCAGGATGTGTAAGCATAAATGTTGAGAAAGATTTTGTCCAGCGGTAATCGATAATTAGCTGATGACTACGATACTAGGAAATAAATTTCTTGTTATAATTTCTAAGAGTGGTAACATTATAGATAATTTTTAGTAAATAGAATCACAAAAGAGAGTTATTACGTTTTCTAGCAAGTTTAGTTAATTTTTTGTAGTATTTTGTACATTTACTTATATTTACAAGTAGCGCCATCTATTAATTATTTCTTAAACTAAAATGCAGTAAATAAACGATACGATAAACAAAACCTAGAGCCCTGAGCTAATATGTTTCTGATCACGTCACTAGATGGCGATACGAGTTTTTCATATTTTACTGTTTGGTTTGAAGGTTCAACGTATTCCCGGAAATAACACTATTGTGATTTTAATGTAAAGTATTGATTGTAAGAAATACATTGTATTATTATTCAATACTCCTTCTCGGAAAGTGTATTGTATTGTATACAAGTTTCTTTGTGTGTGTTTTTCTGTTTAGAATTCCTGATTTTTTTTGTCAGCAATTTCATTGTTGTATTACGATCGTTTTTTTGTAACTAGGTATTATGAATGTTGTATAAGTTTATGTAGTAATCATTTTCACCTTGTGAGGAACATCGGTTACATACAAGTTTGATCAGGAGCCAGAGTCGACTCTTGATTACGGGGATGGTAATTTCTAATAGGTAAAGATTGGATGGAGGCTGGTCTGTTGTTTTGCAAGGTAAATCTATTTACTTATGTGTCTTTCTCCGTACTGGGGCGGATTAAGAACACTAACCCCTGTGGCCGGGGTCAGCCTGTCGTAAAAGGCGACAAAACAACCCGTTACGTGGTAGGGATTCAAGCCCGTCTGGATGGCAACAGCCCTTGGTCTATAAGTATGCCGCCAATAACCTTGTGTTGTGTTCCGGCATTAGTGACCCAGGCCGTTAGCCTGTCTGATGTTACTTATCAATAAAAAAAATATGTGTTTGGCTTTCGATTGAATTGTATATGATCTCACTTCTCTAAGCAACCTCAACTGAGTAGTCGAACCACCAGTGGACGATCAATGTGAGCTTATCTGACGATCAATGTGAGCTTATCTGACGATCAATGTGAGCTTATCTGACGATCAATGTGAGCTTTCCTGACGATCAATGTGAGCTTACCTGACGATCAATGTGAGCTTATCTGACGACCAATGTGAGCTTATCTGTCCATCAATGTGAGCTCAAAATTAATGATACTTTGTCGCATTTGTGATGTAACAACGCCCCTCATGTTTAAAATTGGCATGGTTTAATCATTTTAAACTGATCTTCCACCATTTAGTACTGGAAAAAATTAAAAAGAACTACTTTTGTTTCAATTTGGATATTTTTGTAATTAATGTCCATACAGCTGCCCAGTTTTAAAAATACACGAGTTTCATGTTTTTTATTCTATTGATTATTTGAAACAAAAAGTACGTACTACTTTAAATCGATATACCTTACAGCGTATAGGTAGGTATTATGGTTAGTAAAATAAAACACATCATCAGTGAAAACTCTTGTTTTAATTCATGTCTGTAAATGCATTGCAGGTCCCGCTTTGGTTTGTACCTGGTCGATTTTAAGAGTCCGAACAAGACGAGGACAGCGAAGGACTCGGCGAAGTTTTACTCGAAGATCATCACCACAAGGACACTTCCTGCGGATTATGATCCCGAGGACTTCACCGCATTTAACGCGGGAACTTCCCTCGCACCGATAATGGCCTTACTATCCCTACATTTATTCATCTAGCCACAATAATTTTTATAGCTGTATGTTGTAATTATACGAACTAATTAAAAGTTAAGTATTACTTAATTTTTATTTAAACTCGATCCCTCAATATATTTCACATTTTTGTGCCAACTTCATATCTAACTAACATAAAAAACATTGTATCAAACAATATAAAAACATATTTTGCGCTATTGTCTAAAATAGTTCAAAATGATTTCCTTACAAAACAATACTATGAACACTAAATTATAACAATTTTTTTTATATTGAGCGAAATCACACATATATCCCTTAGCTTAATGTAATGATTAAGGCAAAAAAAGTATTACTGATTTAACACATATTTTGAATTGATATTTAGTCAAAAATGTTTTAAAGATCTTTTAGCAATAATTTTAAAGTGTGTGGCATAGCCGCACGTGTCAAGCTTAAAGCTACTGAGAATCCAACTGCAGCTGGTGCTAGTTCAGTGCTCGACGGTGGCGAGCTTCTTGGCATTGTCGCGTGCCACCTCCCGCTTGAGCTGGGCTTGGATACAGGCGAATGACTTGCCTTTTGTCTCTGGTAACATCACCAGCATGTACACCAGCCCCATGAACGAGAAGCCCGCGAAGCCCCAAAATACTGTGTAGATTCCCCAAGCATCCTTCACCACCTGGAATTTATATTATATGATCATTGTTGTGAATGTTAATTATATGGCGGGTGTGGCGGGGCCCCTTGTTTTGTGTTCCGACATTAGTTACTCAGGTTCCTGTACTATAGGACAGCAGCATGTACGCAGTACCTCTAGCGTCACATACATTCATAAGCGACGGTAACTGCTTACTATTAAGCGGGCCATCAGCCTGTCTGCTGCATCACAGCAATAAAAAAAAAAGTATAACTCTAAATCTGAATATTACAAAATTCACGCGAAACGTGATTCGAGGAATTAATTATTGACTTGGAAATGTTATAATATTATAATTACCTGGAATAGCTTTTGCACAGCGAACATAGATATTCCCGTGTAGATATGAGCGATGCAGGAGGCATATAACTTGACGTTTGTTGGGAACATCTCTCCGATGATGACGTAAGGCACCGTCGACAAGCCTATAGCGTAGCACACGATGTAAATAAGAAGCGACGCTAATGGCAGCCAATGTAGATTAGATACGATGGATTTATTGGTCTCGTCGAAGAAGGCGTAAGTCCCGATAGAGGCGTTCATAAGTCCAACACCAAATGCTGATAGTAATAGCAGAGGCTTCCTCCCAACACGGTCCACGAGGATCACCGATAAAACGCACGTCGCTACTTGCACGCTTCCCAATATAATGGATTCTTGATATGGTTCCAACGGAGCTGATATCGGTGCTGTGCCATTTTCGGAAGTGATGTTTGCTGTCACACCTTTGGTGCAATTGAATATAACTTGGGCATATGCCACGACAGCTGCACTGCCACACAGCTGCTGTATGGTAAATATTCCGAGGGTAATCCACATGGCTTTTCTATTGGTCGCTTCTGTGATGAGATCGCCCCACGTGCCTCTATTTTTCATATCCTCTTGGACGTTTAATTCTATATTCTTAAGCTCAATTCTGATGTCACCGCTTCTTAAATTTCTAAGGGATCTTTCTGCTCTTTCGCTTCTTTCAAACTTTAAGTAGTAATATGGAGATTCCGGCAAGAATAAGAATGTTATGAAGAATGTGAGTGGCAGGGTTAAGTTGATTGCGGCTAATGTTCGCATCGTCACGAAGGGTCCGATACAGTATTGGCCAAGAATACCAACCTGGAATAAAAATAATAGTTAATATTACTATGAAAAAAAGTTTATTTAAATAATATGAAGTAATCGCTAAAGCAACATTGTAGAAGAAATTAAACGTAAACTGTTTTGTACACAATAATAATTATCAAAAAACCATGACAGATAATGTAATTTCTATCAAATAAACGTTTTTGCGTCATTTATATGTCGTTGGTTAAAGGATTATGGGTTTCTGAGGTTATCATATAACGGCAGATAAAAAAGACATTTATGAACTGAATTCTTGTGTTTAGCATTTCAAACGAATACGCAAATACACACAGTCGTATACCGGGTAATTAAGGCAGGCACGTTTCATGTCAGGCTTGCGGGTTCGTCACCGTAATTACGGAACAGATATTACCGACAATGAGATATAAATTACTGCTACGTCTAAACATACGCATATTTATCACATAAGGTATCTTTTAAAGGAAGTGTTTTACATGAATTTGTCATTATTATGATCATTAGAGCATTAATAACTCTGTTTCTGAGAATAATAAATAATAGAAATCTTTTTTTTTTGTAAAATACTTAATAGAGTTTCAACCATTTATGACGTTTGGTAATTCTTAGTTTTTAAAGTTCAAATAAGTTTAATTACGAATTACGAAGTCAATTTAATTTAAATTACGAATTGTTTATATCCTCTATTTTTTTATTCTTTGTTCTCAGCTCTATAGAGCGCATGCCATATTTGGTGAAAACTGAGTCACTATCTTCTTACGAGCGTTTCAAATCGGTTGCATCTATTTTGATGGTTTGCAATAGCAATGCAGTTCAGCTAAAAAGTTATATAAATTTTTTAAATAATATAATATGCATGTTTAGGTTTGTTTATAATAAATAAATAAATTAATCTTTTGATACTCTCTCAAGAACGGTAGAACTACACAGATACTTAAAGATTTTATTTATATTATCTTCTGCAAATCGTCGCCACTACTTCATATAACTCGTAGGCCTCCCAAAGTTGTCGTCACAAATCCGGCCCTTTGTTTTTCTCATGAATCCCGACCGACGGCATTTATTATTGAATTACAGTCAAAATCTGTATATACATATATGTATGTATGTATAACGACATTAAAGAGACTAATCAAATTTAGTCGTAAAATCCGATAGTCGCAACAAACAGAGATGTTTTCAAGGTTCAAATTCGACCGGGTATTTGATGTTGGTCAATATAACCGGCATTCTAAACGATGTCGCTGTAAACGTTTTTAACTGTATTATTCTTATAAAATTTAATTTATAAAACGAATAAATCATAGAAATTACAGATTCTTTATGTCTTTCTATATGTGAAAAACATTACTACAAAAGTAGAATAACTTCTGATGTGTCACGAGTAGTTAGTTGACTTACAAAATTATCGACAAAAGCTCAACAAATTAGTTCTCCTCGGAAGTCTCAATATTGTGTATAATTGCCGAAGTAATCATAACAAGTGGATAATTACCACGATTGTGACATTGAGTTAATAGCCAATCAAGGCATTCAATCAAAGAATGCCAATGCGACGGTAGATACCGAGTTCCGGTGTTATTGTGTCCATTTATTGAATACTCACTTTATTCATCAATGTGATGAGAGTGGAGAGAGCTCCTCGGACTTCATTTGTAGCAATTTCTCCAGTGTACATGGGCGCAACAGTGTAGACTATGCCGTATCCCAGACCGGAGAACATCCGCGCCACATACAGCATCGGCACAGAGTTTGCGAATATGACAAACAGCCATCCAATGATGAATGGTAGCGCCCCCAATAGTAAGGTAGTTTTCCTCCCGAAGCGGTCGGCGAGGTAGGCTGATGGGACCGGTGTTAGTGCAGAGCACAGGATCATTATGGAGACTATCCATGATCCGTCATCAGCCGAGGTCGGTATCGAACTCTCGGATGATTGTAAGTAGGGTAAGGTTGGTGACGGCCAACCGTAGCAGGTTCCTGCGGTTGCGGTGATGAGGGTTGCTGAAACAATAAATAATTAACAATCAATAAAAAATCAAGCAGCTGATACATCTTTACTAAAATTGTGTCATACTTTTTAGCATAAAGATCTTTGAACAACTGCCGCGAACATTGCTTCGTATTTAAAAATAAATTATCGCAAGTAACATTTAATTTAGGAATGAACACGAAAACCAAGTTGTCACTCGTCCAAAATGAGTGTGTCCTCGAAAATTGCTAAGGCCGTAAAATCAGCCAAAACGGTGTACTGTACTTATGCTAGTTATTTAAAAAGATATCATAAACATGCTAAATGGTCGACATTATTGTTCGCCAAATTTATAACAGTCTAATAAATGCTAAATGAACCATTATATGATTGATAAATTCCCTTAAAAGATAAACTTACATAAAAGTGCATTGGCCAGTTTTTTAAGTAACTTTATTAACTGCTACCTACTATACTACCGGCACGCTATGATGGCCGTTTTGACATTTGTCCACTCATGAAGTTTCGTATTAATTAGTAATTACATTTGAAAGAGCATATTGCTGTTCTTTATTGTCAATAGCGACGTGCAGTTAGTCATAAAATTTATCGAATGTATTATTTTAGGACACAAAATTTATTTATTACATTGATTTCTATACTATATATATTAGGGTTACCGCCTTACCATTGTGAATATAATGCAATTGAGTTGGTGTGGGCTCAAATTAAGGGATATGTTGCAAGACACAATACGGAACCCCCATTTACCACTACAAAAATGGTAAAAATATTAGAAGAAGCTTGTGAACATGTGACTAAAGGAGACTGGGAAAAGGTTGTGAATAGAACTGTTAAATTAATAAGGGAAGATTATGAGAGATGTGAACATAGACAATATTTTAGAAAACGAACTTATAATAATTAATGTAGGCGATGAGCTATCATAACTACTAAGTGACGACAGTGAAAATAGCAGTATGCACGAATCTAATTAAATATAGCCTTTTGTGGCACCTTTTTTGGTCTCTTTTTGTATTAGTTTGTTTCTTGTGTGCATATAAAGTATGTATATTCATTTTCATTCCAATATTCAGATCATTTAAATATATTAAGTAAGCATTTATATTTATGTTTTATTAAACGTTTTTAATCAGGTACTACTTGCAATAAAAACTTATGGATTTCATTATATTTTTTTTCGAGAATAAATTGATATTTCACATCACTATTGTAATATGTCAAAACGGTCATCATAGCGTGCCGCAATTATAGTACTTTTTTTCTTTTTGTAATATAGTTTTAAAATTAATTTAAGCATGGTTCTTGTGTAAATATAATAAGCTAAATACAGATAAAAAGACGTGAGGGAAAAAATAAAGTTCTGAGAAAATAAAAAATAAAACTGGATACTTGGGAAAATAAAAATAAATAGATTAAAACTAAAATATACGCCTAAAACCGCCAGGTTCCAGCGGAACTCTCTTCAAGTATAGTTTTTTTTCTCAGGGCTTTATTGTTTTTTCCCTCACGTCTTTTTTTCATTATTTTTTAACGCTTGGTTTTTATATCCTTCAAGTAGTACAAAAGTGAAAAAAATCTGAATCACACAATTTTTGCATAATAAGATTTATTGCATTCATATATTAGTTGTTCATTCATATATAGACTTACATGTACAAAGTTTTAACATAAAGTTATGGAATCATTCACAAAGCATTATTATCTGTATGTTCATCATAAGTACATTCAATTATTTCGTGTCGGGCGACAAAGGTCGCGGGACAAAATGTCCCCTAATGAAAACGCGGCTTAAATCTGACGATTTTGTGTAATGGTAAAAACTGACGCTTATTACGGATAGACTGGCCGCGCGGCGAGCGCCTATATGCGAGCGGTCCGAACGTCCGTATAGAAGCTTCGCTTCAAAAAGTAATCAATTCCTTATAAATTTATTAGCCAAGGCTGGAATGCCATATATATAACATCTAACCATAATTATATTGTGAATAGAATATATCCAACGGAATATAAAAAATATGTACACATTTGATATTGATGAAATAATAGGCGAATTACACATAAAGTAGTATGTCGTTTTTATACCCAGTGTAATCTTGGCACCTTGAGTTCGTTTAAATTAAATGAATGTTTACATTTTGAATTAATGACCTATACTGATAACTATAATTAAGAACTATACTGTTTTAATGTTATAATCATGCTGTACCCGGAAAATGATTAATTAAGATCCTAAAGCCATAAAAAACTGTTTGGTTGTACATATTTTGTTTACATGCTAATCTATAACAGAATTACAGTTTTAACGTAAAATGAAGGACTTCACAATATTTATAAACATGAGTCATTATTTTCCATTACATTGAGTAATTTCTTATGGAGTGTTGTAGGTTGTAAACAAATAAATATTCTGTTAATCAAATCGTAATCATGCTTGTTGATAGATACGAGAATATATTACCAAATACATATTGAAAAAGTACTTTTAAACATCGACATGTTACGTTAAAGAAGGATAATTGATATCTTTAATGTTTGATTGTTAAAATTTTTTCTAATATTTCCTTATGTATTTTTATCTAATTCGGAAGATTTGTTTTGTGTTCCGGCATAAATAACTCAGATTTCAGCTCTTCTATGCGAACGGCAGCATGTTAGCGGTGCTCCCGCCGCAAACATGCACGACCAGTAACTGTTTATTATTAAGTGGACGGTTAGCTTGTCTGTTGTTCCACAGCGATAAGAAACGAAAATATGTTTTCATGTATACTTTTATTTAAAAAAATATTATACTTATCCATAAGAATTAAGTTATGGAGCCTGTGTTAATAATTATTGCAACTCTTTACATCCGTCTGATCTGGGTGTTCTGAGAACAACTTCAAGGACATCTGGTGTCACCCATAACAATTATAATTAACCGAATTAGATATATTATTTCAGTAACGTGTACAAGTAAACTGCATCTGAGAAGATAGTTTAATATTCCATCTTTATAAATAAATAAAATTGGAGGTTCTGATTGTAATATTAAAATAATCGCTTTTTACTAAGTGCATTCGGACGTATACTCGGTACATATACCAAAACAACATTTTTCACAATTTTTGTCTGTCTGTTTGTTCCGGCTAATCTCTGAAACGGCTGGACTGATTTTGACGGGACTTTCACTGGCAGATAGCTGATGTAACAAGGAGTAACTTAGGCTACTTTAATTTTAGAAAAAAAATAGTTTTAGCTAAAAATTATCAGTTTCGGAAATTTAGTTCCAATTTAAATTGACCTCCAATTTATATCATCAACCATATGAAATAGGGTTCCGCTTAGGCTGGACTTTGTAGGTTAATATTCAATTTAAGTGGACCTCAGATTTATATCATCAATCATATGAAATAGGGTTTAGCTTTTGCTGGTTTTGTAGGTTCGAACACAGGTATTCTGGAGGCGCATGGCGTAACAGTTGCATTCGATAACTGACTGTTTGCATAGGTATTTCATTTATATTTTACGGTTTATAGGATTTGTAATCTAAAATAAACCAAAAGATATACCCAAAAAATGCTGCCCAGTCACTATTCCACGCGGACGGAGTCGCGGGCACAGCTAGTATTTTATAAATTAAATAAAGGAGCCGGCAAGTTCTGGTGACCACGTTTACTGTTATCGATTACTTATCGCCACTTATGGAAACTTAACCACTCTATTATTCCCTATTTCTCGGCAATGACTGATAAAAATAATTTAGGGCAAATGTTCTATCCATTGAAGTTGTAATTTTTCCCTTTTTCAGATATATAGTATTACATTACACTCGATATTTGTGTTACGTAAATTACTATTAATTAATAAAACAAAAATTCAGGAATATTTGTATTACAGTAAAAACCAATTTTACAGCAATACTTTACGACCTAGGATTTAAAAAGTCCTTTTTTGTAAAAAAACTGGATTGTTAATTTCAGACTAATTATAATAATTAACTACTTGATTTTTATTTGCGGACCACGGGCACCGAAACGAAAGTTTGGGTTGCAACCGGGACATAACGCTGGGATGATGATGAACTACTTGATTTTTTCTTGTGAATTTTGTTTTATTTAACATTTAATGTACATCATCTGTATTTGGCTTCACATCCGTAAAGGAAGTGATTATGGGGTTTTATCACAATAGTATAAATGGTATAAAACATAACTATTTTATAATTTAAATGGAAAATATATTGAAATTATAAACAACGTATTTAAATACGAGTGATTAAAATTTGCCTTGAAGGCGGACTTCGTATTTAAGATGTCAAGGATGTAATCGTTATCAATAATATATGTACCTGGTAAATAACGACCAGTGCAACATCTTAGTATAATTTTGTATTCATACTTTGGGCGAAATCAAGGGACTATTACCTTGAGTAGAAACTCTAATCCTATTATGTGATTTGTTCCTCTATTTGACGGATTTCCTTAACCTTATTGTTGTATCAACCACAAGCTTCTGTGCTTCTTTTTGTATGTATTTTCAAGAAACAATAGAGACAAAGGAACATAGATCAGACAAATGTGTTGGTCTCCAAAACTCGAAATGAGAATAACATTGTTGTCTATGAAGCAGGAGCAATCCATTTGTCCTTAGGGCTTTTTAGAAACGAGATAGAGTGGTGCAATTCTTGACTGGAATGAAGTAGGCTGAGTGAAATACTGTAATCAATGTATATAATATAAAGCTTTCTCCGTGATCTAGCTAAGTTTTAAACTAAATCGGTTCCTAACTTTAAAAATATGGTCACAGAACATTGCCTTGACACATAATTGTTTTCACGCATACATGCGTGGACAAAACAAAACAATTTGTGTCATTGTAATTTTATTGTTGATTGTCCTATATGTTTTATTGCCGAGGAAAAGCAGAAAGGCTGACGGCCCTTAATAGTAAACAGTTACCGTCGCCTATTGACGTTAGGGGCGCCGCGAAGACGCTGCTGTCCCATAGGGTTACAGGAACCTGCGCCACTAACGCCGGAACACAACACAAGGTTATTATGGCGGGATACTGAAGACCAAGGGTGGTTGCCATCCACACGGGCTTGGGGCTCTACCACGTAGCTAGGGTTGTTTTGTTGACTTTTACGACAAGCTGACCCCTGCCCCAAGGGTTAGTATTCTTACACCGCCCCTGCACGGACAAAAGTTACATTGTTACATAACGTGTACTACCATTATACAGGGTGGCGCAATAGAACGTGCATATTGCATCTTCTTTTTTTGCGGGGTAGAAAGCGCGCGGGCGGGCGTAGCCTACATCGTTGAGTAGGCGGGCTCATGGAGTTTTAGTCATTAATCATTATGAGTAACTTCGACGGGAAGCGTTGCGCATTTTACGAGAACTCTCGTTCATACATTGTTACTAGGCGACTATATTATTCTGAATATGGACTACGGCGAATTAGTGATGCTCCTAGTGCTAATTTAATTAAAATATAGGTAAAGCGTTTTGAAGAGACCGGTTCAACGTTTGAACCACAAGCAAAAGGTCGTCCAAGAACATCTAGGATCGAAGACAATATGGAGAGAGTGTCGGTGAGTGTCGTACAAGAAGATCTACAAATGTCTACTCGCAAGAGATCGTTTGTCTTACAGTTACCGCAACGAAGTTTGCAACGAATTTTTAACTGCATCCATACAAGCTGCAACTAACACAAGGATTGAAAGAGTCTGACTTCGGAGCAAGGCTCGCATTTGCTAATGAAATGTTTAATCGATTTTCGAATTTTGACAATATCCTTTTCTCTGATGAGGCCCATTTCCATATCAATGGGTTCGAAAAACTTCAAAATTGTCGTTATTGGAACAGTGAGAATCCCAAACTCAAACACCAGAAACCACTGCATAGTCCTAAAGTGACAGTATGGGCAGCAATCTCTGGCAGAGGAATAATTGATCCTTTTTTTCCGCTTCACTTCACTGTTAATACCGAACGCTATGTTGTGATGTTGGAAGGCTCCAGAACGTGAAAATTCAAAAATAGTGAACTCTAGGACTTGGTTTCAACAAGACGGAGCTAACCAGTCACACATCAATGACTCCATGGCGGTTGTGAAACAGATGTTCCCTGGCAGACTGATTTCGAAAAGAGTTAGTATCCCATGGCCACCACGTAGTTCAGACTGGTCGCCTCCTGACTTTTTTTTGTGGGGATACCTTAAACACAGTCTACAGCAATAATCCGAGAACCATCGATCAGCTCAAGGAGAATATCCGTGGCGAAATGGCAGCAATTACACCAGCATCACTGAAGAAAGTTTTCAATAATTTCCGTTTGCGGTTAGAGGAGTGCCGTCGTAGAGAGGGTCATAATTTAGATGATGTTATTTTTAAAAAATAAACTTGAGTTGTTACTTTGCAATGTCTCAGTTTTATTTTAACTATACCTTTTATATTTATTTTTTAATCTATTTTTTAAATATGCACGTTCTATTGCGCCATCCTGTATATTTCCAAATGAGATCCTAGTAATGTTGTTTAGAAGAGATTGATTTATTATAACGAAAAGACCGCCGATTGCAAAATTTTATTTTTAAATATTTAGATTTTAAGTAGTTTTTCTTATGTACGATTGACCACAATTGTACAAAGTATCTTACAATACAGAAAAGCAATAGCTATGTCTATATTTCTTATCAAGGTAATAAATTATTTATTATCCTATATTATAATAATTATAAACATTTAATATTATTCTTATCTGTGGTTGTTTTACATGTATATGTTTCACCATCAGTTTAAAACGTAGTAGATTGTGACAGTATTTCATTAACATCAGACTTATTAAATATTTATATCTTTTTGACATTAAATATATCGCCAGCGAGTTTATATTTTAGACAGCGGTTATTAGCTGTTTTGCTAGTTGGCACAAACAAGGCTAGAATATTCACTGCTATCTCCTATTGCTCTCTGTTTCCAATAATGCATTTTATTCACGTGTGAATTAACCGTTTCTTTTAAATCTCTCTGTGTGTCAATGCACTAGAAAATACCTTATTGTTATTATATTGGAATATTTTTAATCATATTATATATAACTAAAACCTGCTTCAGCTTCCCTCTTAGCTTTATGACTCGGCACCGAAAGTAATATGCATAAAATTTAAAAAATAACTACTGCTTCCTGTCTATACCGGCTTCAATAATTTACTATAATGTCTCATGCAAGATACTCAATTTATTTTCTCTTCTTGATTTTTTTTATTGCTTGGGAACAGCAGACAGGCCAACGGCCTCTTAATAGTAAGCAGTTACCGTCGCCTATCGATGTTTGCGACGCTAGAGGTACCGCGAACACGCTGCTGTCCCATATCGGTGCGTTGATCACCTTTTTACGGCAACTAACTATGTACTTACTTGGGGAACAGATGTATAGCCATTTTTTTTTTATTTTTTTATTATCTAATTTATTTAGGGGCTTTTTATAAGAATATAATGTCAGCCCCATTTTATCTAGCCATGCTGCGAAAAATATCGGCATACTCAATACTGGCTTGACGTCGTAAAGACTCAAGTCTAATAGATTTTTGTTTAGTAATCTAAAGAAAATATCGAAAAAGGAGTCACCATCTCGGCTTGATCAACAACCGTCTATTGAATGAGACGGAAGAGCACATAGCCCACCGACTCATCGATGGAGCCACGAGCGTAAGTGCACTGCAATTTGATTATAGACAGTTATAAATTCTGCCACAAATCGCACCCTTACTGTAAGCCGTTAAGGAGTTCCATTGATCATCATATTCGACTACGACAATTACTTGACCATAATGACGTTACGGTAGGTGACTCGAATATCCGGATAGCCTATAAAATATTCGGCCAAGTATCGTTAATTTGCTCATAAGAATTGAAGAGTTCCGTTACTTTGTCATGGATCCCATAATCAGAACCTAACCAAACTCTCATCAAACTACCCTTGAAGGTGCATCTTTTCATCCTCCTCCTTTTTTGAAGTCGGTTAATAAATAATCATTTCATGCAATATCAATATGCACGTTCATTTTAACCTGTTTACGGGTGTGCTGGCACAGAGACGCGCGGCGGGAGGCCCCGCGACCCGCTCGCCCCGTGTCTCGTCGGTGACGTAAGCCATCGCGTGTTTACAACAGAGCTTTTACACAAATGTATTGGCAAATGCAGTTAATTAATACTGATTAACTGTTTATTAGCTGTTAATTATTATATCTTTTGACACTGTTTTGGTCATGTGACTTAAGCTAGAAATAATAATAGAGCTATACAGCATAAGAACTCGAAAAAAGCGGCAAATTAGCTCTTTTGCTGGTTTAAACTAAATATTTCGCATCTATTTCTGTCCATTTAATTTTTATTCTTGGGCCTTCTTAGCAAAGAAAAGATTAGCAAAGTCTTTAGAAGCCATCGTTGTAAAAAGTCGCTTTGTCTTGTGATCGTAGAAAACTGTGGACCCGGCTTCCAAAGCGCAAACTTTGATGATGATGTGCTAATTCAAATACCACCAACCCTACTACACAATTAGATAGCTCTATTCTAGTTATAAAATCCATTTAATGTAATTTAATTACCACAATTGTTTCAATACAACAACTTTTTACGTATTATGTTATAAATATAGTATAAAAACTAAAAAACACGCGTTTATATTTTCATAAAAAATAATTCTTAACACAAAAAATACTGAGGTAAAATTAATGTCACTTCTAAAAAGCGTGTAAGTACGCGTGTACGACAATATAACCGAATTTAAAGTAGTCTCAAAGTTATTTAAAATATTTTTCTCTTTGGCGTGAAATGTTCCGAAAGCTAAATAAAGAAACTTTATTATGCTTATTTTAGTAAAACAAAAGCAAAGCAACAACCGATGTGATTCTGAACGCGTATGTACAACCGTACCCGTACTATTATAAAAATAGAATATATAAATTGTATTTATTATCTGTGTAAATTGTTTTGAAATTATAAATGACAATTACACAAATGTGTGAAAATATCTTGTTTTTTATTAAACAAAATATTTAAAATTTTAATAGGCAGCTGTTAAGTCGCTGACACACTTCTCTAATAAGCAGGAGCTTATACAATATATTTATTTCTTTCTGTCATATTTCATTTGTAGATGGAACTTGTAATGATTTGAACTACGTTGCAGAAACTATGACGCGTAGTTATTTCCATCATTTTTTGTCTATATATAAGGTTTTTAAAATTAAATTGTGATAGACCTATTTCGAATACTATCAATAAACTTTTCAAAATGTTATAAAAGTAATTTTCGAATTAAATCTTTCAAAATTACATGTCGAGTACGTCACGTGATTCGCAAATCACGATAATGGTTTTATTTAAAACTAGCTGTGCTCGCGACTCCGTCCGCGTGGAATAGTGACTTTGGGTAGAATTTTTTCGATATATTTTATGTTTATTTTGGATTACAAACCCTATAAACCCTAAAATATAAATGAAATATACAAACAGTCAGTATTATCGAATGCAACTGTTACGCCATGCGAATACGTACATTCGAACCTACAAAGTCCAGCCAAAGCTAAACCCTATTTCATATGATTGATGATATAAATCTGAGGTTAACTTAAATTGGAATATAAAATTTCCGAAACTTATCATTTTTAACAAAAACTAATATTTTTTTCTAAAATAAAAATAGCCTAAGTTACTCCTTGATACATCAGCTATTTGCCAGTGTCCCGTCAAAATCGGTGCAGCCATTTCAGAGATTAGCCGGAACAAACAGCCAGACAGACAAAAATTGTAAAAAATGTTGTCTTGGTATACCGTATATACCGTGCATACGTCCGAATGCACTTAGTAAAAAGCGGTTATTTTAATATTACACAGACCCTCCAATTTTCCCCTCAGGGGCGCTCCTCTGTCCGAGGAGTGCACGGGTGTGCGTACCCGAGGTGCCCGAGCATCCGTCGCCTCACTCTCCTCTCCGTACGAGGCGACAGAGTCCTACCTTTCTTCCCGTCTACCTCCTACATCCTTTCCAACTTCGCTCTCTGTTCGTGGCGCGGTCCCCGGTGGGATGGTTGCGGGTACTGGTTGGGGTCCCGGGTTCTGCCCCGGGCCCTGATTTGGTAGTCGTAACCATGCCTATTTCGACTGCGCCTGCACAGAGTGTTCCCGGGGCGGGAATCGCATCCTCGCTGTCGGTTGGTCTTGCTGGGGCGGCTACGACGTTGGGCGACTCCCTGGTTTTTCCGGAGTGTCGCCTGGTAGTCGTACCCACGCCTGACCAGCACGCGACGGGAGTGCGAGTCCCGTCCGGAATTGGCCGCCGACCTGTCGCTCCCGGCCCTGGTTCTGTCCATAGTCGGGGGCGATACTGGATGGACGGCCGTGCGAGGCAGTAATATCCGCAAAGGAGGCGGCGGGGCGGGAGCGGGAGTCAACTCCCGCCAACGCAGGCCACGTCGTCGGCGCCGGAGGGCAAGCAACGACCTCCGGCCGCCGTAGAAAGCGGCCGCGGGCGGCCCCTCCGGGAGGATCCGCCGCCCGCACTATTGCCGCGAGGGAGAGGGCCGCGTGCTGTTCTGCGGCACCCCTCAACTCCTTGAGTCAACAGAGGAGAGCGCCGGGGGGACGAAACCCTGACCCCCTGGCGCCAACACTTTAGAAGAGGCCCGCCTTGAGAAAGGGCGGGCCGGCGCCAGCCCGGGCCATGAGATCGGCAGGCCACATTTCCGTAGGCCCGGGCGTAGGCGATAGGAGAACAGCGGGGTTTTTTAGTGGGTAGTTGGATGGCCAAACATCTTTCCCGGAGTCCCACATATCCCTCGGTCCCCCAGGGCCGGGGGAACCCGTCAAGAGAGGGTTTTTCCCCGAGACAAAAAAAAAGACCCTCCAATTTTATTTATTTGTATAAACTAGTTGACCCGGTAAACGTTGTTCTACCATATGAATTTTAAAAAAAGGTTGCCTATGTCCTTCTTCAAGGTCCAATCTATGACTATGCCGAAATTGATCAAACGAACAAACTCACTTTGTTCCTCGCTGCATGCTTTAGCATTTATAATATTAGTTAGGATCAGAATGTATTTTACGACTGTATGTATAAAAACTACAAACATATAACATTTCTTAAAATAATGCTCTGGTTTCAGAATTAGATTGTCAACTCAAATGAAGTGACAAAAATGTACCATGATCAACAAACCCCTTAAACCGGGCCCTGACTCATGTATTAGTCACTCGTCTCAAGATTCTAAGCCAAATAGCGTGCTACTCTTCTTAATCTTTATGGACAGGTTTCATTGTGATATTTTCACTATCTGTATTTATTTTATTATATACTCAGGTTATTATACTCTTACAATATGCGGCGAAGGAAAATATCGTGAGGAAACCTGCTACCGAGATCACTGGTACGTGTACCTCGCCAAATCGCCTAGGACAAGGGTGTCTATTCCCCCTAGGGGAGGCCCGATCCCCGCAGTGGGACGCTATGGGCTGTCATTATTATACTCACCCGAGTATAAAAAACTCGACTGTATTTCATTGTAATAAAGTCGCAATTCGAATAGATCTAGCGCTGTGGGTTAGAGTGAGAGAGGAGGAGCTTGCCTACCGCTGCCGTATGCGTGAGAGAAAGGGAAGCCAGACGGACTGGCGCCGTAACGCGTTACGTAACAAAGCTGTTTACCCCTCCATAAGAAGTTAACACTTCAATAAAAATATACCTATATTTATTACCCCATTGCATGCATGGATGATGTTTGAGCGACATGGCTGCTAACTACAGTATGTTGTTTTATGTTTTCAGAATTACGACGTCATCATTATGCCGTGTCCAGATATAACTGTTATATATGTAAAGTAATAAGAAATAATATTTCTCCGTACGGGCAGAGTAAGTATAAGGAATAGGCGACTAAACAATTCTAGCTAGGTGGACGAACTCTAAGCTCGTCTGGATGGCAATCACCTTTGGTCTTTAAATATGACACCATGACAACAGAATTAGTGACCAGGTTCCATTTCCTTTACGCGAATGGCAACGTGTTCGCAGAGCCACAGGTTCGCAAACATTCATAGGCTACTATTAGGTCACCTGTCTGCCTGTCTACTGTTATACTAGATTAAAAGAAACTAAAATATAAGATGATTAAAATGAAATATACTAAAATTATAAAGCCATGTCACTTGCGAATGGGGAGCCTTTTCAGGAAGTCATTGTCATTCGGCAATGCTGACTTCTTAAATGAGGTACAAACCAGCTCTCTGGTCATAAGTGGTTTTAAAGAACTCTTAAAATTTCCTTGAAAAGGTCGACAGCCTTCATGTAACACTGTAACAGTGTTATGATTCAGAACGGTGCAACAACTAAACTGCTTTCAATAATCTCGTGTGCCGGCTGATTCAACACGTAGGCAGTATTGCCAGCCTCAGACTTATTAGTTAATGGAAGTAATGATTTCATAAATAATTATGAAGAATTCAATACTTTTAATCAGTATAGTGAGATATCTCCTTTACAGCTATTCTGAGTAGTTACTTTGATTGTTATTGTGACAATCAGCTACGCCAAAGTTTCATGAATAGCAACTATGTAAGTGTGACGGAAAATTACACGTTGTTAGAGAACATTCAATTGAGGCAAATTGAGTACCGAAACAACATGATTGTTATTCAACATTTATTTTTAGTTGTTGTTTATTGTTTGTTACTGTTTTGTGTCTGCATAAGCTATATATTAAATCATTTACATTTTTAATGATATTTTATAATTTACGATTAATAAGGACTTATGGTGGATTACTTATGGAATAATATTCGAATGTAAAGCCTTGATTTTATAATGATGGCTGAATTTAAAATTGTATAGAAGTGAGAAACAAGTGAGAGAGCGGCCCTCAAAATCTGTTTGATTTTGACAACCGCCATAGAATGCGTTTATTTTGGTCATTTTTATCATATTAGACATATAACTTTTTTTTTATTTAATAAGTAATAACTGCATTTAATTTCGGGATGAGTATATATTTTTTATCATCTAACTGAACTATGCTCTGAGACCTTATGCAATGTAAAACTTTACTCGAGTAAAAGTGTAATTAAAAAATAAATTTACAGTTCTAATTTTCCACTTCCAAGATAGAATCAGTATTACACATCATGACAATGTAAATTGTTTTGACGAGATGTTTTATCAGTTGACAGTGGACTTTGTGTAAATAGTTTCGACACTCCGGCACCGACTTTTCTGCCATTAGCTAATGACTGACATTCTTTAAGATGTATTTTTAGATAATTTATCAGACTCCAAAGAATATAGTACTTTATATGGAATTCATTTACTGATTACTTTACTTATTTTTTTTTACTAACTTTATTCTCAGTTTCATCACGTTTCAGAACCCTAGATATGCTGTTTGCTAAGGTATACTCATTTTATCCCAAAAGACTCGTAAAATAAATATAGCCGAATTTGGTTTTTGCAAGATTAACTAGGCAGTCAGTCAGCCCACCAAAACCTGAAATCTGTGTCCTTCCATTAATTTATAGATAAATCGATTTGGGTACAATTCTCTTTAATTTACATAGATAAATTTCTGTGACCATTAAATTTCGTGTTTGGTGAACGAATTGTCTTTTAATCATCTTTCACTCAAATTTGACATATGATGATGTGCGTAATAATGGTGAAAGGAATGAGTCCCAACATTTAAACAACAAGCAGCAGGAGACAATTTAATTTTTTCTTTTATTGCTTTGGGATAGCAGACAGGCTGACGGCCCGCTTAGAATTTAGCAGTTACTGTCGCCTATGGGTGTTTGCAACGCCAGTGGCATCGCGAACACGCTGCTATCTCATACGGGTACAGGAAATTGGATCACTAATCCCGGAACACAATACAAGGTTATTGTGGCGGCATACTTAAGACCAAAGGTGGTCGCCCTCCGGATGGGCTTGGGACTCTACTACGTAGTTAGGGTGGTTTTTTTTTCGTCTTTTACGACAGGTTGACTCTGGCCGCAGAAGTCAGTATTCTTTCTCCAACCCTGCACGGATAAAAATACGTTCAAAAATCACAATAAGTGTAATAAGTTTACCTAAAAGTTAATTAACCAAAAACTCTACGAGTAATTAATAAAAGATGGCAGATTTCAGTAAATTGTTCTTGTATAATTCAATTCTTAAACTTTCATATGCCAGGTACACGTTTATTTCAACAACATTATTAAATTCTTTGATCGTTTCAAACTTTTATAGATTAAAATAGTCTTAGATCTTTCAAGAGAGTTATAAATCAGCTGTCACGTGCCCGAAGCACGTTAGAACGTCACGCTCCCTTTATAACATCGGGTTCAAGACCTTTGGATGCCGTGTGTGTGTGTCTCCGTGTACTTGAAAGAACGTATCAATGGCATATTCCAATAATATTAATATAATTTTGCATCTGTTTCAATTATGACTCATATGTATTTTACTTCTATAAACAGTATTTATAAACAAGTTTGCATTTACCTTTTTAATTTTGGCTGTATTAGATATCTATGAAGATAATAATAGGAAAAATTTTGTTTTTAAACATGAATACTTTAGTTAAATGGGAAATGTTATATATATCATTTTAATACTACTATAGTGAATGATTCAGGATTTGATTTACTTTTATTTTAATTCTCTTTTAATCTTTTTTATTTCGTTTATTTAATTAAGCTCATTTTAATTATGTTGGGACTGTTTTGCAAACTGACAAAGATATAACAGTCGCAATTGGTAAATACGAAAGTTCATTTTGGTCAACTCTTTATAATTTATTAGTTTTATAATAAAAGTACAAAGTAATTTACACATTTTTTATTATGTTACACATATTTCATTTTTAAACAATTTGATTCCTCAATTAATTAACAGAATTATCAAAAAATCGTTTATCATTTGATAAAAGATTTTTGATAAATCCTATATTGTAGTTCAATAGAGTAGCTTAATACGTGTTTTCAGTGAATTAGACTTTTTTATGTTATTACCCTAATTATCTAGATGTGTACAATTGATAAAATATTGATTCATATGAATGAGTCCTTTGATTTTTTTGGTTTTTTATTTTACTCCGTTTGTAAGAATATATTTTTAACTATACCTATATATTTTTAATCATTTTATAGGTATGTATTATTTTCTATTTTTAAATTATAATAAAATAAATTACAGTGGATTTCGGTTATAACGACGTTGAGGACCACTTTAACGTTGGCGCTAAATCCGAAAGTAGCTACATCCAAAATAGTAAGTTCAAATCATGTACAAATATTTCTTTATTTATCAAACTTTGTATGTTATATACCATTGTTTAAGTATAGTTTTTTGTATACGTTGTAAGGTGTATTCCATTTTCATAATTTCTTCAATATTTGATTGATTGTTGCCTTCACCAAACAAACAGTACTTTTTTGGCGTTGTCATAGCGCATAATGCGTCTCTGGTTGTTGAAATCTTCTGTACAATTGAAAATGTGTTCTCATGTCACGAAATGATGTTCACTTTTTTTTTGCCAGTAAATATACGTCTAGGAGCCATATTCACAAGTTTACGAAACCCTGTTCACACACTGGAAATTGCTATGTAACCGATTATAAGTTCAACTTTGTACACGTGCTAAGTAGTCCTACGTACAAACAAAGCCAGCATATCCTGGCCATCATTTTTAGGAATATGTCACAAATGGTTCATAACAACAAGTCGCTATTTCCGGAGTTTCTATAGTCGATTGAATTTCCTAAAAAAGTATGCTTTAAACTCAAGGGACGTAAGTCTGACGTCGCTATAACCGAGGTCGTTATTAATTAAATCAACTGTAACTGACTCTTTAGGATCTTTATAAGTTTTGAATTTAAATATATTTCTATTAATTTGTAGTTTCTCAATATTAATCACTATGAATAATGATAAAAAAATTGATAGTATTTGTTCATTTTGTGAAAATAGATTATTATAATCAATTTCATAAGCTAAATAGTATCTTTTGCAAACAAATACAAAGTTAAGGTTATTGTTTATATCAGATACCCTTAGTTTCATTTTATTAATCTATAAGTACAATAACCTGTATCATATGTTTTAATTGGTTTCAAAATATCACAGCTATCAACGATATGGTAAATTCTAGCAATAAAAATACCCTATCTTATATTTGAAACTAAGATAAAATATAACGTTTTTACTATATTCAATAAAAAAATACGTCACATATAATAAAATTATATATAACTAATTTTATTTATGGATTATATAAACAAAATCTGTGAAATAAACAATAATTTTTTAGAGTCAGTTGGAGTGCAGGCAAGTTTCTGGGGCTAATCGTTTTAGTGCATACATGGTATAAAAAGCTTCAAGACTACCACTACGTTTCGTTGTCAGCTTAATATATGTACTTTACTAGAACTAAAACTAAATAATAAGATACGTCGGTTCATTTGTTATAATTCTAGTTGAAAATGATCTTAATTTGTATACAAATGACGAGGAAAACTTTTTTACTACATTTCTATATAAATATAACCAGTTGTATGCAGAAATTATATATATTTATTAGCATAATACGGCTAAATAGGTAATCATATATAAAATTATATTATATTGGTGTAAATATATTGTTAGTATACATATATATGTAATTAGTTATCGTATTATGGTATATGTTACTTAGATGTTTAAAAAAAATACACATTGGCACATTGATTTCTAATTCCTTTAGCTGTTTTACAGTATTCATAAGAATACAGTTATTTTGTATTTTTCTCATCGTCGAATGTATGTTTCTAAAACGGAGCAATACAATTCAGGTTGACATAAGAAGTTTATACATATTTTTTGTTTTTAAAACTACAACGCTCAACTTTATACCCTGATTTATTTTCCTCAATAAGATCCGTATATTATATTACATTGATCAAAAAGTTCCCAGACTGACATATAGATGGCGCCACATATGCAAAATCTATTATAGCATTTGATAACGCCATCCTTTAAAAGTATGTGTCAAAATTTCTTGAAAATTGGACCACGTGTTCTCAAGTTATTGTTGTTTGTGTCAAGCAACTTTGGTGTCTGTAAAAAGATGGATACGAAAGAATTTCGTGTGTTGATCAAGCATTGTTTTTTGATCGAAAAAATGCGAAAGACGCGTAAGAGTGGCTAGATAAACATTATTTGGACTTTGCTCCAGGGAAATCAACCGTTTACGAATAGTATAATGAATTTAAACGTGGTCGTAGCGACGTCAACGACGCTCGACGCTTAACGAAGAAAAAGTCAAAAAAATTCGCAGAATTGTTTTCACCGACCACAAAATGAAAGCCAGGGAAATGGCTGAAGTTTCAAAGTCATCATAATGGCGGCGGGCTTACTATTTTACATGACAATTTGGGTATAAAAAAGCTCAATCCAAAGTGGGTGTCGCGTTTATTAACACCGGATCAAAAACAACAACGAATCGACGATTCGGAGGTCTGTCTGACGTTTTTCAACCATAACAAAGTGAATTTTTTGCGCCGGTATGTGACCATGGATGAAACCTGGATACACTATTATACTCCAGAGTCAAAGCGCTCGTCAGCTGAGTGGTTTGAGGCAGGTGGAAGCATTCCAAAGCGACTAAAGACACAACAATCGGCTGACAAGGTTATGGCATCAATATTCCAGGATGCGCATGGTATTTTGTTAATCAACTATCTTGAGAAAGGAAAATCAATTAATTCTGAATACTAATACACCATGTCACAAATCAATGGCTACGATGGTCAAATTGCACTTCAAAATGCTGCTCCACCCCCCGGATTCCCAGGTTTAGCTCCCAGTGACTACTTACTAGCTGTTCACAGACCTGAAAAGGATGCTCCGGGGAGAAAGATTTAGCACCAACGAGGAAGTCATTGCCGAAACTGAGGCCTATTTTGCGAGCAAAGATCAAGCGTTCTTTAAACATGGTATCGAGCAGTTCAAGAAGCGTTGGGCCGATTGCATCGCCTTAGATGGGAATTATGTCGATGAATGAAAACGAATTTTGCGAATATTTTGTGCTTTTCTTACTTAGTCCGAAAACTTTTTGATCAATGTTGTTATATTTACTATGAATAAGTCTATATAAAACCGCAATATCGCGGATAAATGAGTATATTGTTGAGGTGTTAATTGTGTTGATATCAACATAATATTAAGCTACAAAAACACCGACATTATAAAATGTTTTATATCTATGTATGTCCCATACTATTATTATTTGTAAGAAACATATGGAAAATTTTAGTTTTATAAACTACGCAGTAACCTACATTATAAATTAATAAATCATAGGATACGATTAATTGTATTGTTATTTAGTTATAAAGAAAATTATTACTATCATAAAAGTAATAAAGCAATAAGGATTTTGTAGGTATAAATTGAGATTATCACGCGTTGTGAACGTGGTCGTAAAACTTATGGCTGTAGAAAGTTGATAAAAAGTTACTATCATCTACATATGTCGGCATTAAAAACGAGTATTTTAGGTATGGATTACTTTTAAGCTTACTATATCTTATGACCCAACTCATGAGCGGAATAATTCGAAATGAGTTTAATTATCTTTGATGGTGTAATATTATTATTATTTTAAACTCGTATTGTTAGAAACAATGCAACAAAAATTGTACAATAGTCTAGTCAACAAGTTAAAAACGTGAAAAATAGAGATACAGGTCCTAAAAATATGAGCGATGGCTCATTCGTTCGGAATCACCTCTAGAAAAATGTTTTTGAAGGATTTTGGTGCAGATAAAAAATTGCAATTGTTATTAACAAAATAAGATGAAAAAAAAATGATATTTCGTTTTTTGTCAATAACTCAAAAAATATTACTATTTGGGCAATTTTGAAAAAAGCTCGATAAAGAAGAGGAAATTTCTAATAAAGCGTTTTTGCTGTTCCTCAGCAACAAAATAAAATATTAGACTCATTAACATGAATTGTTAAATAGCAATTTTAAACATGGACGTATGTAGATAACTAAGAAAATAACGATTACTCACACATACGAATATACTGGAATCTAGAACTATGTATGTATGTCTTATGTCGATAAATAAATAAGGTTATCATAATATCGCAATTCAATTCTAGAAAGAACTTATCTGAAAATAATATTATTAGAAAAATTTCCTTTCTAAATAAATATTCCGTCTAAATATTAAATTACTGATTTCGCAACAAATTTATTTCTCATTAGAGAAATTTAAATTATTGCGTTGGTCTTTGAATTAAGTTTTAGTTTCTACAACTAACGCTAAATTGTTTTCGTAAGTAATTAATAATTATAGTACATACTTTTTTGATTTAAGATTTAAATGTTCAGGAATGATATTAACGTGAAAGCAAATAATCATAAATATGTGCACTTTCTAAAAACATTAACATTTATTTAAATAAAATTGAGTAGAATTTTAAATACGAATTGTCAACTGGTAAAATATAGAATAGTGGGTATTGGTTGAAACGGACTACTTGTTACGGAACCCATATTAGATTTTACCTGATGGCCCAAGAATTCAAAGAATGACCCGGAGGTTTTACCCGCTCTCAAATCTACAGGAAGATTTACATTCTTATTTGTTTTTAAAGGAAGTTTTATTTTAACTATAATTAGGTGCAAAACTTTTCGTTTTAATTTTAAATCTATAGCTAATCTCAATTTTTAATATATTTTACATGGTCTATTTTTAATAATTTTAATCTTAAAAAGTTAAAGTAAGCTGAAATTTATTAATTTACTAACTAATTTCGATTTATATAAAAGGTTTATTATTTTCATGTACAAATGAAACAATTTATTGTTCAATAACTACAGGATGTGGTGCAGGAATACCATTTTTTAATAAGTGATAGCGCATATAGTCGGGAAGAGCTTATTTAATATAAAAAAATATCTTTTAGAGTCCATAACTGCTTAGCAATTAGCTCAACTTTTAGAGGGAGAAGAAGTGACTGGATAAAGGAGGAGAGAATTGAGTTAGAGTAGAAGCGGTGGCCATTCTGGTCTGTATTCTTTGGAACGTGTTCTTGCACCGTTCGTTTCGGCGCAATGGGTACAAAAACACTTGGCTTCTGATATGCTTTGCCACACACGTTAGATAGATAGATAACACTTGATTGTAAACCAAATAACTTACAAAAACAATGAAAATTATTTACACAATCAATATCTACTTGACTTACAATGGGCGGCCTTATCGCTACAGAGCGATCTCTTCCAGGCAACCCGGGCTATAGATGTAGAAGGGAGGTGTGGCAATAAATAATAATACGTATATATATAACAATCACAAACAAAACAAGATATATATAACAATCTTGTTTATACGAAAATTTGATTCGTAAACTAATTATGTATGTAACTCACAAGTTTATCTAATATATAAAATTCTCGTGTCACAGTTTTCGTTGCCATACTCCTCCGAAACGGCTTGACCGATTTTGATGAAATTTTTTGTGCTTATCCGGTATCTATGAGAATCGGCCAACATCTATTTTTCATCCCCCTAAATGTTAGGGATAGTCCACCCCTAAATTTTATTTTTTATTTTTTTGACATTTTATTATTTTTATGGCAGAACAACGTTTGCCGGGTCAGCTAGTATATTATAATAGTCAAAATTTCCATAATATTGTTTGCCAGCGACAAGAAAAGATAAAGCGAAAGCCTGTCCTTTTATACGGCTGTGACGCATGGCCGGTGTTAGAGCGACACAAGCAAGAACTGCGTGTCACGGAGATGAATATGCTGTGGTGGATGTGTGGAGTGACGCGGAAGGACCGCGTTAGGAACTCCCGCATTCGCGGCAGTCTTCATGTCCGTGACATTGCGGATAAATTGCAGGAGTCTCCGCCCCTGCACGGAGGAAAATAAACTCAACAGTAAAAGTCAATTTCAATTTGTCTGAAAGAGTATTGAGCGTGGGACTAACTTGATGTCAGCGTGTTCAATGACTAACACGACCCCATCCTACACAAAATTTTGCCATTTAACCAACGTCAAATAACACCAGTACTACGAGGAATTTGATTGACTTTGTTTTTATGAATATCAATATAACTGAGCTGTAATTTCTGCTGATAACCTATTATAACCTTCATATAAACACATGTAGCGAATTAGACTAAATAGAGCGTGGAATTATAACTAATTAAAAAAAATTCCATTGTAGTTTATTATAATTTTTCATACTATAAATGTTTAATTAATTTTTATAAAGCCACTTGAAATCAGCCTCCTCCTTTGTATTTCTTATTTATATTTGTATCCGTTTAAGATTACTTTTATTTATTGCTAAGTGGGTTTTTACAATTTTGAGACATTATCAATTATACATTACTTACTACTTATATTACGGCTTTGTTATGGAAGAACATCTCTTTATATTTCGAAACAAATCTATACATTTTTAAGCACTTGGTAATTTGAACATATAACCATCGCTACGTAACAAAATGATGCTTTAATAAGTTATCATTATCAAATTAGATAGAGTTCTGCATTTTGAAACAAGTTCAAACATGTATCATCGTTGCACGAGCATTTCTTATTATAATTGTTAGTTTGACACATACTTCCGTAGTAATGTGTTTGGTTAGTTTCATTTCAATTAATCTTTCGTTGGTTATTATGTAGGCATACCTACAGAATATGTTTCTGATAGTTATGAGTTAATCGAAAAAGTGGATTTATGTAGTAAGAAAAGTGATGTAGCAAAAGAATCTATAATGTTTCTCAATAATTGGAATGTACATATTTTTTCTTTCGAGTACTTCCAATCATTTGATATTTCAAACTCTCGATAATTCGTAATATTTTAATAGTCCTTTCAGTTTCGAATTAATGAATCGACTGTATTCTTTAAAATGTAGTACATAATTAGACGTGTATCCAGACTTTTGACTCATGAGATTTTGAGGATAAATCGAATTTCAATGGTATTCTAGTAATCTTATTTACAAAGAACATTTCTCATTTTAGAATACAATTTATCAATAAGTTTTTGGAATAAGTATATTTATTTATATAAAGATAGGAGATATCTTGTAGGGAAGTCCATATTTTATGTCTGACCTACGTTCAGAATGACTGATAATCCCTGCAAATACTTATAAATGATTGTAGTTTTATTACCGCTATTGATATATAGTTTTATAGAAACTAGAAACTGTAAAAATCACCTTGATCGGTTTTACACGTGAATGTAAATTAATATTACAGTAGGAGAGCTTTATACGTACTAGTTAACTAAATATATTTACATAATACGAAATTAAGTATATTTTATAGGTGATAGTTTGGATATCAACAGTCTTTTGAATAGAGAAGTGGAAGTTTTAAACAATGAATTGGTAAGAGAATTAATGGTTAAGTATTAGTAAGTAAATTTCATAACCATATGTGTAATGAGTTGCCGCGAGCAACGTGTTCAACGTAAACAACCAAGCGACAAGCCGAAAGCGATGCGAAGTTGAACGCAAAACCCGCAAGGAGAATAATAATTTATGTATTAATTACAGTATGAATTTCAGGTCTAAAGGGGACCGCTTCGTAGCCATTGTGACATTGATGTATATATTTTCAATTAAGCCCGTAATGAATTGGAGTGGGTTTAGCCGCGGTCAGCGATCGCGGCCGAGGACATGACACATGGCATGGGTGGCGAGCAGCACACATGAAACGTTGATAGGTTAGAAAATGAAGTCAGACTCACCACATAGTGCTGTTCCATATTCCTTCCAATGTGAGCGAGTTTTGGCTGTCATTTCAACTGCTAATAGATTTCTATTTTTAATTACTGCGTTTTGGAATGAGATTATCTTGAGCACTGAAATTTTTTAATTAAAGAAAATATATGCTAAACAATATAATTCGAATCCATCGTAATGGTTATAAATAATATAACAAATAATGAAGAACTAACTAAATATCACAATATAATATATTCGATTTAATATTAAAGAAACGTTATAACCGATTAGGCTTCATTTTGGAAGGTTTATGTGTTATTGGCTTGCTGGTTCATGGTGCGAGAAATACGCGCGCGGTGTCGTGATAACGCGACGGCTACGAGCGAGTAACTGAACGAAGAACGAACCGAAGAACAACGACCGAATCGAACGAGCTAATCGCAGCGAACCATGTGGGATGGAATGAAGTAAAACGGCGCGGGCGCACGTTTTTGCTCCTTGTTTATCGGCCGGCCGGGTAGCTCTTGTTGAGATAACAAGAAGGTCGATAACGAGGCGATACGAAGTGATGGTGACGCAGCGGGTGCGACGACTGAACACGCCGCCGCCGCGATGTCGCTTTATTCGCTTTACCGCGAAAGCGACACACATACGAGACTCTATTGCTGACTTCGCTAAAATTTGCTAGAATTGCCACACATCACACACCTCGCCTCGTCATCCATACCCAACTGATATTAGTTTCGAGACAACATTATTTTTAGACATATCTATTAATACAGACACATTAGTTACGACTGTGCACGCGACCAATTTTATTGACGTACACAGCAAGACATACAAGACGTAGAATCATCAGTGAGAATGACCCCATAACCCGACGGACGCCCACGCATATTTTGTTACTACTGCCCTTTACAAATCATGATATATTTAATTTTTAATTATGATTACGTTATAAATCAATATATTCAGTAAAAATCAGAATTAGTTCTCTGAAGAGAATACGCTATTTAACTTTTCAAAGGACTAATAAATTTTTAACTTGTTTTATATAGGCAGAATAAAATGAATTACGTAGATTTGTTGTTATTTCGAATTTAAGGAAGACTTCAGTACCAAGCAGAAGATGATTGCAATATTAGGAAAACTTATCAAATGGAGGGTAGACCCATTAATGCATGACCTATAAAAATTATGTTGATATGGCGGTATCACGATATCAAGCGATAACTTTTCCTTTTTCTCCGTCTCTTCCGAGATGGTCTTCTGAGCGATGAGCCCAACAAGAGTTGAGCGCCTGGAATCTACCAGCCACTGCTGGTGAAATCAGGGCGGCACGTTTTCAGCATATCAGCTGGAAGAGACGGCCGTTTAAGATACTTTAGATTAGAACGTCTTCGCCGTCTCATCCAACAAGGTTTACTATCTTTGGGGATCAGGCATAGAGGATCTTCTTTCCATTGGCTTGGTAACTATTCCGAGACGATATCTTTTTTTGTATCCCACAGATGACGCAGAGCATCCTCAAGATTTTCCACCGATGTGGGACTCCCCATAGACTGGTGATGCCAGTACGAGGCATGCCTTTTAAGTTTTGTCGTTAGAAGAAAAAAACACAACTAGAACCTTACAGTACTTTTTATTGTTTTTCAAAGTATTCACCACGTAGCTTAATACACTTTTCCATTCGCTCAAACCAGTTATTATAACAATTATTAAGTGGGGGGGTGTTCAAAATGGCAGATTTGAAAGCGTCGATTGCTTCTTCACCGGACTGGAACTTTTGACCACGAAGACTTTTCTTAATTTTAGGAAATCGTTAGGGCTTAGGTCAGGACTGTATGGAGGGTGGTCAAGAATTTCTACTGTTTCCTGCTTCAAATACTCTCAATCGTTTGACGAGCGCTGTGTGAGCTTGCGTTGTCGTGGTGCAGGATAATGCGTCGCTTTGAGTTACATTTTCGAAGTTCGGCGATGACTTGTGGTAAACAAACTGTGGTATACCACTCTGCGTTAACCGTTCTACGATCTTCAAGTGCAATAGTCGCAACATGACCGGTTTTCCTAACGAACGTGGACACCATCTTCTTTGAAGTGCTTCGAGAACGAACAACTTTGGTTGGCTTTGGCTCGTCTTGAAAGACCCAGATTGTAGATTGTTGTTTGGAATCAGGATCGTAGGCATAGATCCAAGATTTGTCACCACTGATAATATCATAGACGTGATTTGACTCTCCTCGGTTGAACCTTTGCAGAGTTTTCTTACACCATCTCACGCGGGCCGCCTTGTGAACGTCGGAAAGCAGATGCAGTATCCAACGGCAAACTAGCTTTCTCACACCAAGTGCTTCATGCAAGATCTTCTGAATGGTTGTCCCTGAGATACCTAATAGAGCCTCTATCTCTCGATACGTCACATGATATTCTTCGAGAATTAGTTGTCTGAGATTCAAAATTTAAATACATTCGAATATAGAACAGTTCCAAATTCAAAATTGCCGGGAAATATGGAAACGAAAGAACTTAAAAGCATGCCTAGTATAGGGGTTATTCCAATAATATATAGTAACTATATAACATCATGAGGAAAATTTGATACCTAGATCACCGTTAAACTTGTCATGGACAAGCTTGGTGGGTATATTGTAGGTTCCCCCTTAGAAGGAGGCCCGAGCCCAGCAGTGGTTCGTTTATAGATATTTATTATTAAAGCAACTACATTGAAACAATACAAATCTCTAGTCAACCCGTTATAGAACATAATTGCTCTCGGGTGGGCTCGAACCGCCAACACTTGGTTTAGCTATCAAACGCGCTGTCCGAATATGAAGAGGAGGCGTTGTTATAGGAGCTGACCAAAAGACTTCTATCGGTCTTAGAAAATTAGTCTTGATATTAAAAATAACAAACATTAAACAATTGGACACTACGTATGACATCGCGCCTGCTATTTAAAGCAGATTTATTTATTTAACATCAGAACCTTAGATAAGTACGAAAATGACTAATTCCGTGCTGTAGGTATAAACAAAACATTGATCATGATGACATGAAAAAAGTTATCTTATTTTCAGCAAAATATCTAAAGAAAGATCAGAATCTGACATTTTCTTCATCAGATAAATGTGAATGTAGGAAATTCACTTTGTACTAAATGCGTATTTATTTTGGTCGTAGTTGTTTAAGGTCGAGATTGTTGTCACAGAGCAATGAACAGATGTCGATCAGACGACCCAAAAAGTGCTGGTTTGACGTCGTAAAGGGCGATATGCGTACCAATGGGCTCACTACCAGGGATGCTGAAGACCGTGTGAAGTATAGTAGAAAAAGTAGGAAAGCGGACCCCAGGCACTGAAACGGAAGTTTAGGTTGCAACCGAGATACTACGCTTAGATGATGATGAATAAACAGATGTCGATTCTGCGATACATCCACGTAAGCGATATTAGGTGGCAACCGGGGTTTTAGTATGCTATTGCAGGCACTGGCCATCGCATAGATCTAGGACAAGCGCATAAAAACAAGCGCTGTACCGATGAACGGCGAGGCCGACATAACTACGTCGGCTTTTCTCCAGCGCGCTGGTAATTCGGTTTCCTCGGGATATAAAATAGGGTTAAGATTCATCAATACTCCATATACTTTTAAGATGAACAATTTTTTTGAAATTGGAAATTGTTGATCTATTTTACTATTTCAAATATTCGATGAGAACTAGGGCACAGTGATGTCTGTTAGGAAATCATTTTGTAGATTTATTGCAATGGCCTGTGATATCCATCTTATATCTTACATTCGTTCAGGTGATAAAAGATGTAATATGATATTATAAGTTGTACTAATAGCCAATTTAATGTACCGTATGTTTAACGTGGAAAGCCATTTATTCAAGAATTAGAAATCACATTAATTATTAATCTATTTTCAAATTTTGCATTTGATTATATTTCAAAAGAACTAGCTAAAATTTAAATTGTGTTTACAAATCTTTATCTCTTTTTTTACGTGTTTGGAATAGTAAAGTAAAACACAAATCTATTCTTATGGTGGAAAATTAAAGATAGTACAGTCAAATGTGAAATGTTGGAACATTACAAAGAACAACTTCTAATAATTTGGGACTGATTCACAAGAAGTATTACATGCCTGCCTATATTCGGTACGGGTTCACAAGTAGTATTATATGCCGTAGAATAATATCATAAGAAGCTACGAAGGTTTTATATCAAGTATCAAGAACTGTCAAGACGAGTCCGTGATTAATTTTCCTTTTAAATGTTTGTATTTGTTGTATATACTTTGTATCTAAATTAATTTGTAAATAGATAGTTAACGTAGTTGACAAACGTTGTAAACACCTAATTAAATCTTTGATCGATAAAAGAAATTGATTTCATACAAATATAATTTGCAGATAGCTGCACCTCTATCTTTACTCTTTTACTACCGGGCAAATGGGTCAATGGATCTTATTGAAAGACTGTAATTTCAAAAGGACATTAATCGTTTATTACTTAATCGTTAATTTTTGTCCTTTTTTTGTTACATAAAACAATTCATGTGATGTACCTACTTCTTTATTTACGATTGTTAATGTGTATAAGAATTTACTTAAGTTAAAATATGGTATATATGAAAATATATATATGGAAATATATAACACATACATGTGACACGTGTGAGTAATATTGAAAGTTTTTGTATATATTATTTTTCATACCCAAGTCACTTGAGAACCATTGAAATTATTTTATTATAATTTGCAACACGAACTAGATTGTTAGAAAAAATAAAATTTCCGAAAAAAAGAAGACCGTGAGATACTGGAAGTCAGTCTTGTAAACTACAAGAGATATGTCCGAATTCCATGATAAGGTCATTAATAAAAATATTATAAACTTTAATTAATAAGTAAAATATTATAGAAAACTCGGTCTGAATAATATTTAATTAATAAAGATCAAAAGTTTATTTTATAAATAGATGAAGATTATTTTCGTCAGAACGCCGTTGGCAGTTGACATCATCTCGTCATGCCTTTTTTCACCCCCTAGCCATGCACGAAGTGATGATTTTCACGCAAAAAATCGTTATCAACTGCGATAACGAAAATGTGGGCGTTTTCGGTTTGTCATATGCCTTGAAAATGAAATTCTGTTTTTATCAATATGTCCCTAAGATAATTTTGGCATAAACATCAATTCGCTTTTAGATTCGTCAATAATACCATGTAATCATTGTGTAATATTATGTTATAAGTTTTAGACGTTATAGAAGTAATGCTTTGAATTATTTGGAAAACGCAAAGGTCAGAAATAAAAATAAGCCTACCCAATCACCTAAGAATCGTAAAAGGAGATCCATGGATATTTTTTTGGTTTCCTTTGGTTAGCTCACACATACCAAAGGAAAATGTTGAATATAGATTGACAGAAGGAATAATATTCAAATCTAAAGAGGACTTACTCCATTTGAAAGAAGAGCGAAACAATGTGACAGAAGTGTATAATCAAAGAAAGGTAACGGACAGGAGAGATACAAAACTGCCAGTGTAAGATTATTTAGTTAAATTTTTATCTACTTTGGTGTTGTTATCAATTTACCAACCCTTCGATTTTTGTATTAAATTTAACTATAAACTAAATTAGAAATAATAAAGGAATAGACATCTATTTTCTTGTTGCTGTTTTCTTCAAGAAATGTACACGACGCTAAAGGTGCGCTGAAGCTCAATGACAATTCAGTCTTCAAGTTTCAGATGTAAAATAAAGTTCTTACTAGACAAAAAAAATTGTAAGGTGTATAAATTATATTCTTTTTCTACCACATACTTTACACGAACTTCTTTATATAGCATCAAAATGACAATGACAACGGATTATCCAAAACAATATTTTCTTAGAAACTTATACAGTATTTTTATCAAAAGGTATGTTGATTTCGTGGAAGTTAATTTGTTTAGCCAACTTGTTTTTATTGTTTTCAATGGCGAATCTATCTTATTTATTAAATATGTTTTGAACAGTTTCAATTGTACTTTAAACGTTTTATGAGATTTATATTTTTTTCTTCTGACAAGTATTATATATCGGTAGTATTCAAAGCTTTCATTTTGGATACTGAGGACTTGTAAGGTGACACTAGGATGCGTCGTTTGCATTGGTGCACATACGTGTCATTTCCTTCTGTTGTCGAGGCAATTGGCAATATTGGCATATCGTTGTGCTAAGCGACTCCATACCACGAAAGGGATACCTAGCGACAAAGCATTATTGTTTACCGACCGTCGAAGGCAGGTAAAATTGGCTTGAGCTCAAAGGCTGGTGGGCCCATCATACGGTTTTGAATAAAATGTTTAAAGAAGGTTTTTATGAATAGAGAATGGAAAATTACGCAGTTATGTCATGTTCTATGACAATAGTATCATAACTAACCATACACTTGTATAAATATATATTGCATTATAAAAAAATTAGAGCAAGGTATATATTTAAAACTTATTATTGGTTATTTTTGTTATATAACTTATGGAGAATTTGTCACAGTTATAGAGTTGTCTATCAAATCAATATACGTTCTTATCAGATCTGAACTGTTGATGTGTATTAATTATGTGGTGCAATATATACCTAGTCAGGTCATAAGTATTGTCACACAGTAAAAACTTTTCTTTTAGAATGCTGGCCACAAAAAAGTTTATTGAATTCGAATTTCGAATTGTTCATGAAAATAAAAAAGGTATACTTTTAGAATTTTACTCATTTTTAATTAGGGAGTGGTCGCTTAAAGAAGACCGTGTTGCAGTTATTGCGTTGCATCGTTGCGGTTACGCGCCAATTCAAATTTTTAACATACTGAAAAATTTGAATATAACCAAAAGATTCGTTTATCGTACCATCAAACGATACAATGAAGACTCTAGTGTAGATGACAGGTCAAGAAGTGGTCGCCCTCGGTCTGTTAGGACTCCAGCAGTGATAAAAGCTGTGAAGGCACGAATTCAAAGAAATCCCAAATGTAAGCAGAAACTGTTGGCCCTTCAGATGGGGTTAAGCAGAACCACGGTGAAAAGGGTGTTAAATGAAGACTTAGGGCTTCGGGCATATCGAAGAAAAACAGGACATCGTTTGAATGCTCGTCTAATGGACCTGAGACTGAAGAGATGCCGCGCTTTGTTGAAGCGGTACGCGGGAAAAAAATATCGGGAAATTCTTTTTTCGGATGAAAAAATGTTTACCGTAGAAGAGAGCTACAACAAACAAAATGATAAGGTGTACGCACACAGTAGTGAAGAAGCGAGCAACCGTATTCCGCGTGTCCAACGAGGTCATTTTCCATCCTCGCTCATGGTATGGTTGGGAGTTTTTTATTGGGGCTTAACAGAGGTACATTTTTGTGAGAAAGGTGTAAAAACGAATGCTGTTGTGTATCAAAATACAGTCCTGACGAACCTTGTGGAACCTGTTTCTCATACCATGTTCAATAACAGGCACTGGGTATTCCAACAAGATTCGGTGCCAGCTCATAGAGCGAAGAGCACACAAGACTGGCTGGCGGCGCGTGAAATCGACTTCATCCGGCACGAAGACTGGCCCTCCTCCAGTCCAGATTTGAATCCGTTAGATTACAAGATATGGCAACACTTGGAGGAAAAGGCGTGCTCAAAGCCTCATCCCAATTTGGAGTCACTCAAGACATCCTTGATTAAGGCAGCCGCCGATATTGACATGGACCTCGTTCGTGCTGCGATAGACGACTGGCCGCGCAGATTGAAGGCTTGTATTCAAAATCACGGAGGTCATTTTGAATAAACTTTAATGTCATAAGAATCTATGTTTTGTTAAGTTCATTTTGGTATATGAATGGTTACATAATGAATAAACTTGTTACAATTATTTTACATTAAACATGTGACAGAATTTATGACCTGACTAGGTAATGAAGAATTTGGCAAAGTATAAAACTAAACGGATAAAGATCCAAAAAGTAATAGAATCAATGCAGGGTAAATTATATACAATTTTGTAAAGTGAAGTAATTGAATATGATTAGAAAATAATAAATACAATTAATATAAATAGGATCAAGCTAAAGAAAATGCATCTTTAACATATGGTTGGTATGTTACACAAATCTTAAACGTCAAGTTTCGCAGTGAGTGTTTATATTTTATAATTTATTTTAGTACATATTTATGATAAAATATACCTAGTCAGGTCATAAGTATTGTCACACAGTAAAAACTTTTCTTTTAGAATGCTGGCCACAAAAAAGTTTATTGAATTCGAATTTCGATTTGTTCATGAAAATAAAAATGTATAACTTTTAGAATTTTACTCATTTTTAAATATGGAGTGGACGCTTAAAGAAGACCGTGTTGTAGTTATTGCGTTGCATCGTTGCGGTTACGCGCCAATTCAAATTTTTAACATACTGAAAAATTTGAATATTATCAAAAGATTCGTTTATCGTACCATCAAACGATACAATGAAGACTCTAGTGTAGATGACAGGTCAAGAAGTGGTCGCCCTCGGTCTGTTAGGACTCCAGCAGTGATAAAAGCTGTGAAGGCACGAATTCAAAGAAATCCCAAACGTAAGCAGAAACTGTGGGCCCTTCAGATGGGGTTAAGCAGAACCACGGTGAAAAGGGTGTTAAATGAAGACTTAGGGCTTCGGGCATATCGAAGAAAAACAGGACATCGTTTGAATGCTCGTCTAATGGACCTGAGACTGAAGAGATGCCGCGCTTTGTTGAAGCGGTACGCGGGAAAAAACTATCGGAAAATTCTTTTTTCGGATGAAAAAATGTTTACCGTAGAAGAGAGCTACAACAAACAAAATGATAAGGTGTACGCACACAGTAGTGAAGAAGCGAGCAACCGTATTCCGCGTGTCCAACGAGGTCATTTTCCATCCTCGCTCATGGTATGGTTGGGAGTTTCTTATTGGGGCTTAACAGAGGTACATTTTTGTGAGAAAGGTGTAAAAACGAATGCTGTTGTGTATCAAAATACAGTCCTGACGAACCTTGTGGAACCTGTTTCTCATACCATGTTCAATAACAGGCACTGGGTATTCCAACAAGATTCGGCGCCAGCTCATAGAGCGAAGAGCACACAAGACTGGCTGGCGGCGCGTGAAATCGACTTCATCCGGCACGAAGACTGGCCCTCCTCCAGTCCAGATTTGAATCCGTTAGATTACAAGATATGGCAACACTTGGAGGAAAAGGCGTGCTCAAAGCCTCATCCCAATTTGGAGTCACTCAAGACATCCTTGATTAAGGCAGCCGCCGATATTGACATGGACCTCGTTCGTGCTGCGATAGACAACTGGCCGCGCAGATTGAAGGCTTGTATTCAAAATCACGGAGGTCATTTTGAATAAACTTTAATGTCATAAGAATCTATGTTTTGTTAAGTTCATTTTGATATATGAATGGTTACATAATTAATAAACTTGTTACAATTATTTTACATTAAACATGTGACAGAATTTATGACCTGACTAGGTAGTTGTATCGATTGCATCATCGTATCTACGAGTAAACTCTTGATTGTCATTCCACTCTAAAGTGATAAGGATTGACAGCGCGTCTATTGCGGATCGACATGATTATAACTAATATTCAATCTTGGACTTAGCTGATTGAGTGAAATTAGCAATAAAAGAGATTGGTATTTTATTAATAGCATTGAGCCGGGACAGCCGACTTGTAAACTATAGTAAACAACGCAACTAGGACTTCAAACGGTCATGCTGGAAGAAATATCAAAACATACATCTTTTACTCTTGATTAGGCTTACGGTAGTTAATAGCTTTAAAATGTATGGATTTAAATGGTTTGGATCGAAATGCTGGGCCACAAAGAGGGGGATGAAAGTATGTTACATGGTGCGGAGACGAGAATGCTGAGATGAATGTGTGGAGTTACGAAAATGGATAAAATTAGAAAGAATTATATTAGAGGAAGTGTGAAAGCAGCGCCAGTTATAAACTTAAAAGAAACAGACTAGCGTGGTTTGGTCATGTAATAAGCAGGGAAGAATGCCATATAACAAGTAAAATGATCGAAATGAGAGTAGATGAATACAAACAAAAAAAGAGGGATGGATTGTGTAAAAGATGATATAGCAAAAAAGGGTGTGAATGTTGAGTGGAAGGATAGAACTTGTGCTGACCTCATATAATGTGGGATAAGGGCAGGAGGAAGAAAAGTTCATAGCTTTAAAACGATTAACAAGCTACATAATGATATTAGTCATAGGAGACTCAAGTTTTTCCTTTAACATGGCTTCAAGTTTGTCGGAATGTGGACATTGATCAGGCGCACGTCGCGTGAAGCCACTCACACATGCCCAAGCGTGTGGCGAATAACGTTCGCATTGTTGGCACTAAACTCACGCGTAGATGTGTGTACATGTTACTGTAAAAGCTCAGTGAATGGCGAAATCTACGATTTACTAGCGTGCAAGACTGGCTTGACAGGTGTCACGGCACTCTGTCGTTTCACGTGACACAGGTACTCTCGGGGCACGGCTGCATCGGGTGGTACCTGCGTTGTATCGCTCAAAAGGAGCAAACGAAAGAGTGCCACCACTGTGACGTCGGTGACGAGGACACGGAACTCCACACCCTCGAAGTGTGCTCCGCATGGACATCGGAGCGCCGAGACCTCGTTGCCACCATCGGCCATCATCCTAGCGATAGGACGCTGTCGCATCCTTCTACGAGGTCAGTCCAGTCTTGTCCTCGAAGAAGGCGGAGGAGAAAGAGAAAGAGCGCGCTATCCCTCCCGTTCACGCAGGGCCACTCGTCGTCGGAGGTTGGCGACAGCCGTTTCTAGTCATCAGTGAAATCATTCTCCTTTTAGGACAAGATATTTATATAACCTGCAATCGGTTTGCTCTAGTTTGGATGGTTGTAAGATCTTTGTAAATAGGTTTCTACCGAGTATGGGGTGCTTCTATTTTCAAATAGTATTCACATTATATCTGTTTCATTGGTAAATCTTAAGTTTAACCAAGAACAAGCTTTTACAGTAGCATAACAACTTACGTACACATAGGTACATATATGTAAATGTGCAGAGTCGCGTGTTTTAAATCTTCACTTTATATTTAGGTTATTTTCTATCTGTATACACTTATTATAATTAGTTTCAATGATTTCCGTACAGTGAACGTGGTTTACTAAAGTTGACAATAACCTTGAGAAATCTTATAAAAGTAAACCTTGGTGGATTATAGTTATAGCACGTAATGTAAATAATAGTAATAAATTCAAATACAATAGTATAACTGACGTACTATGAGGGCAGGTCAATTTGTGTAATTAAAATTCTAGAAAGTACCTATTTTAAATTCAAAGACTATATTGATTCGTGTGACTCTTATGAGAAGAATAGCCATTTCGCCTATAGGTGATAAAATAAGGCTGCATTCTGTTTTTTTTAAGTTTATTTTATAATTAATTATATTATAATTAATTAACAATAACTACTTATAAAATAAACAAAACAGAAATATAAAAAGTAGTTAAATAAAAGAAGTGCATTTTCTAAAAAAGGATCGAACTCAGCATGTATGCTAGTCTATACTGACTAACGCTGATCTTCCGCTAAACCCAAAAGTGAAGCCATGACAGAAGAACACCACCAAATTTAAGTGAAATAATAATTAATAAAGAATAATAATGCACTAATATATGTATACATTGAAAAAGAAATATATATTAGTAGATATTAATAAATAAATATCATAAATATTAATAAAAACTGAATAAACACCGTCAAATTAACAATAATTTAAGGGAAGATAGTAAGTTGTATTATATTAGTAACAGTGCGGGCGGCCCCTCGGGGGAGGATCCGCCGCCCGCACTACTGCCGCGAGGGAGCTGCCGCATGCTGTTCCGGGGCCCCCCTCAACTCCTACAATACAGGAGAGCGCCGGGGGGACGAAACCCTGACCCCCTGGTGCCAACACTTCAGAAGCGGCCCGCCTTGAGACAAAGGGCGGGCCGGCGCCGGCCCGGGCCACGAGATCGGCAGGCCACATATCCGTAGGCCCGGGCGTAGGCGATAGGAGAACAGCGGGGTTTTTTAGTGGGTAGTCGGATGGCTGAACATCTTCCCCGGAGTCCCACATATCCCTCGGTCCCCCCGGGCCGGGGGAACCCGTCAAGAGAGGTTTTTCCCCGAGACAAAAAAAATATTAGTAACAGTAGAAGAAAGGCAGAAGTAAAAAGTCATAAGGTAGTAAATGCACTCAAAGTGATGGATGTTGCTTACACTAATATCCTGTATTTGCTGAGCTTGCCGTTTTTGTTCAGCAATTAGGTACTGTTTAAGCTTAGTCCTAAAATTATGAATAGAGTGCAGTTTTCTTATAGGCGGAAGACTATTGTTCCAGCACTTTGATGCACTTTGAGCTCGTTTCGTAGGCCACGGCGTGTTAAACGTACCACTATACGCCGTTGACGCTTAGCGGCATCGAAGTCTCCAGCAGGACTCTGATTTTGAGTTAGCGCTCCAATACGTTCAGCAAAAACTATGTTCCGCTCATCCAATGACACTACCAACTTCATTGCTAAAACAATAATATTCACAACATATTCCCCTTTTTCTTTGGAAAGATAGCCTATATCTGGGTCAGATACTAGTACTACGTCCTGGTCGCGGTCGTATAACTTGAGTTTTAGCTGTGCTACAGCTGTGCTGTCCTTTCCCGTGCCGATATCTCCCCAACACCAGAGCTTAGCTCACGTTGTTTAAGTTGTCTTTTCAGGGTATACGGTCCGCGGTTATTCATTTAAAACCCAAATATATATATATATATATATATATATATATATATATATATATATATATATATATATATATATATATATATATATATATATATATATATATATATATATATATATGATATTAAATTTAAAAACCCGTATCGTGTCTCTTTGATCCCAACTCCACTATAAAATCTTTGACATTTACTGTCCCAAGTAATCTTATTTTTTCAAATCAAAATCATTTGTTTGCTCAAAACATAGTTATAAAAGTTGTTACAGGATAAAAGGTATATTATGTTTTACCATTTCAGCATGCAAACATACATAAAACTAACATACATAATTTATTTTTCCTTAATACATTTACATTATACATATTTAGAGTTCAAATCGTACAATAAATCTCGACGGAGTTTCGTAATTACAATTGAAAAAAGTTAATGTTTGCATCCGTAAGTCATCATTATCCAATTCTAGGAGTGCGGAGGCGTCGAACCAGAGCAAAGTCCAAATTTCATGTCTGCGATGCTTCTACACGTGGCTCTGGGTAGCGATGTGGGTTTTAGTCGATATTGAATACTATACATACGAATGACCACAGTAGAACAGCCTCGATATCACCACATACTACATAACCTCGTTACTTCGTCCCGGAGCTGTCGTGGTATCTGTAATATTGGATTTCCTCGGGACATAAAAATATCATTGCATCTAATGCTCTCACTTCGGCGTATTATTATTTGTTCTGATACGTCTCTATGATCTTTGCTTGTAAAAACTTTTTGAATTTAGTTAATTGAGGTTAATAGAATTCCTGATGTTACGCATATAAATACAACGTCAATAAACTTAATAATAGCAAAGTGCGGCTCGTATTCACCCACAAAGGGCTCCATACCGTCGTATAACACTACATTTTTTGTTATACATACGGATATACATACTCTTTGAAAATTATGACTCTTGACTCTGTAGACATAGCACTTTACAATCAGTCACACATCGTCCATAGTACAAATATAATATTCGTACAGGACGGATCGCTCCTAATACGTTGGAATTATTATATTTATACGTCGGAATAATTTATATTGTTAATAAACAAGAGACAGGCTGACGGCCCACTGGATGTTTGGTATCACAGCCATCCGCATAGGAGAATTGGAACCTGGGTCACTAATACCGGAACACAGTACAAGGTTATTATAGCGGCTTATTTAGAAACCAGAGCTGGTTGCCATTCATACGGACTTGGAGCTCTACCACTTAACTATGTTTGTTTTGTCGCCTTTTACGACAGGCTGCCCTCGGCCGCAGTATAGGGGTCAGTATCTTACTCCGCCACTCCACGTGAAAATAAATATTCTGAGATTCGAATAAAAATATCTGCTACATCCCTAGATTTATGAGTATATAAATTAACAACGGTCGTTGAGCTATGTGCGTGTATAATACGCACACGCTCTACTTTACACACATTTACGCAGGTTTACACACGCGTGTAATGTAAGTACACACTTTATGACGTATGTTGAATACACCCACATTGATGTTGAATTTATGTGGTTACACATTGTTATCATTATCATATATTTTCTTTGTGATTATGTGCTGAAATAGACTATGTAGGTTTAGTTTAGTTATACTATTCAGTAGAAGTAATCTAAATATTATTATACTGTAGTATGAATCATTTGACTAATAAAACGTTTTTGATGTAAGAAACAATTTTTCTCGTTGCAGGGGCGGAGTACCATACTAATCCTTGCGGCCAGGGGTTGAAAAAAGGCAACAAAACAACCCCAACAAGGTGGTAGAGCTCCAAGATCGTCTGGATGGCAATCACCCTTGGAGTCTAAATCTGTCTCATTTATAACCTTGTTTTGTGTTCCAGCACAAGTGACCTGGGTTCTAGTTCACATACACGGATGCAACGTGTTAGCGAGCCCCTAGCATCTGCCGTTAGCCAGTCTGCTGTTTCACAGCATTAAAAAAAATATATATATATATATATATGACTATATATTATACATCGAAGATAAAATTCAACTTGTATAATAAGAGTACCCGTATAATTTTCATTTCTAATTTAATATGATTTTGGCAAAGAGGCTCAATATCAGCGTTTTTCAGTGGTTTAACGAAGTCCCACATACCCCCTCGACTCTAGCGGTCGGGAGGACTCAAACGAGTTTACTTCGACAAAAAAGACGCGACTCTTTCCCGTCTCCTACTCCGGTAAGGGAAACCCTATGCCATAGTTTCATCTGTTAAACAACATGTATACTAATCAATAGTTTTTTCCGTCTCAAAATTTTGTTAAAATAGAATTGAAGAAATTGATTAAAAATAAAACTGAAACAATGATAGCGTACCCATCACGATACATACAAGTGAATGATGTGAATCGACTCATATCAAATACAAAGATGCAATGAAAACATTGTGATAAAACCATTTAATGACGTCATCGATAAAGTTTATGTTGCACCTGTTTACTACATTATGTTTATTCGATGATGAAAGTATAGTAAGCAATTATTATTTACTAGAATCCTCATTACTCAACTTTATAACATTTGCGGCAACATTTAAGTAAGGAGTTTTCAATACTTACCTCCGTGCAGAGGCAGAATAATACAGTCTCCTCGGGCTAACAGGAGGAGGGTTAAACAACCCTAGCTATCAGGTGGTAGGGGTCTAAGCCCGTCTGGATGGCAACCACCTCTGGTCTCTCAATTTGCCGCCATAACAATCCTATCTTTCGGTATTAGTTCCCCTTCGCGGATGGCAGCGTGTTAGCTGTACTCCTGGCGTCACAAACATCCATAGGCGACAGTAACTGCTTACTATAAATGGGCCGTCAGCTTGTCTGCTGTCTACAGCAATAAAAAATACAATACAATAGAGCGTTAATTAATTTAAAAAAGTGAACTTATTTTTAAAATTATTTATAATTATTAACCTTGTCTTTTAAATATCTAGAATCTTGGCTTGTTATGCATTAAAGTTCACAGTAAAGTAGTATCGACTAATTTTAACTTGGTTTGAGATTCGGGTTGGGCTCAGACAAAAACTCGAGGTTTGTGTTGAGTATTGTCACAGAGCGAAAAAGGGCGCGTGTCTTACGTCGGTGACCAGATGATCATTGATGAAACTTCATTTTGATATATTCAGTACAAAAAAGATCCGTGAAATTAGCACTCTCAAAAAACAACAACAATAAGGTGTAATAAGGTGTAAAAGGTGTAATATATCTATAAAATGAAAAATATAAACCGGATTGGTCTATAAAAAGTCTTTTATTGTAATGCCTTAGTGTATTTTCTTCATAACAAAAAATATCCGACATACATGCTACTTAGTTTTTACGACGTGATACATACTTAAGTGACACTAATGTGATAAATATGCTTTTGAGTGTCTCCTCATTGAAAGCATTCTTGAAGCAGTTGAAGTTCTTCGATCTTTAGTATTGCATGTCTATTATTATATTCACAAAATTGGCAAGTGTCGGTCTTAAAACTGATACAGTGACCAAGGCAATAAAATACATTATTTGATGATAGACACATTTCAATGACACAAAAGAGGAATATTATGATAGGTTGGGTAACTTTCGGCACGCTTCGTCAAATCTTCGCCTCCAGCATTTCCCAATGCTAAAAGGCTTCGCAGAAAGCAATGTGACTTCTAGGATGATCTACGGGTCGAGATATAAACACTGTCGATAAGACTAGCCAACAAAGTCCAAGTCAATAGATTAGATATAAAACGAAGACATCCGTAATAAAATAAAAGTCATGGGTGTAGGTCGTGAAATATGCAAATTGAACTGGCAGTGGGCCGGTCAAATCTGCCACAGGATCGTCTGGCGCTGGTGCAAACAAGTCCTGACGCAAACGTAGTGTAGGACATTTTTCAGACCGATGGCCCGTGAAAGTTTGGTTGAGACTGGCTGGGAAAACTGTGCGATCAGGATTTCCAGGGAGGATTACGTCAAATATTGGCTGACGTCGACGAATTTACGAAAAACAAATTAACATTATTTTAACTGTTCTGATTTTCAACCACTTGTATCATCGGATTAATTAGGTACTTATCCTGTTCCAGATCACCAGGATATCAAAATAATTAAGACCATATATAGGTATATAGCACGTGTAGTTATTTTAGTGTCGGTAACTGGTTTAATCAACTTTTCAGAACCTGAGATACGGCCAACAAAAGCCCTGCCCTTTTGACTTCGGGCACATCAAAAGCTGCAACTGGTGA